>SSNP01000022.1:2627138-2658497 GCA_006937955.1 Pachypanchax playfairii | reverse complement strand
GAGGGAAATCAAACACGCACATAAAAAGCCACACTGGAGACAAACCATCAGCTTGTGTCGACTGTCCATGGAGGTTTAGACAAAAGATAAATTTAGAGCGACACATGAAAGTCCACATGGGACATATTTCGTTTCACTGTTCGTGTTTCTCTAAAACTCATGACAGAAATGAAGCAGCATCTTCTGTTTTCTCTTCACATTAAAAGTCTTAATCAGACTGTATCTTTATCTTTACAAACCAGAAAGGTCTTTGAGACATGAAAACAACCAAATTATAACTCCATTATAACCACAACTAGATTATTTTAATCTAGACTTTTAACATAATTGACAGTTTTCTGAAAATAGATTTAGATATATTTTACTTTCTACTTTTAATAGGAAGGACATAGTGTGAGTGAGTGAGTTTATTCTATATTGTCTGATTCTATGACGTCATCTGTGTCTCAGTGTTTGTCTGTGCATCCGTTGACATATGTGTCAATTTTATTATTTTAATGAGTACTCCATATTATTATTATATCATATTCCATGTGATCTGCTGAGAGAGTTTACAGTGTTATTTTAGTTGTTGTATATGTTCCGACATGAACTAATGCCGTCTCTGCATGTGACCTCATTGATTCAGCTGTTGCTCGGCTACAGAAAAAGCACCCTGATGTATTTGCGATGATGTCTGGAGACTTTAATCTTCTACACTTTCAACATTTTCAACAATTAGTCAACTGCTCCACCAGAGAAAATTAAACACTGGATTTGTTTTGTGCAAGTATTAGAGATGCATACAGGTCTTTGCACGACCTGCTCTTGGCAAGTCAGATCATAATCTAGTCTTTCTCTGCTCTGTGTATAAACCCATTGTTCATTAAAACACCACCTGATTTGTTTCAGTTCCAAAGAAATCTCATCCATCTGTCCTTACTGACTATAGGAGTGTAGTTCTATCAACCCACGTTATGAAAGTCTTGGAGAGACTCATGTTGGTCCACCTAAGCCCTTGCAGTTTGTTTATTGTTGTGGGGTTGGAGCAGAAGACACTATCTTACACCTGCTTCAACAAACCCACTGTCATCTGGACAAAGCAGGTAACACTGTGAGGATCGTGTTTTTTTTTTCTTTTTTTTCTACAGTGTCTTTAACACAATTCAGCCTGTTTTACATTATAAAAACTCCAGAAGACACAGGTAGATGCCTCCACAATCACCTGGATTAAGGACTACCTCACAAACAGACCACAGTTTGTGAGACTGAAGGAATGTGTGTGTGATCAGGTGATCAGCAGCCCAGGAGCACCACAGGGGTCTGTACTCTCACCATTCCTTTTCACTCTGTACACCTCAGACTTTCAATACAGATCAGAGTCCTGCAGAAATACTCTGACTACTCTGCAGTTGTTGGTGGATAAGAGATGGACTAGAGACTGAGTAGCTTGGAAAGAAAAGGCTTGGTGAATTACTTTGTGAATGACTTCATAAAACAACAACAATAATAATAAATATCTAATGCATTTTATATTAACTGTTTTGGTCTGGATTGCAGAAAATGGGTTTGAAAATCATGATGTAGGTTTTCTCCATGGTGTTGAGTTTTCCTCCCATGGACCAAAGATCAGGCCAATTCAGCACTGGACAGCTCCCCAGTAAAACGCCTCTTGTTAAACATTGAGAGAAAGAAGAAATAATCTTCTCAGTGACCAGCAGTGACGACAGCCTTATTTCCTCTTGTGGTTGAATCTTGCAGCATCAACATTGGAGCTTGTTTTCACTTCAGAGAAATTCTTTACTCTCACACTTTGTGTAAATCAAAAAAGAGAAATATCAGAAGCTCATGCAACTGGAAACCAACAGAGAATAAAGCTGCTGCAAACCTCTGAAGTTTTGATCAGATCTTAAACTTGAATCTGAATTTATTTTTTGTTCTCACAGGTTCCTCTGATCCCACCTGCCAGAACAATAACAGAATAAAAACCACAGAAACTGAGTACTGGTTGATTTTAATGTCTCGTGCACGCTGTTGAACAGTGTGCTCGCTCTGTCTTACTCTCATTGACTTGCACGTGCCTTAGATCCGAAGCCCCGCCCCTCGGAAGGCTGTACTTTCACGTGAGCGGGTGTGGAGGACGGGACGCACGTGTTTATGCACGAGTGTCTCGTTCTGGCAGGTGACAAAAGTCATTTCAGAGTCAGACTTTCTGTATTTGAGGGGCTGGAGCTCAGTCTGTTGTTATGCAGATGTGATAACAGTTTAACATTTGATGTAAGTCTCTGTCACCCTGCTGTTTTTGACGACACATTCGCACTTTTCCTTGATAAATTCATTTTTAGTATTTAACTTAACTGTATAATTGTGTTAACTGTTCGTACATGTTTTAAATAAAAAGTTTGTAAGTGTTTTTACTGCTTATGATGTGGAACTACTTAAGCTAGAAATGAGTCGCTGTATCACATATTCAAACTGATAACCATAACAACCAATCAGCTTCGACCATTCTGTTAAGGGCGTGGTATAAGACTTATGAATATCCAATGAGAACGCTCGGTGAGGACAGTGCACGAGACAGTTGAGTTGTGTTGTTTCCTTCCGCCCTTAAACGTTATTATTATTAGAAAGACGCAGATTTAAGCAGAAACTGTCGCGGATACACGGTAGTTTTTTTTAAGTTTGTGGTTCTTGATTCTGGTCTTGCTGCCAACTCATTCCTCTCGGAGCTTGTTAAGGAACAATGCCTGGCAAAGCAGCAGCGATGGCAGTGGCACTTCAGCCCGGTCTTGACGTCGTCCCGGCGGCTCCACAGAAGTCCTTCCCTTTTGTTTTGAAGAAGATTATGGACATTCCACCACCAAATATCCTGGAAGAATGCGACGACGGTAAGCTTAAAGTGGTGCTCACTTTTCATAACCGAACCTTGTAGTTAGATGAGGGTTTAAACTACACAAACACTAACTAATCTCTCGTTTTTAGGGGTCAGTGAGTGTTTTATTCAACAGGAAATTGCCGTTTTAGTGGCAAGAGTGTGAAAAAATGCACCATGTGTTGCGCGCTGCTCGTTTCCTCTGGAGTCTGCAAGGGAGCAGAAAAGAACAAAAAGTTCCCGTTTCTCCAGGCTGCTCATAAGGCTGTGAAAACACACGCAAACACGCTCACATGCGTGGCATTTCCATTAAACCGGTTTGGGCTTATTTACTTTTCATGTTTTGTGTTGTTTTTGTTTAGGGTTGCATGTGTAAAACCAGTCAGACACTGTTGGGTTTTAGGACCTCCATGGAGCCTCAGTCTTTTTCCATCTTCACAGATTTACAGTATTTCAGATTTCGGTTAATGACAGACAAACTTCTGACCATCTGTGGAAACAAGGTTTCTCTGTTTAGCTGCATGTCTGTTTGTTGTTTGTTACACAGACATAGAGAAAGAGAAGCAGAGCTCCTCTGAGGATGTGGAAGGAGGCGGGGCTGTGGCATCCAGTGCAGGTGGAGGTGCAAGAGGAGGAGGAACAGGCGGCGGTAGCGGCAGCGGGGGAATATCAGCTTCCCTGACGCCTGCCATATGGGAGAAGACTATTCCCTACGATGGCGAGACCTTCCATTTGGAGTACATGGACCTGGATGAGTTCCTCCTGGAGAACGGCATCCCTGTGAGTCTAGAGGAAGAGGAGCTGCAGAAGACTCTGGCATCAGTGGAAGGAAAAGCCAAGACCAACCCCAAACCTACTGGATTAGATACCACAGTAACTCCCACTCCTGCAGCTGAAGACGCCGGCCCCACAAATGCTCCTGCTACTTCTCCTTCGACGGCTACCTCGGAACCAGAGGAACCAGTGACCGTCACGACCTTACAACCTGCTAAACTAGAAGAGGAGGAAGAAGAGGAAGGACAAGAGGAGGAAGCTTTGCCTGAGGAGGCAACAGCAGAAGTAGAAGTAAAGAAAACAGGTAAGTGATCCAGATTCGGTAGAATGTTCTTATGTTCCTGGATTAGACTAAAGAAGAGAGTCACTAACTTCCGTGACCTTCTTGATTAAATCAATTAGATTAGTTTCAGTTCAACTGTGTAGTCATGTATTACTGTAGTCGCCTCTTTAGTCTAGACTCACCCCCCCCCCGTGTCCACAGATCGTAACACTGCTGAACGCAACACACCCTCGCCCATCGACCCAGATGCCATAGAGGTGGACATTAACTTCCAGCCAGATCCAACAGATCTGGTTCTGTCCAGCGTCCCTGGAGGAGAGCTGTTCAACCCGCGGAAACACAAGTTTTCTGATGAGGAGCTGAAACCTCAGCCAATGATCAAGAAGGCCAGAAAGGTGTTTGTTCCTGATGAACAGAAGGTAGTTTGGCTACAAACATTCAAAATACTTGTTATTTTCTGTGTATTTGGCTGACTGTTCCTCTCTCTTCAGGATGAGAGGTACTGGTCCAGGAGGAAGAAGAACAATCTGGCTGCCAAGCGTTCTCGTGATGCACGGCGGCTGAAAGAGAACCAGATCACGGTGCGTGCCTCCTTCCTGGAGCGGGAAAACGCTGCTCTGAGGCAACAAGTTGCTGAGCTGCGGAAAGACTGTGGGCGCTGTAAGAACATCTTGGCCCGCTACGAGGCTAAGTACGGCCCGCTGTAAAGAAGAAGAACCCGCGAAGCATCAGTGAAACAGAAGCAGAACTCCCTTCCCTGCAGACATCCAACACAGACACAAACACAGAGGAAACCTACATTTGCACTGTCGTCTTCACTGACTTCCGGTCGCCGTCTCGCGACGTGGCGGCTGGAGTTTTGGATACACACACCAGCAGGCAGTGAGGCATGATGGGAGCGGTGGTCACAGGAAGGCCTGTGGAGAGCGCCTGGCTCCTACACTCAGAGAAGAGGTGGACTGTGGGTACTCCCATTCTCGAAGGCACATGGAAAATAGGGTTTATCTCAAGAAACGTCACAATGGTGACGTCATGACCCCTTTTACATCCATTTATCACCACCTGAACATCCAGGTCAATTGTGTATTTATAACGAGGCACATTTAACATCTATCCCTTTTTTCTTGTGTTGCACTTAAAATTAGGCTGAAACAGAAGAGCAGGCGCCATGTTGGAACAGGTCTGAGTAGGTGATGGAGAGCAGAGCTGTGTGTAAACAGTCCCCTTTCATTGTGTGTCGTGTGTGTGCTCAGCTTCACCTTTGCACTTCTTTCTTCTTAAAAACAAACACACACATACACGTAGTGTGTAACAACAAGTAGCACTTGTTCACCACAGCGGGACACGCAGTAGCTTCCTTAGAGGGGGAACATAAAGATGGTGTACAATTTAAAGCTACAGTGACTTCTTTTTAAGGATCTCTGATTAGCTTTTGAAGCTTTTGCATATTCAAGACGTTAAAAACGTGATTTTTACAAATGAGGGGAGAAAATGTTGTTTTTGGACTTCAGGTTACTATTGAGGGTGTAAGTGTGACGATGTCCAAGGCCCTCACCTGTGGGGGAGTATGTTGAGAAGTAGAGATGTTTATTTAACTGCACACTGCAAGTAGAGGGCGCTAGAGTCACTGTCTGCCTTTTAAAGGTGCAGTGAAGGAACCAATTCTTTTTCTTGTGTTTTTTAAACATGTAGCCAAGCCCAAAGCCTGCGTGCTTGTAAATACCGGACTGTCTTATGGTCTTTATTTCCTAAGACTCTGACTGTGTTAACCCAACATTATCCTAATATTTGCCAAATAGTCAATGATTGCTGTATTTATTCTGACGGTAATAACACATTTGTTGATTGTGAAATACAACAATATGTCATAAAACTCTTAAAAATATCTGTATAATGAAACCAACGACTGAGCAGGGAATTTAATGGCTAAACTGTGTTTTTGGATGTTTTAACACTGATTTTTACAGTTAGATGTTTCGATTTTTCCTCTTTTATAAATGTGTATAAGGAGGAAAATAGACGGAACACTTTTTTTTTTTACCTCTTCCAACACTTCCTGTTTCAACTGGTTAAATTTATAAAGTGCTGTTGGTTGAAGCACATAAAAGGCAGCTTATTTTTTATTCGGCAAAATCTTGTTGGGTTCTTTTCAAAGTGGCCGAGTCTGTTTGTAAATGAAGACTGTTAGAGGAGTTTCCGTGTTTTTAGTGTCTTTTGCTGAGCCACGTTTTTGTGATCGACCGGCTCGTGCTCATAATCTCTATGAAAATAATGTGGCAATAAATACTCTGTTATGTATTTCCTGTTTAATTTTGGTAATAATGTTGTATGTGAACTTGCTATGATATTCTAAATGGAAACGTTCCAAAGTCATTTGTGCTTCCAGTTTTGATCCTCTGTCTCGTTAAGGATCGTAATGCATGAAATCCAGATTGTTTTGTGTTTTAACATGGAAGTTTTACACCAAGTGTACTTACGTCTGTGAACTATCGCTGGAAGCTGGACGTGTTTGTCCGTGGCCAGGCTGATGGGACACTGGGGAAAAAAAAAAAAGACAGAGCATCTTTGCTATGATGTCTTGTTTTTTGCAGTTTAGGGGGGGTGCCGTTGTGTCAGGAATCTGCCTTGAATGCTTCTCAATTGAGTTTTTGTAAGATCTGAAAATGCGATAAATTTAGACAATTTAGGAAAAAATCAGTCATGAATGAAAGTAAGTTGTGACGGATTGGAGACGAGATCCTGACGTCGCAAATCCCAAACTGTCAACAAATTAAAACTAAACGTAGCCATTTTGTGACTAAATTGCATCAAGAAAATGGACATGAATGTTGTGGAAATGTTAATTTATTAGTTACTTAATTTGAAGTTTCCATAAAGGCAAAAAGGTCGTGAGTAACAAGTTCCAACAGAAAATTTGCAGATTTTCAGTCTCGGGTGGCAGTTAAAAAGAAACAGATCTACAAACACCGGATAACACGGTGCTTTTGTGTGGCGTCGTGTTCCAGACATTGTGTTATTTTGTTGACAGTTGAATTAGTTTTTTTTACCAATACACTTAATTTAATATTTAGTGTCTTTATTTTTTCTTTTCAACAAAACAATTAAGTTAACAAAAACTTTTTTTGAGTGCTGTTTTCAAACTTTTCAGTTTTTGACCCACAAAATAACGACAAAACGTGTAACCTGGTTTCTTATTGGTTTAACGTTGTTAACAACGAGCCAATCAAACAGAAGAACAGCAGCATAAACAACATGAACTGCTGTTCTGACACTTTTATATGTTTATGATCACTGTTTGTGTGTCCTGTGACAATTATGGCATAAAACTATTATTTTTTTCATCTAATTGAAAATGAAATTTCTTAAAATTTGGTTTAGATAATTTTGTAGCAGATGTGGATTTTTTTTTAAACTAAAGAATATTTGGTATGAAACTAAATACGGAGGTCTCTTTTCTGGAACCCCCCCCATATTGAGTATTTTGGAAAGTGTCACAAGTTTTAGGCTATTGTTCTTTTTCTGATGCAAAGCACCTTAAAAATGATAAAAATATAGTTTGACAACATTTACCAGGTATGAGATGCTCCAGTCTGTTAAATCCTTGTGCCACTTTTACAGAATGAGTGTTAAAAAAAAGGAATTTCCTCTATTTGCTCATCTTTCTTTGACTTGTGTAAAATATTTTAAGTTGCACTTATTGCTGATGTTAAAAAAAATAAAAGGATGAGTTTTCCTGATTGTAATTGTCTTTTGAAACATTTGTGCATGAGATTTAAATCGTCAGAAAACTGACTGTTTCAGTTTCCAGAATGAAATATTTATTCAGTAAATAACTAAAGAAGTTGCATCACAGATTGACTGAGAATTTCAAACTTCATGTTCAATTTGTCAGGTTTTGGGGGCACAATAACGTTTAAGGTCTCAGTTTTAAATTCTGTTCAGAAACTGTACCTACAATACTCCAGAATATCCAACTGAATATCCTTGTTCTGAATTATTAATGTTGATTTTGTCCTCTGTTTTTATATGAACATGTTTTTTTGTACTACTGTATCTGATACTTGCAACTGTAGTAAAAACAAAACAAAAAACAAACGTGTTTCTTGTAAAATGCATTGAAATAAAGCCGAGTTTATTGACGTGTGGACTCCGGCTTTGACCTCGCCTGAGTCATCATGAAGCAGCTGCAGCAGCTGCTGACGGGAGGCGCGATGAGACAAAGAAACCCCGGATAACAAAGAGCTCAGAAACACCATCATCATCTTCAGCGCGCACACAATTAAATCTTATTTATTTAGTCAGGTTGCTGATCATTTCTGTAAACATTCCCTTCATCGCTGGAGTCTGGCTGCTCATCAGTATTCCAGAGGAGCAGGAGATGTTATGTAATGATCAAATCAGCACACGGTGGAGCTGTGTGTTGCGTAACAGCAGCAGCAGTCTCAAAGAGCAGAAGGAAAGGGTGTGTGAGGGATTAAAATGGAAAGGGGGGTGGAGGAGGGATGTGGAGAAGACTGCAAACATGGATGCTTTAAAGACACAAAGCACAGAGACGGAGGGGAGGTCTCAGCCAACCTTTCACTGGGTTTAACAGATAGAGAGACAGACAGGCAGACAGACAGACAGACAGATGAAGGCTGATGAAATGTAAAGAAATATCTGCTGGGATGAGTCCAGCTGAGGTGGGTGGTGAGCAATCTGGCTGCTCTCCATCTAAGAATCCTGACTTTGAATTATTGATCAAAACATCTCTGGAATTTGTTCGACTGCTCTGCACTTTTCAAAAAGCTTTTTTTTCGCTACATTCGGATTAATCTTCAAATTTATATATGTTCAGATTCAACAATCTAACCAACACACGTAGATGTGGTTAATCTCATGCAGCTTCGTCAGTTCTGTGCAGAAACAATGAGGATGACAGAAACGCTGTGTTTTCCATGCGTACGTACTTTTGCTCATCTGGTTTTTATTATAAACTTAAAAAAAGAATCCATACAATAAGAAACTGCAGTAGTAACTCCCCCAGTTCCCGAGGGGCAGCACAGAAAACAGGTCATTGCATTTCAGTCGTGAAAGATTCAGACATCAACAGGGTTTACAGGTCAGATACAAAATAGGAAAAAATAAAATACAGGCAGGAAACAAAGCACTATATATATATATATATATATATATATTTATATATATATATAATCATCTGAACTCTTAATTACATCTATTTTACTTTTAAATGTTATTTTTTTACAATGAAAATACATTTCTTTTATGACATTGAAATATTCCAAAGTGCAAAATCAACCGTACGCGTTAATATCAACAAAAGGACATCAGAATATGAAAGTCTTCCTTCCCATCATCGGTGCCTTTCAATCAGACCAGATTCATGTTCACGACTCAAGTTTTAATGTCAAAATAAATCCTGTTAATTTAGAGAGCTCACACCAGATAAGTGGGAGGAGCTTGTCTCCCCTAACTGCGACTGTTCGCGACAAACTGAGAGCGTCTCCAAAATGTGCGAGACAATTTTTCATTCAATCGTCGTCAGGTCGCTGCAGATCTGCAGCCCGTATCGATTTAGATTCAAGTCAAAAAGATGGTAGAAATGTGAGACAAGTTTGGGAGGCAATGGAGACCCGTGAATCTATGATGGGAGTAATTTGAGACAAATTTGAGACCAAATTGCCAAAAGGAAACGTGCACGACTTACAGATGTTCAATAAATATATTTGTGGTTTCAACCCAAGTTAAAGTGCCGAAACTACCAGTTCAATGCAGCTCCAACTGAAAATAGAATTGTTTTTAAATTTGTTGATCTTCAACTTGTCGCTAACAGTCGCAGTGAGATCCAGATTTGATCGTTTCCCCTTCCAGCAGATTTAATTTGCAGGCCGTCTAAAACAGGGCTGATAATTACATCATCATAAACGTGTCATTTCTCTTCCAGGGTTTTGAGATGTCTAAAACTTTCGACTCGTTAGAGGTAATATGAAGCATTAGTGTGCAGAAGGATGACGACGCTGCTGCAGGTCCCAGCTGAGTGCGACTTTCATGATGAAGTTCAGGAATGTCTGGATGACGCATGTTGATGGCGTAAACCTGAACAGATCTAAAAGCTGCACACGGACACAAAACCCGGGTCATATAATGTGCATCAACTATAGAAACAAGTAATGAAACCTTGATTGTGGAGATTTTTGGTTTAACCATTATGCATGTGGGCGTCAGACAATCCATTGTTCCTAAAACCCCCCGTAAACATTCACTTCTTAAAATCCAACTTCAAATCAGAAGTATACATTTACCCGTCTTAATCAACAAATACTGCAAAAGGTACAATACACATTCAGTACTTTTATTCTGTACATCTTTATTTTATCTCAGTTTGCATATTTTAGAAGTTCTGAAAAAAAGGGGATAAATCAGTGTAAGAAACTACAGAATCTGAACATTACAACTCATATGTACATAATCCTGGAGTCACAATCTTTTACTCATACAAATGCGAGCAAATTTTAGAAAAAAAAAATAGAAATATTAGGAATAAATTATAAAAAATATTTCCCCAAAACTGTACCAATTTTAATAAAATGATGTGAACACCTTCCTTTGGAAAAAAAAAAAAAAAAAGTATGTAGATGATAATATGGAATGTTACAAAAATATCACGGGTCCTAGAGCCATTTTCAAAACAACAACAAAAATTCAAGCAAACGGCTAATAAGTTTAGAATGAAGGTAATCGGGTTGCAGTGGAACAGAAACACATGTTCACTCAATGCGTTTTATAATAAAATGTGCAACAAGCGTAACATGGAGTCGCCCGGTAATAAAGTGCTGAACAGCTGGACGTTCCACTTCTTACGCCCCGCTGTGACACATGACTCGGTTAAATATACAGCGTCAGAGATCTCGGAGATCTGATGAGGTGTCCAGCAGAGCCGAACACAGAACCATGTTTTTAAATCTTGGTTCACGTCACTGCAGCTGGGAACCAACTTGAACTGCACAGGTCTGGGGTTTCTTTCAGGAACAGAGACTGCTGGAGAATTTCAAGAGGAGAGAAAGAATAGTTGGAGCCTTTGGCTTCAAAACCATTTTACTTCACCACAAACGTGCTCTGGGTTTCAACGCATGTCTTTTCAAACCAACACGCCGCCGACGGCTCAGAAGCAACTGAATTATCTAGACATTTCTCTCCCTTATTTCCCCTCTGCTTTCCTTTCTTCCTCCCTCCTTTCCATGCAGAAGAAAACCTCTCCTTCATAGTCAAAGTCATGCTAAGCCATTTATCACAATCCCTACTGCTTAGCTGCCCCCCCCCGTTCACCTTCACACACTGCTGACTGGAATACCGTGGATGTGCACATTAAAGCATGTGGAGCGTTTGTGTTTCTGCTCGTTTCCCTGCGTGTTTTGATTGAGGTATCATCTAAAACTGATTAATTCATCTTTCACATTCAAACTGGCGACGTCCCCCTGTAACCGCTATGATACATTCCTCATTGTCACTTTCCGACTCAGCGATGCTTTTCCTCTGCTCTGACCCCCCTCCCCCCTCTCCCCCTCATCATTTCAAACCTTCCAGCTAACAGTAACAAGCCTTTCACCGTACGTCCTTTTGAAAGATAACAGACTCGTCGCACAAACAACCAACCGGCTCCTACGATCGAGCCATAACAAAACAGGACTGCACACGTAGACAGCAGAACCCCCCCCCCACCCGCATACACACACCACCCACCCCTGCTTCCCTCCCCCCTTCTCCTCTCTATATTTGTGGCAAGTAGGGCAGAGCAGATTGCAGAGCAAAGTGCTGAGTTTTCCACGGCAGTCGTTCCCTGCAGGACTTGGCAAAGTCCTTTTTCACAGCATGACAGTGCAGTGCAAAACTGAGCTATACCAGAGTTACGTCCAATAAACTGAGTCAAGAACAAGAATCTCTCCCCGCGTTAACATTCAGTGCAAAAAACCATCAGATCAGCGAGAACTAAAGGTGGACAGAAACCCGTCCCCACCTTCTCCTGCCAACGTTAACGTAGAGAAACAGCTGAGGAACAACAATGGAGTCAGGAAGGGAGGGACCAGGGTTTACAGAGATACAAAACAGGAAATATTCAGTGGATGAATTTTTAATTTTTTTTTGTTATTTTTAACTCTTTGTAGTAAAACTAATTCCTGACACGTGTTAGCATTAGAACAATTTGTTAGAAAAACTGAAAATACATGGAGCATCGCGTTACTCTTCCTTTAAATAAGTCGTATTACAAATGAAGGCTTAGTTGGCCAGCACGACAGGCTGGAAGGACTGGCTGGGATACTGCAGGCTGTAGCTTCCTAAACCTTCCACGAAAGGCGGCTTCTCCATGTAAGAGATTCCCCCGTTGCTGCCGATGATGCCCACGCTTTGAGCAGGAGGGCTGGAGAACGGGTCGAAGGTCGAGTTGGCGCCGACTGCGTGCGAGGGCTGGAAAGGACTGGCGTGCGGTTGCATCGGCTGGGTGTCGGCGTCGAAGTAATGTGGACCCGGGGATCCTGGGTAGACAAACTCTTTGGCGCTGGGGGAGAGCTGGCTGGGGATGGGACCTCCGAGTGAGTGGAGGGACAGAGACAGGGGCTTGTGCTTGAGCAGCTCTGGAGTGGAGATGGTGGTAGGAGAGTGGGAGAGCATCCTCTGGGAAGGTGGCACGATGACACCAGAGCTGGATGCCGACCCGGCCACGCTGCACTTTTTCATTTTGGTGGAGCCAAATTTAGTGGCGGCGAAGGTGGCGGTGGTGAAGGTGATGGGTTGTGGACGGGCAGGAGGAAGAGCAGAGGGCAGCTGCTGAGTGGAGAGGTAGGGTATGCCGGTGCTTGGAGGAGAAGGGGTGGAGGTGTTGGAAGAGTGGACCCCGGGGTCTGTGGGTGTGCTGGAGCTCGGGTAGCTGAAGAGACCGGAACAAGACTGAGCAGAGAGAGGTGTAGGAGAGCTGGAGAGGGATGACAGGAGGGCAGGAGATGCTTGACTCCCAACTGGTACAAACACCTGAGCATCAGGATTAAAGCCGAGGCTCTTAGACTCATCAGGATCTGATTCTCCTTTAACCTCTTTAATCTCTCCCTCAGCCCTTTCAATGTCACAACCGAGGCCTGGGGGGTCCTCCAGGTAGAGCACCTTCACTGCCCCTTTCTCTCCAATCTGGTAAGATACCTCATAAGGGTCTATCCACACACTTAGCTCTGCAGGAACATTTGCATGCACTTCCTCCGTGTCCAGTCCGCTTCTCTTGGCAGCCAACTCCACCACAGGGTCCCTCTGTGCCCCCAAGTGGATGCAACGGAAAGCAGAACCCCTGAGCGGGGCCTCGGGGTACCAGTGGCCCTCAAAACGAGAGACTAGAATCCTCTCCAGCTCCTCACCAAACAGATCAGCTCGACGGCGAGGCAGCTTGTTGTACAGGTAGGACACGATGAAGTTGAGGGCGACCTTTACCTCTAGATGCATGGCTGCACCCGGTTTGAGTGGCTGTGGGAACAAAATGTCCAAAACGATGGTGCTGAAAGCAAAGCGATGCAGCTGAAGGACGTTTTTAGCTCTGGTTTATTCAGAAGCGGTTGATGTTTTTAGTGTCATTGTGGCAAATGCACCTCAGAAGCAGAGGCAGCTGGTTTCCGGCTTTTTCTATCCAGTTCAGATACTCCAACTGTAAAGACAGAAGAAAACAGTTACTCTATCGTCCTCCAGGTACTTACAGTTAATCACATCAACATATTCTTGACAGAAGGCCAAGCTCAACTCAGATTTTGTTCTATCCTGTTGATGTAGATTTATAAAAAAAAAAAAAAAAAAGACATTAGCAATAGCTAGATTTTAAAGATCCTACAAATCTGTTATTCAAAACGGTACAAAATAACTGTAATCAGGTTGATGCATGAAGCTCTCTTGCAGAAAGAGACGCATTATTCTTAGTGAATTCATTTTCCATGTCAGGTTCATCAGCTGCAGGAGGCACTGATGGATGCAACAGATGCTGCGTTGCTGAGCTTCATAAATCGTGTATAATCTGAATGCAATCCCATCAAGTGCTTGTATCCTAATGCTCTGGTTTAAAAACCGAGTCCATTCATCACCATGGAGATGCAGAACGGCGACACAGAAAAAGGATAAAAACCCTTAACTCAAGAGGATATGTATGCATGTATGAAGAAGAAAATGGCAGGACATTTAGCTGATATAACACAATTTCCCAGCATGCAATGCGTGCCTACAACCCCCCCAAACCTTCACACACGCACACAAAACAACTCCTCACGTTCACCTTCCAGCCAGATGGGATTCGACAGCTAAGATTAGAACGACGCCACCGATTAAAGACAATTCTAATGTTATTAGAGGAAAAGCTGCGCAGGCTGAGTGCAGGGCTGCAGGACGGACAGGACGAGATTTCAGTTTTACTTTTCACTCCACACTGATGAGATGGGGGGCGGTTAGAAAGGGGCTATAAATAGTGGCTCTGTTTTGCATCATCTGTGGAACAAATTCATTTCCAACAGTTTGATTAAAATGAGAGGCTGACTGCAGGAAAAGATCCAGAAATCCATCACATGCCACAGTCAGTGAAAAGCCTGAGTGCAAAAACAGCTAAACCACCTACTGTATTTGGATTTTTTGTGAAAAATCCAGCATCATCTAACGAAAACAAACAGCTTATATATGCAGATTTGATCAAAAAGAAAAAAGAAAAAAGTGTCCCGTGTCACAAAACGCCTGTTTTTTCTATTTAAACCCCACTTTGTTGATCTAAATGAGCTGGTTTTTGTTTTTGTGGGGCCTGCAGTTGCAGGTCAGAGCATCAGCAGGATGCACGGTGTTCTTTTTGTTTACATAGGCTCATTATAAGAACAGCATGAGCTGCTAAACACGCACAACACGTCAGGATCTAACTGTTAAGCAGCGTAAACATAAAAAAAGCACAAGCTGCAGCAAAAACACCTTCTAGACGCATTGCATTTCAAGGTGAGGGTTACACGAAAGAGGCCTACTCAAATATTATGATTGTACTTTCTGTTCCTTTTCTCCCAACAGGACTTCAAGCATCCACCCTTTGTACTTAGATTATTTAACCTGTAAAGAGGATGAAAAGGCAAAGAAACAAATGAGGAAAAAGAGGACTAATATATTCCAGGATTAGGTGAGATAATAAAAGCAGCAAGGACTACCTTGAGATTAGTGCCATATGTTTGTCAAGAGGCACTGGAGCAGAGAGGACACTGACTTAGCTGAGATGCTAAAGGGGAAGCCCTTGTTTCCAAATATCACAGGAAATTAAAAGATAAAGCTAATTAAGAGATAAACAGCCTATTGGGGATGCAAATAACAACGAATTTGGGCTGTGTCAGCTTAAGCATCCACACAAAACAACAAAGGAACGTCAGCTGAACAGACTGGAAAAATGCTCAATGCGGCTGATGTAAATCTATAAGAAGAAAAACAACAGCTTTATTCAGTAACCAGTACAGCCGCTCAGCACAGTCAGCTAAATGGAAAAACACTAGGACATCCCGACACGCTGCTCTTTAAATGTTATGTAAATAAAGACATTTAGGTCAAATATCCGCGTTTATCAGCCAGATGACCGTTAATTACTCACCTTTAGGTTCTTACGTCCGAGCTTGTAGCGACTCCTGCGTCTCAATAAATTCCCCCAGAGATATCTGTAATTTCAAAGCGGTTGTGTTGAGTCACGTGTTCAAATGTTTTCATTAGACCATCGTGTTTGTGTCTCCGTCCTTCAGCTGCTCAAAGTCACCGACGTCGAAGTCTTTTTGCCACTTTGTCTCCTCCTGACACTTTGGGTCCACTGAAACTTTACTGTTTGACAGCCCAGCGTATTTATACAGTGTGACTCGCCCACACCCCCGTGACGACAGGGACTACTTTCTACATATCACAATAGTAGGGTGGACTACTTTATGATCATCATCTTTAGCGGTCTGGTCACCTGTCTATCTGCCAGCCTACCAATCCATCCTCTGTTTAACATTAAAGGAAAACAACAATAAAACAATGCAAACTTAAACATCGTGTTGACTAGCAGTCTTTAGAAAAGCCATTAAAATCAAAAAGATTCTTTTTTCCATTAAAATACAATGTTATCATCGCGGGCTCTAGTTTACGTGGCGGAGAGATATTTGTAGTTTCAGATGGTGCTGAACAGTTTACTAAAAATATAAGTAGTGATAGCAACAGAGTCCCTATTGGCTGAAATGTAGGAGGACCCGCAGTTTATTGGACGGCAGCAGTTAAAGAAACCTGCATTTTATTAAAGGATTGTGGGAAATGAAGTTCTGCATACCTAATGGGAAAATTTAATAGCTTTGTAGAAGCTTGCAGATATTTTTCCTTTTTGCTAAACTCAATTTTTTAAAAGTATTTACAGCGTTCTTCTATAACAATTTATTGTTCAAATTTATTTTTTATATAGGTAGGCCTATGCTTATTCAACTTTTTTACACACAACACAATGAAGCATATCTAAAAAAAGATGGAAGTAAGAAAAAAAAAGATTAATTCTACTACTGCTGCTGCTGCGACTACTACTACTACTTATAATAATAATGGCGGTAAATAAATAGACACAAAGAACTAAGATTTTAGATTTTATGTTATTTTTTGTTATTCATTCAAAATGGCAAAAAATACAATGTGTCGATAGGATAAAAAGCATTTGGACAACATCTCACAAGAACTTATGAGGCCAAAAAACAAACAAACAAACAAACAAAAAATTATAGATGAAAATAAATAAAGGATTTGACAAAGCAACTATACACAAATAGGTCCCCCCCCCCACCCCCACCCCCAGCTTTTCAATTGCTGTGTGATCGTTTGTTAGAAGTTTTAACGAGGAGAAATACATTTTATGGTCATATCTTGCTAAAACCTGCACATGAAGGGAGCTGGTTCTTCCATTTACAATTATGTAAATTACAGTGCCGTTGAGTAGATGACGCTGGTAAATGATATTTTCCCAGTAGAATAATAATATTCACTAATGTACATTTTTCATTTGTAAGTAAGTCAAAATAAAACAGTATGTGACACAGATTAATAGTCTTTACTGTCATTTTTAAGTTCAGACAGTCCTCAACATTTTATCCAAAATTGTTTTGATACAGGACAGTAAAAAAATAAGTTTTAGATTTTTATTTTTCACCACAAAAACTACAGGGATCATCCTAAAACACAAACGACTCTTCAAGGTCTCAGCAGCTGGATAATAATCATTGAGGAGTATTACAGGCCAAGTTAGATATTTACAGTTGTTGCCCCAAATTGTTGTTTTCATCACAGATCTTTCTTACTGTTTCTCTGGTGTTAAATCTTTTTATTTGTTAGTTTGTTTTCAACAACATTTATTGAAAAAGTTGGACATATAGATAAATGTACACAGAACAGCAGACAATTGCTAATTAAAAGTAGTAATTAAAATAAGGAAAACCATCACGTTTGTAAACCTAACAAAGAATATAAAGAGAAATAAAAACATGAATAAGAAAGATAATAAGGAAAAATACATTATTCTTCTTTGAAAAGCTTCTCAAATCTGATTTATTTTTTTAACGCTAGCTCTCTGTCTGTGATGTCATAAAGAGGCGCCACTCATCTGTAAAGAAACTACAAAATGGCGTCTTACTGTATGACGGTCACCAGACTTCGGGTAAGAAAACTTTATTTTGATGTAATTTATTTTTGTTTTAGCCCAAAGAGCTGCTCATGGTCCTGCTAGCGCTGACCAAAGTTTTGACTTTATATTGTTATGTATGTAGAAAACCAGCAGATAAATCGGTGTCGTAACGGTCAGCTTGACTCCAGCTAACAGCGTCGTAACGAACCGTTTAACAACAAAATAAACTCTGTTTACAAAGTATGTCATGTTGAAACATAACGAAGTTCAGTCAGCTTCAGTTTACCAGTTTGTGTAAACGCCTGAGCCTCAGTTAGCTGCTGTTTGCAAGGTGATCACAAGGTTACTTTTTATTAACGGCAGCAGCGTATCTGTTATATAATATAATAAATGTCGTTTATTTACTATCGTTATATATTTTAATAAGCACAATGAAACTATCAAACGACTATTGCTTTAATTGCTTCGCTGTGATCACATTATTACAAAAGAAAGTAATTATCTGTGTTTTGTATTTTAAATCCTGGTTACTTGCTGTTTTGTCAGTAGTTTGTACTTAAACAGTAACATAAATTTATGGGACACATTCCACAGAGAACTTAACTGTATTTGGTTTCATTAAACAACTTAAGAAAGATAATATCTATTGGAAACTACAGCAGATACAAATATATACATACGTCTAAAAATTATGTATTTATTGAAATTTCACCTCACTGATTTGTTCAGTGTTTGAAATATTTTAATGCAAGAAAACACAGAAATGACCAAAGATTAGCAGTTTGACGTGATTCTTTATAAAGCGCTGTGTCAGAGAGGATTCCACCTAACGACTCTGCAGTCCTCTTTCAACACTTGTGTCAATATATTAAACCAACCTGAGCAATTTCTGCATGACCAGAAACATTTTATTTTGACTAAGTGCTTCGTTTGACATGCCCTTGTCTTTTTTATTATGCAGTAAACACTTGTTTATAAATGTCATTTATTCACAAGATTTTCCTTGAAATTGCAGTGTAACTTTATGAATACTTCTGAATGCATCTTTGTAGTTAACAGAGTTGTTGGTTTAATATTTTATTTGGCCTCCAACATTCAGTTAACAGTGTCTGAGAATGTTTAATCCACCTTTCCTTGACTTTCATTATTTAATACCTCTCTGATCTCTATCTCCTAAAACTTTGTGTTATTGCTGAGTGGTACAATAAAACTCTAGTTTTACTTCCCTGAATGGTGTCATGCTTTTTCCTGGTCTAGCTGATTCTTGGAACGGGAGCAAGACGCTTTCATGTCTCCGCAGCCTTCAGCGCCAAGGCCAAGGCGACCATGAGTCGTTTTGAGCCAGGCTCCTCTCTCAACTACGAGAAGATGCACGAGAACATCAACATCGTACGCAGGAGGTCAGGACCTGCCCAGATGGACCTTTTTTAAGGACAAATTGTCAATTGTCTCTGCATCAACGGGGATCCTGTGCTCAAATATACATTGAAACGTTTTCTATGTGTTTTGTGTGATCCACCTCTCCAGGCTGAACAGGCCTCTCACTCTTTCGGAGAAGATTGTTTACGGTCACCTGGACGATCCGGCGGGGCAGGAGATCGACCGCGGCCGCACTTATCTGCGCCTGCGTCCAGACCGCGTGGCCATGCAAGATGCCACGGCTCAGATGGCGATGCTGCAGTTTATCAGCAGCGGCCTGCCCAAAGTGGCCGTTCCCTCCACCATCCACTGCGATCACCTGATCGAGGCTCAGATCGGAGGGGCTCAGGACCTGCAGAGGGCCAAGGTGAGACGAGACAAGGGAATTTCGTGCACCCAATAGATTCAAACAGGAAACCATTTTGCTTGCAAAGTGTGTATAATACCACTGTGATAACATTAATAACTTGGTTCATCATGTTTTATTCAGGCGCCTGTTGCCTTTTTGGGTGATCAATTTTCATGCCAGAGTTTGGTTTAAAGTCTGAGGCTTGATAACATGATGTATCTCAGTGTTATGTACAAAGTTTTTACTTTATTGGTAATTCAAAGATACATATATGTAATGAAATAGTGTCTTTAACAGCCTCCTACGTGTGTACTTTAAACACAGGAAGTAAACCAGGAAGTGTACAACTTTCTTGCAACTGCTGCAGCAAAGTACGGCGTTGGTTTCTGGAAGCCAGGTTCAGGGATCATCCATCAGGTAAAGTTTCCTTTAATCTATGTTGATCCTGCTTGTGTGTTTTAAATTCAGCTTCTATCTATTTACTTATTGTGTTTGTTCAGATCATCCTGGAGAATTATGCCTATCCTGGGGTGATGCTGATTGGAACCGACTCCCACACACCCAACGGCGGTGGTCTGGGAGGCATCTGCATTGGAGTGGGCGGAGCTGATGCGGTTGACGTCATGGCTGGAATCCCTTGGGAGCTCAAATGTCCCAATGTGAGTATTACTGGTGTCTTGTGAATGTATTTGAATTTTATCAGATCAAACAGTTGTTGTGTTATTTTTCACATGTTTACATTGTTTTTATTATTTATTTATTTTTTAACACCTTGTGTCATTTTCAGGTTATTGGCGTGAGATTGACGGGAACTCTTTCTGGCTGGACTTCACCGAAGGACGTCATCCTGAAAGTGGCCGGCATCCTGACTGTGAAAGGAGGCACGGGGGCCATCGTGGAGTATCACGGACCTGGAGTCGACTCCATCTCTTGCACAGGTAATTTAAAAAAGACGCAGTGTAAGACGTAATGCTACTGATCTCTGTTTAGAGACTATAATCAATAACACACTATCATCTTTATTATAATACATTTCAGGAATGGCCACTATTTGTAATATGGGCGCTGAAATTGGAGCCACTACCTCTGTCTTTCCTTACAACCACCGCATGAGGACGTACCTGGAGAAAACAGGCCGGGGGGGTCAGTGTCCCAAACGTTCAGTTCAGTTCATTTAGTCTTGAGAAACAGTTTCACCTCCATCGGTCATATCTCTGCAGAAATCGCTTCAGTTGCTGATGAGTTTAAAGAAGATTTGGTGCCAGATGAGGGCTGCGAATACGACCAAGTCATTGAGATCAACCTGAGCGAGGTGATACCATAAAGAAGAAATTATAGAATATACAAGAAATAATATCAGAGTTCTGAAGCCAAACACAGTTTTTGGATGTTCTTATTGGTGTGTTGCCGTTTTATTTTGGATTTTTTTTCCTGTTTCAGTTGAAACCCCACATCAACGGACCGTTCACCCCCGACCTGGCCCACCCTGTCTCAGAGATCGGAGCTGTAGCTAAGAAGAGCGGCTGGCCCCTGGAGGTTAAAGTCGGTCTGTATTTGTGACACGTATCACCTTACAGTCGCGTTTAATGCCTCGTCCAGCGAAATTAGATCATTCAATCTTTGTTCCAACTCGCTGTTTTATTGAGCAGATATGATCAGATCATGTTACAGCTCAGCCGTTTCTCCGCTTTTCTAAAGTCACCTTGAATGCAACACAATTCCAGTCATATGCAGACTGAATAGGGCAGAAGGAGGATGATCACAATTCTTATTTTCAATATTCTGAAAATATTTGTCTCAAATTAGAAGTTAATAATTACTAGTCTTATGTGTAGGTTTGTTTCCATTCATATAAACAGGTCTGATCGGAAGCTGTACCAACTCGAGCTATGAAGACATGGGCCGAGCGGCCTCGCTGGCCAAGCAGGCTCTGGATAAAGGACTGAAGTGCAAGGCCCAGTTCACTGTTACACCCGGATCAGAACAAATCCGAGCCACTATTGAGAGGGATGGATATGTGAGTCAGAAACACACCGAGATAGATGGAAAATTAAACTTAACTTCGTTTTTCCACGACTTCTATCAAAGTTTTTAACTCCTCAAATTCATTTTTTCCCTCTTTCAGGCCAAAATCCTGAATGACGTTGGTGGAGTTGTACTTGCTAATGCCTGCGGTCCCTGCATCGGACAGTGGGACAGGTAAGTGTCTCACGGTCAAAAGCTGCTTAAAGCAGTACTGAATAACTTTTAAAACTTTAAGCTACAATTTTGAAACTTGTCTACTCACTTTTATACTGTATTCTTGTTTATGGTGAGTGTGTCCTGTTAATTGTTTAAGCGTATTTTCATGATCCTTCTCTGATATTTTCTCTCTCTCTCTCTCTCTATTTAAATTTTTTTTTTTAATTTAAGGTTTTTAACAAAAATACAAGGCATAGAACATTTAGCATATTCTTATGTATTACCATAACGATTGAGCAAGAGCAGCAACTATACAGAAAATATCTGACATATTAAAATTACCGTTATCAAACAACACAAAGAACAAAAAAACAAAAAACAAACCAAAAACAGGGGCCATCTTGTATTAACTTAAATTTTTGGAATAAAGAATATAATTTAAGGGCTTTCTTAACTTTAACCAGTTTAAGAGATTTGCTAAGAAGATTTAACTCGTTCCCCCAATGGGTCAGAGAAGGTTTGGATTTATAGAATCTGCATTTATGAATGAAGAATTTACCAAATGGCGATATTTTCTATATAAAAGCACTCTGGGTACTTGGCGGCCATTGTTGGGTTCTTCTCCTCTGGGTGTGTCCAAACATTTGCCTGTTGCTCTGACGATGCAAAGAAAGTAAAAATAACATCATATAAAGGCTGTGTCCAAATCCAGAGTCTGCATACTTCGAAGGCTGGATTCGTCGGCCGTTTACGTCACGGCGCCACAACTAGGCCTGTCCCAATTCCCAATTTGTGAAGTATTTCATTTTGTTATACTTTGGTTTCTTTGTTTTTCTTTTTCAGGAGAGACGTGAAAAAAGGAGAGAAGAACACGATCGTTACATCTTTTAACAGGAACTTCACAGCCAGGAACGATGCTAATCCAGCTACTCATGCGTTTGTCACCTCTCCTGAGGTAAGACGGGCTGGACACCTTAAGTCCAACATAATACGAGTCACATGAACTGCAGTTCGTATCCTGTGAGACGGACGTTTCCATGTGGATCTGTTGTGTAATTCGATGCAGATTGTTACTGCTTTGGCTCTCGCCGGGACTCTCAACTTCAACCCTGAGACTGACTACCTGACTGCCCCCAGTGGGGAGAAGTTTAAACTGGAACCCCCCACCGGTGATGAGCTCCCCTCCAGAGATTTTGACCCTGGTCAGGACACCTACCAGCACCCCCCCGTTGAGGGCAATTCAGTCAAGGTTTGTCTGTCAGATACAGAATCTTTTCTCTACAGGTCTGAAAAGCATTAAGTCCCAAATTCAGCAAAAAATCTCTACATCTATTTCTTCTCCCTTTTATTTATTCACCATTTGCACCTGCGATCTGCTCCTACGCAGATTCATTAAGTAGATAATTAAAAATCCTGGTCCAAACACACAGGTGTGAGTTGTTAAAGTTGGAGGAGGAATCGTTCCCCGACTCCGTGTTCTGTTTGATAACCTCGGGATGTGAAGCTCCGTCTGCAGAAATCTTCCAGAATCACAAGGTTTTTATTCTGAAATTAAAAAATCAATAATGGAACTTCACCATATTTTCATTATGTATTTGTAGATGGAACGATGTCTGACCCTGATCACAAGAAGAAATGATGAATTACACTTTTCCTGATGTGCTGCTCTTTTTTTTTTTGTGAAAGCAGCAGTGCAGCTGATTGCTCCTCTTCATCAGTTTCTTCTCCTAAGATGCACATTTCATCTGATTTAGAGGTTGTGATCTTCAGTCTTTTGAGTGTATACACACCTGTGACTCACCCTGTTTTGATGGTGGAACAGGTGGACGTCAACCCCTCCAGTAACCGCCTTCAGCTGCTGGAACCGTTCGATAAGTGGAATGGAAACGATCTGGAGGACATGAGGATCCTCATCAAGGTGAGCAGCATCAGAAGCACTCTAACACTTTTTAACTGATTGTTGACGATCTCTACCTGCTGCTGTTCGTGCTTTATGAGGACGTACAGGGAGGAGCGCCGATCATCGTGCTGCTAATGTTTGTGTTCATGAACCCGAATGTAATACCGTCACTAATTCGTGGCCATTTCAGGGCAAGTGACCCAAATTATCATGTGATTACATCTGTCACGATTTATCTGAGCAGCAGTTAGTCCTGGTGATGGATTAGCTGCTCAAACATGCGGACGTGCTCGCCGCTGGTGATCCACATATTTACTGCAGACGCTGTCAGACTGGAGCTTGAGATTGTCTGGTTTGGTTTTTACTTCTCCACTTCTTGATGATTAACAATCTCGATTCTACAGGAGCCCAGAAAGGACAAAACTAACACTTAAAATTTATTTGTAATTTTTCATCATAAAACACAAGATTTTTTGTCTCTCGTTCTCTAGGTGAAGGGAAAATGCACCACCGACCACATCAGCGCCGCCGGGCCCTGGCTGAAGTTTCGCGGCCACCTGGACAACATCTCCAACAACCTGCTGATCGGCGCCGTCAACATTGAGAACGATGCCATCAACAAGGTGAAGAACCAGCTGACGGGAGAGTACGGAGGCGTGCCGGACGTGGCTCGCTTCTACAAGGTGAGACTGATGTTACCAAATATTTATTTTAAACTTTAGATTTAGTTATTCTAAATAAAAGGTAAATGTGGGCGAGACAGGTTGGTTTTATTACACTGGTCATATCAAAAGGAAGATGTAACTTTAGTTTTCTTCTGACAAAATCTAAGAAATATATTTGTCTGTCTCAGCTGCTGAAATCTGGATCTTTTTGTTTATTTTGAAATATTTCTCCAGTATGATAAAAGAGGTTTAAATTATACTGTTCGTCTATTTAAAACAACATTTTTTTTTTTTCATTTTACACCTCAGAAGTTTTAGTGTTGAGAAGCCAAAAGAAAAAAAATCTTTGATCTTTGATGGTTTTAATCCAGGCTAACGGCGTGAACTGGGTGGTGGTTGGAGACGAGAACTACGGCGAGGGATCGAGCCGAGAGCACGCTGCTCTGGAGCCGCGACACCTGGGAGGACGCGCCATCATCGTCAAGAGCTTCGCCAGAATCCACGGTCAGTAAATCATCAAACAGAGGAGAGATATCAGTCTGTTACACCTCAGAGACGATCAGGGACTCGTTTGATTCCTGCAGACTGACCTTCCTGTTTCTGTGAAGCAGTAATACGAACCTTCTCAAAGCTGCTGATTCAACTGAAAAATCCAAATATGTTTGTTTTGAAATCATGTCGTCTAAATATCGTAGATTGAGAACAACATCCTGCTGAAATGAAAGTTGGTCATTAGGTGTAATGAGTGTGAGGATGAAGCTTGTTTCCTGTTGATATCAAAACAATATAAAACCAGTTCTACTGGAATAAATCTGTGTTTAAGTACTGAAATAAGTTAAAAAGGGTTTAGAAAATCTTTATTTTTGTTGTTTTTCTTAAAAAAAGAAAACAAAACATCGATTTGTGATTTAAAAATTAGCATTTTTTAGTTGTAGTTTCAGTTTTTTCAGCTCTTCAGACGAGATCAATCCAACCTGAGATGAGAAACAGTACCTGACATGGTACACCGTGTCAGTATTGATTTTACAACAGCTTATCACACCGATGTGTCACAGTGATGTTGTGTAAATGTTTGTGCGTAGCTTGAGTTTAACATCAGTCAGCAGTTTGTTGTTTACTCCAGTGTGACGCTTCTTTTCTGTCTGGCTGAAACTTTTTATCTGCAAAAGTACAACTTTTTAAAAGTTCAACAACTTTCTTTTAAATCAAATCAACTCTGCGAGGTCAGAGTTTGAATCTGTACGTGTATACAGTCAAATAATGGAACAGGTTTCCGTTCACGGATTAATTGGTTGTGTTGTATCAGCTCTGTAGAGAGAAACACTCGGTTCAGTTTATTTAAATGAAACTACACGCTAAAGCTTCTTATTTTCCTCTTTCAGAGACAAATCTGAAGAAGCAGGGCCTGCTGCCGCTGACCTTTGCTGACCCCAACGACTACGACAAAATTCTCCCAGATGATAAGATCTCTATTGTCGGCCTGAAATCCTTCGCCCCCGGCAAGGTGAGTAAAGTCTGCATTAGTGAGTGAGTGAATCCAGAGGGCAGCCTCTTGTGATGGTTGTTGACCTATGACCTTTTGACCTCCTCCAGCCTCTGACAGCAGTGATCAGACACTGTGATGGAAGCCAAGAGTCCATTTCTCTGAACCACACCTTTAACGAGACGCAGATCGAGTGGTTCAAGGCTGGCTCCGCCCTCAACAGGATGAAGGAGCTCCAGTAATCATGAAGAGGAAGGTGGGAGTGTGTGTGAAGGCCGTCGAGGGGCTTTCGCTTGGGTTCTGACCCAGAGAGGGAGGGGCAACCCAAAAAGGGAGCGAGGATGTGAACAGAGGAGTAACTGAACTGGATTTAGCTGTAGTAAAAAAAAAAAAAAAATACATGTGCACACACAAGGTCGCTGTACAGATGGAAGCGCACACACAGACACACGTTAGCACTTAAATACAGAGATGGAGTTACTGTGACGTTCTCCCTGTTCACACGCAGAACTGCACAAATCTAAAACAACATAAAGATGCAGCGTTCTGCTGACGCTTTACACACAGGTTTTTATCTTCTTCACTCGTTTTCTGACTCTGAGACGTCTAAATCTGCACTAAGAAGAATTAAATCCACTAACTGCTGCTGATTATTGTAAAAATTAAGAATAACAAACTTGAAGCTTTAATATTTTTCATTGTTAAGTCTGTATATTTGAGTTTTAGTGTTTGTTTCTGTAGCTTTAACACAAATCGCTCCATATGGATTCATTCATCGCTCTGCAGATCCCAAACATGGCTTTGTTCCAGTCCTCTGTCCTGTTGGCTGCAGCGCCCCCTGCTGTCCACATACTTAATACTCATGTTTTCATTCTCATAAAACTCCTACTGCATCATGAATCACTCCATCCAGCGAACGCAGATCTGACAGGAATTAATTCAGCAGCTTTTTCACCACTTTTCTTTACCATCTGTGGTTTGCTGCACACTAAAACTATTGATTTGGGTTTTTTTGTGAGTATGAAAGAATGACATTCAGCTGTATATTAAAGCAGCTGAACATGTTCTCTAATGTTTAAGGTCTTTACAGCTTCACATTTCAGTTGATGTCCACTGTTTTATTGAAGCAGCAGTCTCTTGGTTGTTTTATATCTGGACCTGCTTGTGTTTAAATCTTTTTAATGGGGCGCTGACGGACCTGACAGGACGTGTTTGTTGCAGCTTGAGATTCGACTCTCCGTGGTACGAGAAGATCTTTTATTCTTCTCACAGAAGCTAACGCACAATCTAATGTCCAGTTGTGTAGGAGCACTTGTAGAATACTTCAGGTGCTTTTGTCTGCGTAACGTTTAATGTTTTGTTTAGAAGTGACTGTTGTTCTGCTGAACCTCCACTGACTCCATGTGGTTCTGTGTTTTAGGAGTTTAGGGATGTCAGGGCTGATTTCTGTTTATTTTTCCCTTTTACGCAGAAAGTTTGTACATCTAACTCTTCATTGTTTGGCTGAAATCAGTTGCTATAGTAACCACTGATTTAGTATCTGTTTGTAAACGATGTGATGTACAGCTGCACTTTTGTAAAGGGTGTGTACATAAGTAGTAAATATTAAGATACATATTATATAAAAAAGTTTCTTTATAGTTAATATAAATGAGGCTAACTTGCTGCCTGTTTGTGTGACGGCTTGTATTACAGAGGTGCATTGTGGGTAAAAATGGTAGCATGTAGAGGGAGATTTGTTATTTGGTGAATTTTAATTTTTAATTTAGAAGTTCAGTGGTTTCCAAAGCTGTAGGTCACGGCCCGACTGCGGGCTGCGAAACATCAAGCTGTGTTAAGGCTGCTTGTTTTGTCACTATACGCTTGTTAAATTGACTTGTACATTTTGTAACAAGCGGCAGGTGAGGTCACGACCCCCTGCGGCTGTTTTCTTGCAGATCAGAAGCTGAAACATTTATGAGTCACTGATCGAGATAATTGGAAACTGCAGCAGCTCAACCTAATGATTCCTTGTACACTCCATCACTCAACATGTTGAAAAATGCAACAATTCCTTTGATGCCTGATGAAAATACAGGTTATTATAGGAAATGATGGTTTTTCTCCCCTTCGTTGCAGATCAGTTCTGTTTTTAAATCTTTTGTTTGTCATCTGAAAGACTTTCCTCGTACTGTGAATAAATGTTTTGTTCAGATTTTTAATTGATATTTTTAACATTTTAAATAAAATAACAAATTGGGAGTTGATCTATGTGATGGTTGACTGTGTGAAGTTCAGCTCTGTGTGTTTAAAGTCGGGTCGTTTGTTCAGCTTCATGAAATGAAACAACGTTATTCACAGAGATGATTGTCCTCGATCTGTAGTTTAAACATGATCTTGTAAAAGTAACCTGCTGTTTTATAGCATACAAATTATAATGCCTTGATATTTACAAATATGAATAATAAAGAGTATATTAAAGTGATTTTATGTGTGTATATTTGCATCTTCTGAACTGTTACATGAGTAAAAACTGTTTCTGATAAAACTTACAGGTTTTTATCATTGTCTTGTTTAATCATGATATCTGATCAGCTGTTGATCTGGTTGTTTAACAACATTAAATATCCAGTCACTTAATCAGGGAGGAGGTTAAAGTAGAGCCACTGTGGAGCTGAGGCGCTCGATTACCTGATCATGTCATGTTTGTCCTGGATGGATAGAAGAACAATCAGAAAACCATAGAACACACTGTTGAGTGAAACATTTGCCTTGAAAGTACACTGCTTTTACAAAAAACACCCAGACAATGAAATATAGATCATCTATAGTAAAAAAAAAACATTTAAATAGTTATTTCTGAAAGCTCTGCCTCTTTAGTAAGATTGGCGCAATTGTAGGCTATCACATTCCAGGCATGTCTTCTGCCCTCTGGTGGAGGAGCTGAATATTACAGGTAACGTGCCAATTTTATCACAATCTAATTTTATATTTAAAACTTCAAAATATTATTATAATACGATGAACGATTCAACACACATATATATATGACTCATCAACTTCATTTTCTATTATTGCATGTATTTAGCTCTAATGGGTTAATTTCCGGAGAAACTGCATGAAATTACCTTTTAACCAACAACAGTCAGAACTTTCAGATTTTAAATGAAATGTTTAATGTTTATTTTTTTTATTATAAATTAAAAGTTTATTTGCAGGTTTTACAACCTCATATTTATGCTAAAAATGGTGGTAAAATCTTAAAACAGATCAAAGTTTGAACTTGTGTTGTATAAATGTGATTTATGTTTGTTTACTAGAGGAATCACACAGTAAGGAGACAAATTAAAAAGCACACAGTAGGAAATCCTGTTGAACAGTTCAGAGTAGTTCAAAGTTACAAACACACGATCTAAAAACCTGAACTCATTAAAATATGAATAACACTCTGAAGTGTGCTTATACTGTCGAACCATCGTTTTACAATAAGTCTGAAATGTTACACTGACTTTTCAGATGTAAGTGACATCTACAATTATGATTTGTCTTATTTTTTAAATTAATTATCTCAGCTAAAGATAATAAAATAAGTCTCTCGGGTTTTATTTACCTTAATAAAATAGTTAAACAGACATGTAACATTCATACAGAATGTTTGTGTAGATTCTCAGGCATGCAGGACACATCAATTCAAAAAGTTTTTAAAAATGGCAACTGGTATTGGAGGACAGAGTAGAATAATTTAACAAGTCAGACGTGCTGAGATGAAAAGACAAAAAAACCCCCCCCCAAAAAAAGCATTGATATTTAAAGTGCAACTAACCCCCAAATCAACTTTTTTTTGCTGATAAACTGTCTAAACGGGTGTCTAGTAGTCTTAACTACATGTCCCAGTCATTATTTTGATATTTTAGTGCATATTTGTTAAAATCTTATTTGGGTCCGAAAGAAGCTCGTTTGGGATTACAAACTAAAAGCTGTAGAGACAAAATCTTTCCAGAAGGTGGCAGTAAAGAGTCTTCCTGGATACACTCTGCCGTCTTAAACCCCAGAAGAAGAAGAACCGTCACGCGGACACATCTTGGCTGTTTCCCATCATGTCTGCGGATAATTTGTATTAACTAAACTGTGATTCCTTCCAGTTTTCATTGTTTCACCGCTGCAGCCAGTTGAAGAGAAGAAAATTTCAAAATGCCTGAAAAGGCTGAACTTTAGCGACTCTTCCCGTCCTCTCACCAGCAGCTTTGTGCGCGTGAGTGTAGCTGTGCATCATGTTCGTGTTGGTGGAGATGGTCGACACAGTCCGGATCCCTCCGTGGAACTTTAACCGTCAGCTGAACGAGGCAATAGCGGAGGAACTGAACAAGAAACTAGCCAACAAGGTGAGACAGATCAGCTGATTCTGGGTCAGTTAACGGTACTTAAGTGCAACTCAACTGTCACAACAGGTGACTTTCCTAATATCTCGTGTGGTCTCCTTATTTGACTTTTAGATTTGGTTGAGCGGCAGGCTGCAGCCACTCTGCTGAAAACGCTATAAACATGTCATTTATGAATAAAAATGTCATCTATATTACAGAATGACGTATCTCCTGCTGTTTCTTAGGTTGTTTACAACGTGGGTCTCTGTATCTGTCTGTATGATATCACCAAACTGGAGGACTCCTATATATTCCCAGGAGACGGCGCCTCGCACACTAAAGGTTAAACAGAGATAAGATTCAATAATTTCTTGAATATTATTCTGACTGTTACTCAATTCATTGTGTTTTTGCTGGTTTTCCTGTTACTGAGAATAATTTCACTTTGATCTGATCGGCTTTTCATTTGCGTCAGTTCATTTCAGGTACGTTGTTTTCCACCCGTTCCTCGAAGAGATCCTCATCGGCAAGATCAAGTACTGCAGTCAGGAAGGAGTTCATGGTAACGTTTACCTTTTGAAAAAAACATTAAATCTGTTACACACGTCTGATTCTAGAGTCTCGACTATCTGTTGGTGTTTGTTGCAGGTTTATAACATAATTTGTACTTGTAGTGATAAAAAATCTGAAGCTTCTTTATTTGTTTCCTTTCTGGATCAAATTATCTGGAATTTTGTAACAATCCTGATTAGTCCTTGATCCTGATTAGTCCTTGATCCTGAACATTCCTTGATCCAGATCAGTCCTTGATCCTGATTAGTCCTTGATCCTGAACATTCCTTGATCCAGATCAGTCCTTGATCCAAGATCAGTCCTTGATCCAGATCGATTCTTAAACCAGATCGATTCTTGAACCAGATCAGTCCTTGATCCAGATCAGTCCTTGATCCAGAGCAGTCCTTGATCCAGAGCAGTCCTTGATCCAGATCAGTCCTTGATCCAGATCAGTCCTTGATCCAGAGCAGTCCTTGATCCAGATCAGTACTTGGTATCATGTAGAACCTGTTGGAACTCACTCTGTATTTTAATTTTTTTTAACCATTTTTTGTGGAGTTACATGCAGTTATGTTAAAACAGCTTCCATCTCAGAATGATGAGGAATACTTAAAAACATTACTGGATCCAGATGTTGATCCTGATCCCATCCGAAATCTACTCACTTCTTCTTTAGACCATTTCTGACCTTTCCTGATAATGTCAGAACTTTCTGAGTTGTCTCGCTAACAGACAAACGCTGGTGAAACGTCTCCTCCTAAAGAAGATGCAAATATTCCACAATTTATTTTTCTTTTAAAAAACAAAGTTTAAACATTCAGATTTTTTTCTTGTTGGATCTCCTTCAGTAGAAGGATGAAGCATGTGAACATCTAAGTACTCATGAAGGAATC
>SSNP01000022.1:2603287-2626773 GCA_006937955.1 Pachypanchax playfairii | reverse complement strand
CCAGATCAGTCCTTGATCCAGATCAGTCCTTGATCCAGAGCAGTCCTTGATCCAGAGCAGTCCTTGATCCAGATCAGTACTTGGTATCATGTAGAACCTGTTGGAACTCACTCTGTATTTTAATTTTTTTTAACCATTTTTTGTGGAGTTACATGCAGTTATGTTAAAACAGCTTCCATCTCAGAATGATGAGGAATACTTAAAAACATTACTGGATCCAGATGTTGATCCTGATCCCATCCGAAATCTACTCACTTCTTCTTTAGACCATTTCTGACCTTTCCTGATAATGTCAGAACTTTCTGAGTTGTCTCGCTAACAGACAAACGCTGGTGAAACGTCTCCTCCTAAAGAAGATGCAAATATTCCACAATTTATTTTTCTTTTAAAAAACAAAGTTTAAACATTCAGATTTTTTTCTTGTTGGATCTCCTTCAGTAGAAGGATGAAGCATGTGAACATCTAAGTACTCATGAAGGAATCTGTCAGGATTCATGTTGGTAAACAAAGATATACGAGACGTTTTTCCTGTTTTCTAAACACTCACTTCTCTTCACAGTGACGATGGGCTTCTTCGATGACATTCTCATCCCTCCAGAATCTCTTCAGCAGCCTGCAAAGTTGTATCCTGACCTTGTAAATAAACTAAGATGGTTTTATCTGTTTAACTGGACTTATTTGGATCTGGAGTTGATTGTGGTTTGAGTCGCGTCTTCCTCAGCTGCAGCTTCAGTGACGAAGCAGAGCAGGTCTGGCTCTGGGAGTACGAGACAGACGAGGGAGCTCATGACCTCTACATGGACCAAGGAGAGGAGATCCGGTTTCGGGTGGCAGATGAAGTCTTCATAGACACGTCACCGACGGGCCCGGCTGCCGCTGTGCCAGACGCACCGGTAAAACCGGGACAGTCGACGGCGCCGCCAGCAGAGGAGAGCAGCGAGAAGAAGGAGGCACCGTACACTCTGATTGTAAGAATCATGAATGATGAAGCTTACGGTTCTGTTTTATGACCCGGTTTTAGTTGGAATCACTGAACTGGTGAATATGTGACACTTTTACAACCTTTTTAGTTGTTTGATGAGCAGAAACATGATCTTTAAGGTCATAGTGTTTCCTCCCTGGCGTGGTGTTAACACACAGCTGTATGCTCCAGACCAATAAAAGTTGAAGGTGAAGTTAGTTTTTCACACACTTCTTCTTTTTTGATTAATAAATCTGGAATCTGTTCAGTTTCTTGTAACTTGCGGTTGGATTTGATATCAGAACCTGGTCCTGATACGGGTCAGATCCTGATACTTGCAGAAGGTGGACCTCGTGTTTCATTTTGAGGAGTGGTACAGCTGTATTTACTGTAACCAGCATGTGGCAGAGATCCACCTGATCCGGTTTTTACTGTTTGTTTTAGGGGACGATCTGTGATCCTGGACTTGGGCTGCTGTCGTGGTGGAACAGTTAGCATCACAGAGGAGGAGCTTGTTTTCTGTGAGCAGCTGATCCAAGACTGATGAAGATCCGACATCATGAAGTCCAGCTGCTGGTTGAAGCAGCCAGATGATGTGAAATCAGACTGGAAGTGATTCAGATTGTTCCGTGAGCCAAAGACACACCAGCTGGATGTTTACGTGTACAAGTGACTCTTTTACTTATTTAATAAGAAAGTGATATTTTTTCACATTTCACAGGAGATGATCTGGAAACTGTAATTAAGTCTTTATTATTTCATGAAAAAATGTTTAATTCAGTCTCTGAACTTCAGACTGAAAACATAAATCTGTATAATTTGTTCTGAATTAAGTTTTATTGGGAGAGAAATTTGACTCAGTTCCATTTCTGCTGATAAACTGGTGTTTTCTTATAAAGAACCAAATAACAGCAAAGTCACAACCAAACAAGTCAAATATCTGTTACTTTTACCCAGGCGGGTTAATAATCGGCTTATATAGTTGTTTCTGTCTCATGTGCATTAAAATCCCATTCCACTAAAAGAAGTAGTCTGATTTATTATTACTGTTACAGATTAAGGACACAGCTGGATGACAGATGTTACTCTCTCCTGACTTTATTTTTCAGATTTTTTTTTATTGTGAAACCTGATCAGAGGTCGATGCTGCAGGTTTCAACAACAAAAACAGACGTCACGTGACTTGTGTGGAAGAAATCTGACATTATTTACGCGCGTGGTTAAAGGAGAGGTGCCGCATAATTGAATCAAACGCAACACCGCGTGCGTGACGGAAACGTTTCCTCAGGTGTTCCCATCTGCAGGTCAAGCGGTGACCAAAGTCACTTTCACGCACGTCACGCCGTCGGAATCTCCGGCAGCTGCGCAGAATCCGCACCGTTTTAGCGCTCTGCGCGATTTAATCCACATTTATTCTGCTTCGTCTCTTATATAATCCAACATCCGGACCCATCTGAGCCCGGCGGAGCTGTGAGTACCGTTTGTGTGAGTGTTGAGGTGGACAGTGGAGGAATCAGTGTCGCTTTGATTATTTACTTATTGTTTTTTATGATTTAGATCGGGGGGGGGGGGGGGGGGGGGGGGGGGGGGGGAGGTTCATGTCTGTCTGAGGACCTCTCAATGTGATTAATTGATCTGCAGCTGGAGCTTCGCTGATCTGCAGATGTTTTAAGAACAACGACCTCTCAACCTGCTTTTGTCCCGGTTTCTATTGTCTCATCGCACCGAGACATTTTCTCTTTTCCGCTTTTCACACAGTTCAGAAGGAAAACAGCTGAGATCTGAGTGTGTTTTTGTTTTATTTCTGCTAAAAATCAAAGAAACGCGAATCTGGATTTTTATTCTGGAGCTTCGAGGTGTTTTCTTGGCAAACTCAGCTCACATTCTTAGACACATTAGTCATGTCTTTTGATAAATATGGGACAGGGTGGGTGAATTGACCGGGACAAGCGGAAACCTTAAACTGAACATTTTTACTCTAAATAAAATTCTTCTAATTTGATCTTTTCTGTTTTACATCATGTTGAGGTTCTTGATCATTTCTCCGGAAAAAACGGGTTATTTATAGTGTTCCTGAAGGATCAGCAGCCTATATTTATATGTTCATCGGGGAACAGGGCAGTGACGTCACGAACGCACCACTCTGCAGCTGTTCTTACGTCACGCCATGCGCCCGCACCATCATCACACACACACATAGATAACATGGACGTAAAACACTCTTTATAAAATACTAATTATCAGATTTTCACACTCAAACACCGACCTGAGATCAGTCGATTATTTTGTAAATTACCCCATTAACAGTGATCACGAGGCTGTGCGGATACAGGAAGTGACAGAAGAGGTCACCTGACAAAACATGAGATGGATGGATGCTGCTCTCATCCCAATATGAATTAAATACATATTAAAGTCAGTCACAGCACCTTGTAATTCCTAATCTGATTTGTAGATCAGAGAGATATTTTAATCTGCACATTGATCCTGCAGATTAGGAGACAATCATATCAATATGGGATTTGAAGTGGCTAATTAAAAAGGGTAAAAGTATTAATTCTGTATCTCAATGTGTACATCTAAAACCTGAGTTTTTTTTCATTTACTCTTTGTTTTTACCTCAAAAGTCTGAAATTAACAAATTATTTAATCAACAGCTCATCGATTTAACATAGATTGAAACTGTAGTGGATTTAAAAAACCCACACTGAATGACCAAACCATTGTCACTTCTTAAAGTGTCTTAAAGTATACTATTTAAATACTATTTAAATTTAGATACTGTTTAGATACCGTTTAAAAACTTTCTGCAGAAAGAACTGAGATCTGATTCTGCCGGGCAAAGGGACGTAGACTTAGTGGCTGGAACCGGGTCATTAATAATGGATCCTTTTGACCCGGTGGATTGTGGAGCTGGGTGTTTGTTGAGTGATCTTGTTTCCCACAGACGTCATCACTCTGGTATCTGGAAAGTTTTGAAGTTGGGTGAACATCTTCAGCTCTTTTCTATGTTCTGAAGATGTGTGTGTGTGTGTGTGTGTTGCACTGCTGCTGAAGTGCAGCCAAATAAGAGGAATGTGTTTGTCGTACAGAGGGCGTGTTCGGTCTACTGAGACGTAACAGGAAGGCGGTTTTCCTATAAATTCTTGTGTTTTCACAAAATAACTCAGTGGTTATAATGTTATGGCTGGTCAACAATTTGCACCTTTTAACCTTTTGAATATTTTGTTGCTGAAACTCACTGAAGTACAGTGGGGCCAAAAAGTATTTGGACAGCCACTGATAGTACAAGTTGTCTGTAATTTTCATCAAAGATTCACTTCAAGAGACAGAACCTGAAAAAAATCAGGGAATCATATTGTATGATTTTTAAAGAATTTATGTTTATATTCTTGTGGAAAATAAATATTTGGACAATCAAAAAATGTAACTCAATACTTTGTAACGTTACCTCGGTTGGCAGTTACAGAGGTCAGATGTTTCCTGTAGTTCTGGACCAGGTTTGCACACCTGTAGCAGGTCTTTCATGCAGATCTTCTCTAGATCTGTCATGTTTTTGGGCTGTTGCCAGGCAACACAGACTTTTGATTCTCTCCATAGATTTTGTGATGGGTTTAGGTCTGGAGACTGGCTGGGCTACACCAGGACCCTGAAATGCTTCTGATGGAACCACTTCTTATCTGCCCAGGTGGTGTGTTTAGGGTCATTGTCATACTGGAAGATCCAGCCATGTTTCATCTTCAATACTCTTAATGAGGACTGTTTGAGGATGTGGACAGGTGTCTTTTATACAGATAACCGGTTCAAACAGGTGCCATTAATACAGGTAATGAGTGGAGGATGGAAGAGCTTATTAAAGAACAAGTAACAGGTCTGTGAGAACCCAAATTCTTGCTAAGTGTTGAGTGTGCAAATATTTGTTTTTCCACAATAATATACAGATAAATTCTTTAAAAATGTCTCTGACAGTTTAAGTGAACCTGTGATGAAATTACAGACTCTCATCTTTTTAAGTGGGACGACTTGCAGAATCGGCGTCCATCCAGATACTTTTTTGTTCCACCTGACAGACTGAGTTGATTGTATCTTCCCTTCTTTGAACTCATGACAGCTTCTTGATCGTCTCTCTCTCTCTCTCTCTTTCTCTCTCTCCTCACAGCAAGTCTTCCTGACAGACTTGAACTGACGGCGCTGACCTGGATACCAGCTGAGAGTCTGCAGCGTGGTGGGTTCCTGACTGCAGGCGGACTCACAGACGGAGCAGAGGAAAGACAGACAGCAGAACATCAGCAGCCTGAGGAGCATCGGGCTGAGAAGAATCCAGAACATCCACATCATTCTCCCTCAGCTTTCCCTTCTTTTTGTCATGGCTGATCCAAGTCTCACCTCACCGTCTGGAACCCCGCTGCGCTCCCCCAACACCCCTCTCAGACTCTCCTTCCCTTTCCCGAGGGAGGGGAGCCGGGTGTGGGCGGAAGGGCGGGAGCCCCCTCTTCCACGGGATCTTCCCAGCCCACTGCCGACCAAACGTACCCGAACCTACTCAGCGTAAGTTTGACCTGATAACAGTTACTGAAACGTCAACACTCATTATATTCTTACAGTGTCTTTATTTAATGAGAAAACATATTTATAGAATATTTTCAGGTCTTTTTTTTTTCGGAACTTCATTTTAATTCAGTTCAGTTTTATTGGATAGGTAAAATATATTTATGGAAAAATATAGAAACAATAAATAAATGATACATCTAGAACGACACATGTGTGTAGCACATCTTAACAGGTAGCATATTTCTGCAGAACACCGGTTCCAGCGACGGCCGTCTGAGACGCAGCTGCAGAGAAGTTATTCAGTTCTGCCTTAGGAACAAATAATATTAACGCTTGTCGATTTATTCATGGATTATCTCTTTAATTATCTGATCTGGTTCTAACATGAAGGTGGGCGCTTCTGAGGAACCCTCTACATTTTTTTAATCCCAAATCCCAATCCAAAACCACAACCCTGGTTAGTTAAACTGCATCTCTGCTGAATAAAAAACAGTAAAAGGTTTTTAATGAACCCTCTGACGGCACATGAAGAGGAACCGGAGAACCACACCAACACAGGGTGTATCAGTAAACGCCCTGTGGAGGTTAAAGGTCACCTGTAGCTATTCTTCTTCAGTGTTTTTGTTTCAATCCAACCCTCTGAGCTACAGAAGGTCAGAAAATAGTTTTTTAAATTGGAAGAAGTTAACATGATGTCATCAACTTTTTTCTGCAATAAAAAGATAAAGGGGGTTATAAAAGGTCACAAGGGTCCCATTCTTTGTTTCTCCAGGACCGTTCGAGCTCACTCGGGTCCAGTTTTTAAGGGCGTGTGTAAGAACTTTTCCAGATCCCAAGGCCATGGTTTCATCCAACCTTCCCACGGTGGAGAAGACATCTTTGTTCACATTTCAGAGTAAGTGGCAGCAACTGTGCAGCAAACATACACACTGAATTACGAATCAGCTGCAGCATTCAACACCTGGATGAGAGAAAAGTGACTCAGCTGTTACTCAGTGTCAAATATTTGCTAAAATCTGCAAAAAAACTAAAAAATAAAGACAGAAAACTGCCTCTTTATCACTATTACATCACCAGCAGCATAGGAAAACATTGTTGTTGTATTTAAAGGAATAAAAACAGAGATTAATATCTTCATATCGATTAGACAAAAACATCAGCGTCTTCATTTCTCTGTGTTTCAGCATCGAGGGCGAGTACGTCCCAGTTGAGGGAGATGAGGTTACCTATAGGGTGTGCCGGGTCCCGCCTAAGAACATTAAGGTTCAGGCCGTGGAAGTGAAGATCACACACCTCAACCCCGGGACGAAACACGAGACCTGGTCTGGACAGATCATCAGCTCGTAGAGGATCTGATCCCGGTGGACGGCGGCGCTCAGGGTGCCAGACGTGCTCTGGGACTCATTAATCTCTTTGATGAACTCAAACGTTTTATTTTCACATATTTAACTCTAAATGGTAAAAAACTCAGAGTTATTCCTAAATTAATGTTAGCGTTGACAGTTACTGATGCATTTGTACAAACCTGACCTGAGGACTTTTCTCTGCACATAATGCAAACCATCCCTCTGTAAAACACACGCCCCCTAGTGGCTGGCTTCAGTACACGTTTGAAGTCCCGCCCCTTCTATAAAAACAAACAAAACACCTGGGTGGATTGTGTCCAGGTTAATTCATATATATCTTACTTCCCTGCTGTGTGTTCAAACTTTTCATTTTTCTAACATATTTAGTTTTAAATATTTGATGCTTAAAAAACACCATGATTGAGTGCTGGTGAGTGGGCGGGACTTACTGCATTTTAGCTTCAGTTTTAAACAATGAAAATAGAAAGAAACCCACATTGTAATTAAATGAAACAGAGACTTCAGAAACAACTCAGACATTAAATTTAGAAGATAGTGGATGTGAAAGAAAGTGAGACAAAGTTGGTAGTTGGAGTTAAAGACAAATGGGAAACATGTGGTTTCATGGTTCCACGTTTAACTGGGTGTCTCATGACTTCTCGTTAGTTTCAGCTCATGATAAAAACATGAACTGACAGATACGAGGGGGTTTCTGTCCAAATAAAAATAAATGTTGCCGCAGACTTTAGAAATCTAACGTTATCACGAGGAAATAAATAACTCACTTTCAAGTTTACAGTTAAACTAGTTAAACCAGCCACTGATCTTTTTAAAGTTAAATTACAAAACAATTACAAATATTTTTCCTTAAAAAATTGAAAACTTTTTATTGTCGAATCTTGTTCGATTTGTTAATGTGTGTTTATATTTATGTGTGTCCTCAGGTTACAGGCTTTACATTTAGTTTAAAACTTGTCATAAATAAGCTGCCACATTAAGTCAGATAATTTGTGTAAATAGCTGTTTTGGAAGCACAAATCTTTGTGTGATGAGTGTAGAATGTGAGTTGGTGACACTTTATTTGTGGTTATTCAGGCTGAATGTTGTTCTGTGTGTCATTTTTTAAATATTTCAGAGTCTTTAGGCTTCATGTTTATCAGTGTCACTGCCTCAAGGTGCTTCTGTGTGAGAATTTCGGTGGACGAGTCACTCGAGTCTCGAACGGGATTCTCACTGTCACGTTAATTATGTCTTGAAAAAAAAACATTAAAGTCTGAATCACGAGTCTGACTGATGATGTGCTCCTTTGGTTGAAGGAAGAAATGTGACTTGGTGTGTTTAGAAACATTTTTTTCGGGGGGTCAGGTACAGATTTGGAATAGTGTGACACATCAACCATAACCAGGGGTGCACATAAGTGGTCCGCAGGTCCACACACACTGTCAAAATATAAAATGCACCAGATGAAAAGTTGCAACATGCGTTTGCGTACTTAACATTGGTTTGGCTGAGCTGCGTGAATTTTTAGGTTAATCAGAGGCGGTTCATTGTCAAATAAATGAAGAATCCCGTTGACTTCTTTTGTTTGACTGATATGTTTCTCAGCCAGAGCGCCGAAGTTCCAGCTGATCAGCTGATGCTGCGTCTCTCTCTGTCTCTGTGTATCAGTTTGCCAGTGTGACGGATTTTCAGTCAGTCAGATCAGTGCAGCTGACTGCAGGATTCTGCATCGCGTCAAAACTGAAAAAATTCACTGAATAAGACAAATAGACCATCGTGGCACAGACGTGTAGAACTACCTTTTTGTGCTATAAAATACAGAAAACCACCTGTTTTAATCAACAGTATCAGCGTATTTGTCTGTGATCCGCGCCATTTTGAATGCGCGCAAAGCACTATGGGATATGCAGTCAATGCCCCATAACTGTCCAGTGTATCTTTTTATCTGACTGCATCACATTACAAACATCCTCATCATTTCAAAACAAAAAACAGTTACAGTAAATGACAGAAGCTCCAACAGCTGACTAATAAATTTCAACACCAAACTGTTAAATGTAGATTAAAGTGAACAATCAAACCTGTAAACAATCCAACCTGAACTCTGAAGGTTTTTTTTTTACCAGTATTTTTATATTTTACTGGTTTCTCTTGATTTTTTCAACAATTAAAGGATTTTTATTGAAACAAATATAGAGCCAGGTAAAGTAAACAGACTGAATTTGAAGCTTGATGAAACCAAAAACAAAGCAGAGCTCGGAAGAGACACAGCGAGACACATTTAAAAATGTGAGGACCAAGCAACAACCCTAGGGTCTCTTCTGAGAACCAGGACAAAAATAATATTATGTGCACCCCTGACCATAACCTTAAAAAAATCTGGTTTTTACAAAATATTTTTTTAATTGTTTATTATCATTTAAGTGGCAACTAAAACCAAAATGGCACAATGCCATTGGTACATTTGAATTAATCCTTATCGTTGACTAACGAAAAAGCTTTGCTTGAATTGGTCTCAGTTTGAGGGCGGGACCAGTGGTGGTCAGTCTAATTGCAAAGGTGGTCCATGAGCTGCATCTCTACTCTGAGCTTCTCACCCTGAGACTGAGACATTCCCCTTGGTCAAGATTCAGATCTGATGTCCATGAGTGAGGACTGGACTCTAGATGGACCAGTAAACTGAAAGATCTGCCTCCCTTCTACTTCTTTATCAGTACAGACCAGAGCAACGTCCTCGTTTCAGTGGATCAACCCTGGGCTGTCAGTCCCCCTATCACTCCATCCTTCCATCATTCATGAAGAAGACATCAGGATACTTGAACTCGACCTCTTGAAGACCCACATCCTACCAAAAGGGAGGACTCTACCTTTCTGATGTAGACTCGTGGACATGGAGGTGTTGAGTTTTTAGATCCCAGTTCTAACAGCTGATCTGTTTAGCAAAATTATAAAATCACACCATCATGGGTAAAAAAGTTCTTTATTCAATAACAAGGATTATTACTGTGTAAAACTGGTAGATCAACGTTCATCTTTATTACTACTGAATAATGTTGCTTTTAGTCATTTTTACAATTAATTTATTATAAAAATAATAATGATAACTGCATTTTTCCAGCTGGTTATGAATGATGGGCACATTCTGTACCTTAGCTTTAGCTTGCCTTTAACTCCAGGCCTCGAGAGCCACAATCCTGCACATTTTAAATGTTCCCCTGCTTCTACACACCTGCTGCAGATACACAGGTTGTTAACAGGCTTCTACAGGACTTGCTGAGAGGTTGCAGATTTGAATCAGGTGTGTTGAAGCTGGGGAACATCTAAAATGTGCAGGATTGTGGCTCTCGAGGCCTGAAGTTTGCCACCCCTGCTTTAGAGTCATGTTAATATAATTACAGGACTAATTCAGAAACCTGCAGAAGAGCTGAAAAACAAACAAGATACTGCACCACTGACAAATACAAGGGTTCATGCAAAGGATGAATAAATAAGGAGTTAATTTTAAAAGTTGAACAAACTTTAGAAACAGAAACACAAAAGGAAAACCCCCCCCTTGCTAGACAGACAGGGTCTGGATGACCAACTGAACATTTAAACCGAGCAGATAGAAGAACCATGACACACTTCCTGTTTAAAGTGTTGAGTCAAAAAGAGTTAAAAAAAAAAAACAAAGGGTAAAAAGGGAAGCAAGAAAAAAGCAAGATTTATTATAATGAACAGACACATGAAACAAGGTGAATCTTTACAGTTTACAATAAGTTACATGTAATTGCTGAAACACTTAAAAAGGGACGTTGCAAAGAGCAAATGTTTAAAAAAGTCAAAAACCTGATATTCTAAAATCTAATTTGATGAATGTTTCTCAGCTTTGGTTTAATGGTTTATACTAGATTTTGTTTGTAGGGATTAAAACTCAGGATATCTGTTACTGCTCTGGCTTCATGCATTAAGGATCTACATATTTACTTTCCAGGCACGTGTCATGCAAGCCATGAATTATTCACATTTTTTTACATGATTTACACAACATACATATTTATTTTCTTTATAGTTCATATGATGACATGCTCACAGTAGCTTCATTCACTGGTTAATCATCAGTTTTAAATGCGCAGAACATCAAAGAATTCTTCATCCACTCATTGTTTCTCATTAAACCTCCTTGTAATTGTTTAAATTGGTCCTAATTTCTGTAGAACTTTCAAAGTTTTTGTTAGACTTTGTCTGCTTTTTGAGTTGTTTTGAACATTGTTACCCAGAACCAGTATTATAGCCACACAAAGACAACTTAAAAACAGAAAGAGGCATCTATACATGTGTTATGTTACAAGTAGTCCATCACAAAAATACAGTTTAATCCCTTTCCTTCAGCAGCAGCTACACAAAATGCTAAAAATGATCTTCTGCTTATCAAACCGTTTCATCATAAGCACTTGTTAACTTTCAGAAAGCCTGAAGAACACAAGGTTAAAAGGACGTCTGGCTCAGTTTATGTTAAACTGTAAAGAGAAGAGGCTTTGGACCCTTTTACAGTACTTTGAATTCGCAAATGAAATAATCTCAGCCAGCAGAAGAAAAAAAAGGGTGAATTTTTATGTTTTTTAGCACCTTTGTGAAGTTAAATTACACAGTAAACCATTAATTAATTACTTCCAGTTAAAACAACAAATTCATCAGAATGTTCCTTTCTGTAAATCCTCAAACTGTGGAGGAAAGTTGTTTCATTTAAATCATGTTACATTATTTACAATTAAACAAAAAATGGTTTTTGGCTCCGCCTACAATACTCCAGATATGTTAAATATACTGATACTGCTTAGTTCTCTGTTTCAGAAAATGTTCATTCACATTATTCACACAAAATGTTGAAGTTCCTACATCTTGCCACTAGGTGGCGAGAACGTTCAAATTACCAACACGTTGCAATATAGAGAAGAACTTTCTTAACTTGACTTGTATTTTTATATGATACTAAATACTAGTTTCCTTTCAGTTATTCACCATTTTAACAAACAGTCAAAGTCTAAAAACTACAAGATCAGAATTAAAACTGCTCTTTTTTTGTTTTGAGGACACAAAGTAACTGGATGGAAACGGCTAAATAGGCTGAAACATATCTGAAAAACTCCATACAAACATTAGGAGGCACCGATTGGCGTTAACGCTAATGACGAAGCTTTAAAACAGAAAATTAGAAGGTTTTTCAACATTTCTGGAGCAGTGTGGCCAGAACCTAAATCTCACTGAATCCTAAAAACATTTAAAATAAAATCACATTCATATTAGTGCAAAATATCTCTTTAAACTCAAGAGTCATCTGGAGGATCAACGTCTCCGTTATATTATTTCTTCTTGTTAATTCCAGGTGCTACACAGTACGACAGCTGACCACAGTACTTAAAACTTCCACAGTCACTGTACCTTTCCTTAAAAAGTGCAATTTACCAAACAGATGTTGTCAGATGTTCCTCTGCTGTTCATTAATATCTGATATTAATAATTTAAACAGATCAGTAGAGGAACCTGTCAGTAGTTCATGAAAAGCCTGGGCTTGTGATTCTGGTTGTTATTTAGTTCAGATGAGACTTTTGGAGAAGAGATGAGATCAGAAAGTGGTGAAGCATCAAAAAAAAGTTCCCGACAGAGTCTTGCTGTGTCCTCGGGAGAGTAGACCGTGAAACCAATAGTTCGTGGGTCGTTGAAAATCTCATAGTCGTTCCCTCCCTGAAAAGAGAAGCAGGAAAACAATAAAACAACAAATTTTACATAAACATATACACTGCTCTACAACAAATAAACAACAACTAGGTGGGTATCCACGGTAGTAACAGGTTTTAAAATGTTTGTGAAGGTTCTGGGTTCCCTCCTGAGATCCAGGGCCTCTTGTGTTGTTGGATTTTTGAACTAAGCTGAAAAACTTGCCAGACTAATTTTTGTCTCAAAATAGACCCAGTTGTAGCAGAAAACGTGAGAAAAAGGAGGGGCTGACGATGATGTGAGACGCTAGCGTAGCTCGATAAGGAAAACGTTGCAATAACATCAGTCGTGATCAACCTGTTTTACTCGCGCCTTTCTTTAAAGGTCCTGTATCCTTATACTTTACAGCTATCATCGTCTGTGACAGGCACATATATGATAAAATCTTACTGCTGGTGTTATATAGTCTTCATTTGTCCTGAAATATAATTTATATTCTGGAGTTATTCTCCAACCAGGAAGTAAACTACTCGGTTTACCTAAAATCCTGTCTCTCCTCCGGGCCCCCTCCTGTAATCTGCAGGAGCAGCCTGGACACACAGGGCACTTCCTGGTGTAACATTGTTACATCACTATGTTACAGTCAGTCGTTTTCCAGGAGAGAGTGGAGCAGCTGCTCAGAGCGCAGGATTCAAGAGGATTACTGAGAAATTAGTGTATTAAGTCAAAAAACACTCACTTTTTTTTTTAAATAAGGAAATAACATCACAACATGGTTAAAAGCTCCAAAAAGTTGATTTTGCATGATAAAGGGTCCTTTAAATTCTGCTGTTATAATGTCCGTTGGGTTGTTAACAGTATGAAATAAAAAGCAAGACGATTAAGATGCAAAGTGAATGACTTCAGAGGTGTGTATTGGCATTTATAGCCCTGTGGCACTAACCAGTGTGCCAACGGTAAACACTGACTGATAAAGCCAGCTTACAGGCGACGGCTGTTAACGAGTTATATGCACAGAATAAAAAGGTCAAAGGGCAGACGATGAATGCCGACCCAACCCTGAAGCATGGGAGTTGTGTTAGAACATTCATCCTTATTCCTTCTGCATCATCGTCCATCACTGAATATGTTACGATACACTGTGTGGATTTTTTTTTTGCAGGAAAAACATCCTGTAACTCTTATTTTACCTGCTTATTAGATCCGGAGTGTTAAAAAGGTGTCTAATTTACCAAACTCAGCTCTGATTGGTCAGGTGGTTTGTTTAAATATCAGGATGTAGGACACCAGGTCCAGTTCCGCAGGTCTCATAGTGACATCAGAGAAGTAATATGTACAACTACTGATAACCCAAAGACATGATCTCTGTAGCACAACCCAAAACAAACTGATCTCACATCTGAAGTCTCGTTGCCGAAGAAGTAGATGGCGTCCAGGCCTTCGTTCTCCAGCAGATCCAAGCACAGTCTCTTGTCCCAGCCCTCTGGGAAGACATCAAAACTAATGACACCACCTGAAATGAAACAAACACAACCATCAAGATCGTTGCTGCTTTCATTAAGTAAACTCCACAAGATGCATTTAAAACAATTAAAGAGGCCAAATTTCAGGACTTTTTGGTTATTTCTAAAGTATTAACCAGTAATATGAAACATTTTATATCTAAAAAAACATTAAGAAACACTGATTAACAGACTTTTTAATCTATCTGCGTCTAGTTCCGTCAGGCTTCGGGCTGCAACTCATTAATATTCATTATATGAATTTGCTGGACTCTGATTGGCTAATAAACTAGCCTATGAGAGCAAGGTATTCTGTTTCCTGCCCCGATGCGTATGGCAACAGCAGACGTTCTCTCTTTCTGTTTGCTACGTCTTATGCTACAGCTTTTAGCCAGCAGCATGCTAGGTGTGGTTTCAACTGCGGGAGCTGATGAATACTAACGAATAAAGGAGTTGTGATGAAACAGATACACGCCGTTCAGACTCGGGAGAACTCGGGTTTTATCACCACCTGCGTAGTTTGAGAGATTAAAACTGAAAGAGAAGTTGTTGTGCCATTTTTACACCCACTATGAAGGTAAGAACACCTGCGGAGCTAAAATATTCAACAGAAGCTTCAGAAAAAACATTTTTAATAAAAGGGCGTCTTTAAAGGAGAAAATGTAAGTTGGTAAATAACAGCTGACAGTCTGAGAACTCAAAAACATCCTCGTGGCCTGATTTTTGTACAAAGAATGTTGAGCGTTTTCTGTCTCCACACTGTAACATGTGGGATTGTAGCAGTAAGAGATGAAGAATAAGTGTTTTTTTATGTCTTTTAAAACAGAAACAGAAACTTTTTGTTTTCAATTAACTGCATATCAAATGAATCTAATGATTCAATTACATGTAAAATGTTGGGAAAAAGAAAAGAAAGATTTCTGGCTGGTGTTAATTACGTTTTCGCTCACCCAACTTTTTTCAGTTACTTTCTCTCTGTTGTTTACAGCAAGTGGCCAATCAGAGAGGCTGTTCTCTCACACACCCTCTTCAAGCGTCCGTCATGAACACCTTCAATATAAACAGCTGAGTCACTTTAGTGGTCAAACATCCCATAAAGTGCATTTTTCACTCCAGAGTAAAGACGAACAAACAGTAAATCCATTCAGGAAAACATCCTAAATATGACTCATACAGACCCTTTAACCTCCCCGCGACTCTCAGGAAATCCTCTTAAAGGAAAACATCGACCTCTGATAATCCAGACCATCATAAACACGTTCTTACATTCTGTTCTCTCAGAGCAGATCAGTGTCAGGTTTACATAACACCTGCTGAGATCCGTGCTATCAGCTGACAAGGGCCTTCCACAGATAAACTCTCAAAGGACGACAAACAAATAAATCTGCAGGTTTTTACACCCATCGACTTCTTTCTGTTAAACAGTAACATGGAGGTAAATCAGCATTTGCAGACACTTTAATGAGGGCGACTTTTGAGGAAAACAGTTTCAGCTCTTCGTGCATCATCAGCTGCAGCTCCTGACCTGCGGAGCACGTAAGCAAACATCGAGCGCTTCAGCCAACCTCCTGTTGATGTGTGGTCACGGAGCAAAGAAGAAGAAGGAACAGCTTGTGTGTGCAATAATTAACTGATGATTCGAGTGTTCAGCACAAACACCAGGTGTGAGGCACAGGAACTCAGACAGGAAGCAAGAAACACATGAAATGCTGTGAAACTGGTTTCTCATTAAACGGCAGTTCTGTAAATAAAATACTCGACAGGTTAAAAGAATTTTATCTGCCGGTGACATCGGTCAACATGAGTGAAGACTGAAGACACAGGACGAAGTCCTCAGACCTTCTTCTACATTTCCTTTGGTTTTTTGTGAACCTGGACTCAGATTTGATGGTTTTCTCACCTTTAGTGAAACGAAGTCCTTTTCCAGCAAATTCCTTTTTCAGGGCAGCAACAAATTTCTCCCTGATCTTCTCTTTCTGTAAAACAAGTGACATCCAGGTTCACTTTTAAACACCCAAAAAAAAAAAAACACTGGAACCTGCTATTTTATGCCACAAGCTGCAGGATAAAAACAAAATGCATAAAGTTTGAATGTGAGATGACATCAGTTGATTTCAGCTGCTCAACAGTTCAGAAATAACTTTGTCCTGTTTTTTCTAAGTTGGGTCTTAAAAGAAAAATATAATTTATCTTCTCTTAAACCTGCAGACAAATGATTCATAATTCTCCAAATAAATATTTACCAGTTTTTCCACTTTACACAGTCAGATTTCTTTTTTTAAGCACTGGTTTGATTCTCTCTGATAGGTGCAGCAGTGAACTCTGTTTACCCAGAGTCAATTTCCAGTCCAGTTTCCTCTAAAATCATGTCAGTATTTAATACAGTGTTGCTCGAGGGGCTCAGAGTCTCTGACAGGCTCCTTTTATAGAATCACGTTAATGACCTGTAGTCGTCCTAATTAGCTCTGAGATATTGAGATGTTCCTTCAGGGTTTTTTGTTAATTAAAAAAACCCAAAACACTAGACATAAATATGTAGGATCCAAGACTAAAGAAACGGATCAGTTTAGAAGTTTGAGTTTTGAGTTTGTACAGCTGTTAACAAATGAATCCTGATCCAATAAACAGCTGCAAACTGTGTCTGGAGACTCAAACATTGTAAATTCCGGTTCTGTGGAAAGTTCGGCTAGCTATAGCACGTAGCAATCGTACATTGCATTCTCAATGGTGTAAAGGTTTGTTAAAAAGCATGAATATGAACTACAATGACATTTTTTAGATTAGTGTTGTTTTAAGGTAGCAGTAATAACCATAGCTCTTAACCTCATTGTGACTCGCCTTTAGCTTTTAGCTAGCCAAACCAAATCTTGCTAAATTCGTGTCAGCATAAACATTTTTTAAAATATAATTTACAATAAATTACTATGAATTTTTCCAAGCTCTCTGTTGTTTTAAGAGAATCCACTTTGTTCTCGGATCCACTTGGTTAACTCACCAACCCGGGCAAAACTAATCTCTGTTTCTCCAAACTGAGGTCGTTCAAAGAGCCATTTACAACAAGATGTTCAGAACTCTTCCACAGAACCCCACGGGAAAAGTCTGAACTTTACCTTTAATGGACTGACATTTACATACTGGGGACCAACTTTTATGGGAGTAAACCTGCACTAAACAGCAGGAATTACCAGAATGTTAAAATGTGAGCAGGTAGCTGAACAGTTAAACTCCTGTTCTTCTGCTGATATAAACCTGTCAGAAGTGGTCAGTGTTTGGTCTTTCTTTAACACAGAGGCTCTTTCACTCACACCAGATGATAAAGTCATTGTTTAGCCCCAAAGAGCTACAGCTGATAATATCAGGCTTTGTTTCAGCTTATGTTAGATTGCATTGTTTAAAAAACCTGCTCACAATGGTTGAACTTTTTAACACTTTGCACAAGCTAAACTGCTAAAAACAGCAATCCAAGAGCAAATAAATGTTCCTGTTCAAACTCAAGCATTAGCAATAACTCAGATAAAACATTAATGCAAACAACACTTACCTTATCGATTTCAGAAAACTCTATTCGTTCCTCAAGTGTGCAGCTCCGACCGATGGGAGAAATATTAATCATCCCATTCCTGAATTCAATAAAAGTCCCCCTGCATGAAAGGAAAAGATGGATGGTTAAACAACTGTGACTTGTTTTCAGATCATCTGTCATCAAATCCCACAATAATGTGCTGAGAAGTAAAAGCATTCTTTAAATCTGGAGAGTAGGTCTAGAAAGTGTGAGTCTGTGGATGTGTGTGACGCCTCCTGAGGGCGTTGGAGGGATTCTTCAGATCAGAACTCATGTTTCATGGAAAGATTATTAAAAATGAGCCTGTAGCTCTTAGAATGACCTCGGTTGACCCCGTTTGGACTAGCTGTTTGCTCGTCTGTCTGATTAGAACTGTTCCTGAAACAGTAACGTTATTAACACAGAACCCTGTGACTCTTAACCTCGTTGTACCTGGTGAGTGACTCACCTTTTCTTTGGTAGCTTGATGAGCCCCATGTAGCTGAGGCAGAAGTTGATCAGGTCCTGCAGCAGTTCCTCTCCCAGATGGTTCTGAATAGTCTGTCGGAAGATAAACAGAATAAAAAATAACCCCAAAACATTTATAGACATCTATATCTGTGTAAATCCAGCAGGAACTTACATTCACTTACATGTTTTGAGAGAAGTTTCCCATCTTTGTACTGGACAGTTCCATTTTCAGCAAACACATAATCAAATTTATGAATCACTGCAAAAGAAGAAATATCTGAGATGAGGATTAAACTTTATGAAACACTCGTCCGTATCTCTGATAATCACTTTAATAAAACACCTGAAAACACCTTTAACAGTTGGATTGACATGAATCTGATTATTAGTTAAATAGTTGTTGGTGGTTTTCTTCTGGATCGAGCTCCAGAACTTTTGAAGGAACGTCAAATCTGATTCTACAGTAGGTTCCCTGTTTTTCTCTTTTCTGGATCAAAGTGTCTATAATTTTGTACCAATCCAGATTAGTCTTTGGTATCATGTAGAATTTACTGTGAACATTAACTTCCTGGCAATTTCATAGCTTAGATTATCTGTTAGCCAATCAGAGAAGAGTAGAAAGGTGCGTCTGTCCCAACTCAGACAGACTGAATGGGTGTTTAACCAACATAATCTCACACATTTACAGGGAATTTAGTCTTTTATAGGACAAAACAACAAAAAGAAAATCCATGTTGTTTAGTTCTGCAGATGTAGATCTGTTACAGATGGACGATATTTGTGAGAAAAAGACGGAAAATGCAGATTTTTCCTTCTAAAAACAAAAAAATGAAGCTAAAATTGAGGATCTGTGCAGAATATTATTGTAGTTTCAACATGCAGACAAGAGATTAGAGATTAATTATGCAACAGTGTGTCTCTGTGGTTAAAGAGTCTGAGTGTTAAACTGGCTTGTCTTCCATTTAAACCTGCCAACTATTAAAAACACTGGGAGTATATATTACAATAAAAAACAAAACAAAGTCCCCAAACTGTAGAGCAGCTGAGATTCAGCCCTGATGATGTCACCAGTTTTTTTGTGGATCAGCTGCATCGAGGAAGGAAACACTGACCTGTAGTGCACCAGGAACGGAGATAAAAATAAAAACACACTCAGAACAATGTGTCTGCATTCCGGTGGTGGACAAGTTATCAACCTGTTGGTGCAGCTGAGTGTTATTTACAGAGGAGGGAGGCGTGTGCGGGTGTGTTACGCCTCATGTACCAGTGTGGGGTTGAGACAGCAGCTTCAGGTTTTTGACAAACAATCTAAAGTGAAACGTGTGACTTTAGATCTTGATTATGGCGCGAATGACTGAACTGTTGAAATGTGACTCTAAACATGTTGAGAGGTCATCGAGGAAACGGTTAGTCATGAGTCTGAACCTGCACGACTGCGGGCGGGTTTAAACATTTAAAGACAGAGAAGAAATGTTTTTTTACATCCAGTTAGGTGAGTGAGGGGGTTGAAACAGGAAGAGGCTCGCTCACCATCATCTCCCTCCCCGAGCTGCTCTGCAATCTTAGGGTAGTCCGACCCCCCCACGATCCCGATTTTTACTTTCCTCCGCAAAGTCTGGAAGAACTCGTCCAGCTTTGGGTCGATTTTCTGCAGATGACAAACAGAAAACAACAACAAATCTCACATGCTTGTTAAAAATCAACATGCATGTGATTAAACTGTCAGAACACAGTGACCTCAGATGACCCCAAACATACTCCAAACAAGAATGAAATAACATGTGATATGAAATGATGCATGTTATTACTATGACACAATGCATGAAGAGATGAAAACATCTTGAAGCGAAACTTTCAGGACACTAAACACGTTGATGTGAAAGAAAACAGCTTGAAACAGTTTGTTCTGATGGAGGGAAAATGTGCAAACAGTGACTCAAAGTGCACATGATGAAGAGGGGACACCGTGTGCTCTCCCTCCCTCCCTCTCTCTCATCACACTGGAAGGAAGATGAGGACAAATAAACACATAATAACAAACTGTTTACTGCATGGTGTGTCTTACTTCTCTCGGTGGTGTCAACGTGCCGTCCACGTCAAACAGACACAGGACGTTCCGATCCAACGTCAAGCCGTTTAATTTCTCCATTTCGGATTTTTCTAACCAATAAATCTAATTACAGCATCTATTTATTTATTCTCCGTCACGTGAGTAGCAAAAGCATCTTAATTTACAGCAGTTGGCTCAAATGTTTAGAGAGAGACTGAAAGAGACTTGGAGGTTCGAGCTGCTCCTCCTCTTCCTCTGTCCACCCGTCCGCCCCCTCGCTGTCTTCCTGATTCGGGTTCGGTTCTAACAGTTCAGCTCTCAACGTGCTGTACGTGTCAGCTTTCTCCTCTAACAGTGTAGTACAGAGGAAGCCATTCACAGACAGAACACTGGGCGTGGTGTCAGTGGTGGGCGGGGCTAAAGGCTGTCTATGGTTGAACTTTTACCTACATGGATGAGCGTCTGTATGGCAGGTCGTTGAAATATATAACCAGTTACCAATACACTCACATCAATGACATGAAAATATCTAAAATATTTGAAATAATTTTTTAATGAATACAATTATTTTAATGTGTGCACAATAAACCAACTTTTATTTCTCTTACGATCCTTAAAAATTAAAATACTTATCCCTGAAAACAATTTGAGTTTTCCTTTTTTTATATTAAAAATCATCATATAAAGGGCATGAAGGATATCCAAAATATGGATTTTGTGATTACATTATTTGTAGTCATTATTCCAATTACTGATGTCTGCATTTGCTTTTGAATGTGTGAATTCTAGAACAGAGCTGCACATGGCAGCAGCTTGTTGGAGTAATTCAATATTTTATTAACAGTTTTTATCTTTTTGAGTGTTCTTACCTGTTTTTTTTGTGGACATTGCTCTTTTTAAATTGCTTTTTATCCTGGTTTGGATTCTTTGCAGGTTGAAGGATTTTTGCTTAAATTAATATTAAACATACAGCAAGAATTACACAAATAAACAAAAATCAACTCCTGAAAACAAGTATTTTGGGGGAAATTCTTACTTTTTAGTCAGAAAAATGTCCCAGGTTGTTCACATGGAGGGGGCGGGACTTAAATCTTGTACCTGCAACCAGCCACTAGGTGGTGCTTGTTTTGCTTCAGCTCAACTTCTGGTCTGAGTTCCTGTGACTTATGGAGATCTTGAAAATTCTCTCTCAGTGTTTTATGTGATAAAGTCACATAAATTTGCCAGCTGAGTTTTTTTGTATCTGAGCTTCAGGCTGTGGTGATATATGTATTTGGACATGAACACAGCAGTTGTTTATCACAATGTGTATAAACTCTTATTTATATAGGCTTTATGCAAAGAATATAAGTTATAATTCACGTTTAAATTGGAAAAGAGCATTTCTTTGTTGATTTTTTAAAAATATATATGAAATCCTGTTCCACAGGATGTAACAGGATCATCACAACTATTAAATATTTGTTACTGTGATACTGAACCCATGAACGTCACCTCAGTCTGGGTTTACTCATTCAGGAGGTTTTTCAGGTCTTTGCTTGTTGGATTATGGTTATAATCTTTATTATGATGCAGATTCATTGGGTTGAGATTGAGTTTTGGGTTATTCTATTTCATGCCTCCCAAAAAAAACCCAGGCTTCATTTCTCTGCATGTTTTGGGTCACAATCTATCGGTTCTGTGAAGCTCTGTCCATTTAACTCTGTTGCTTCTGTCTGAAAATACCGAGTTTTGAATATGAACACAGAAATAATCCAGTCACCATCTGAGTTTAGTTTTACATTATCAATAAACACCAGCAAACCAGAGCAATTGACAGTTATCCATGTTGATGATTCTACACTGCCGCCCAGTGGTATAAAAGTGAAACTGCAGCCAATCTGACACAACTTGATGGCAGTTTATTTTAGTCTAAACAACTCTGAAACTGTTTTATAACAGATTTTGAACCTAATATTGTTTTTCAATTTTTGAGACCAACGAATTGTTTGAAAACATTTTGTTTGCAGCAGATTTTTTTATGTCTGACCTCCTGGGAGTTTCTCAACTGGATCAGTTTAGTAAAAGGGTTTTTTTCCTCACCTAAAAACGATCCTGAAGCTATTTTATTTCATTGTTTTGATCTTATCAGTGAAATCTTTTTTTCCACAGAAATTGGATACATTTCTAATTGGATCCGTTTCATCTAGAGTCAAACGTGTGTTTAAATGGAGAACAGGTGTGTGTTGCAGGTTTTGCATCCTTCTGTGTCTAGATCAGATCTCCCTGGTTACAAAGACTAAATGTTCAAATCCTCTCTGTCTACACACAAAAGGGTTTTGGAACCAAATTTCAGTAATAATCCCCTAAATTACCACCATTCAGCTGCTGTTTAACAACCAGGATGAGACAGTAAGAAGTCTAACATGTTACATCCTCCCCATGTTGAAAGCCTCTTCACATGGAAGCAGGATGGGATTAAATGACTGTGTCGCTTTGAGCTGACTCTGCTCACAGTGTCATACGAAGACGTTTACGACCCTGTGAGGTGGCAGCTGGATGGGAAAGTGTGTGATGTGCCGGAACCGTTGGACAGGAGCCCCACTGCGTTTGCCTGCTGTTTGCTTTGCGTGAGAGTGTTTTTGTATCACTTATGAGCTTATTGAAGGTAATAAAACGCAGCATCAACTCGTTTAGTGAGATGACAGAATTTTCCAGTAATAATTGACTCTATAAGCCAGAAGCTGATTTAAAATGACTGAAAACTACATAAAAATATTTTTATATTATTAATATTAAACTCTATTTATATGTCTGGTATGTGCAAAATCTCAGTTCAGCTGCAACTTAGATAAAAGTCAAATTCAGATCCAGTTACATATAGATTAGTTTTATTCAATTATAAAACAGTAAAATCCGGAAAATTTGAAATGAGTTTAAAGAAAATATTATCAAAAAGAGGCAGCAGATTCCATCAAATCTTTAATAAACACCACGTAGCTATTTTTACACACTAATAGTTTATTTGTTGTATTTTAATAATTGTAATGCAGAAAATAAGGATAAACCAGGTAAAACTGGGAAACTTTTTTGCTTTATTCCAACACAAAAACAAAAAAATACTAAAGAATCATATTGCATTTACTTTGTTTATGTATTAAATTAAATTCAAATTGTCCATAAATAGTTTATACTCTACATAGTTTGAACATAACTTATGTTCTTATACTCCTTTTTAATGATAATTAATTTATTATTGTAAATTATTAAAATGATAAACTCCAGTGCTTTTTCATTTAATTTAATTTAATTTAATTTAATTTAATTTAATTTAATTTAATTTAATTTAATTTAATTTAATTTAATTTAATTTAATTTAATTTAATTT
>SSNP01000022.1:2548840-2602761 GCA_006937955.1 Pachypanchax playfairii | reverse complement strand
CATTTAAAAAAGACTTTTTCAAAATGTGATCAGGCTGGTTCACGAGTGGACTTTTACAGGCCAAATCCGCCCTGTTTTTACAGCCGACAATATTTATCAGCTCCACTGAGGCCCGAGCTTTTACGACCTCCTGTGACCTTTGTCTCTTTCATCATGCTAGATTTTCTTGGTTTAAAAAAAGTCCTCAGAATAAATCCGTGTTCCAAATAATCAAAATCCGTGTATTATAATAAGCAGAGGCTGTTTTAATGTTATGAAACTGTGAATAACGGCCAGATTTCATGTGCTGATACTAAAGAAATACCCTGCAAAGGTTTTTATTTTTATACATTTATGAATATTATTACAGATTTTTTAATGATGTTTTAGTAGTTCTTGGAAACAAAGTTTGTGCTGAAGTTCAGGTGAAGTTTTGATCCAGATGGCGTGTGGGAGTTTGTTCCGCGCTCCAATCCCTCTAAGTTGTGCACAGACTGTCACTTGACAGTTGTTCATTAACCCATCGGAGACAGGTAGAGCAGTCTGTATTAAGGTGGAGGAGAACTGATGTCAGGCTGCGGCGAAAGCAACAAAAAGCTGAAAGACGACAAATGTTCTTTGTTTTGGTTTTTAATCCACCTTTTTTTATGACTTTGCAAATCGTTTGCAGTCACGATCTTAAACACAAGCTTGTTTTGTCTTTGTTTTGATCTGGATGCTGGATGGTAAATCAAGGCACGTTGCAACTTCTGCTTAGTCACTTCTGTTTTTGGATTTTTTTCTCATCAATGGAGAGAATCAGATCTGGTAGGTGAATATAAAAACCTGCTTCCTGTCTTTTGTTTTATCTAAACTTTCATATTTTTGACATGTAGACGGTGAAGAAGAGACAGATTTTGTAGATTTTTTGTAGAGAAAGGATCAAGAATGCACCGCTGGCACAGTTTAGTCCACCTGTGGGGGGTGATAATGGTAGCGACTGCCAACAAAATGCTGGACGATTGTTTGAAATCAAACCGTAAATACACCATGAACGTGGTGCTGCTGGAGGACAACACCTACGAATGGAGTCGACCGTTTGTGCAGAAAGCTGTGGAACAAGCTATTGAAAAGGACCGACAGGAGAACATCAAATATGGTAAGGCTGGAAACACACAGTAACACCAAAACGATCATGTTTCAAGTTATTACAAAAACAATAAAACAGCTTGAGAATCACTTCAGGAACTAAAACCTTGTGAAACAGACTCAGATCTCAGATAAAATAGTTTTTGTGAATCTGATTAAAGTTTGATTTGACGTGTTTTTAATTATGATTAAATGGAAGTCATACAAAACCTGCATTTAAAAAAAAAAAACAGCCCTAATTTCTTTATACTTTTCATTAAAGAAGCCAGAACTCCTTGTGATTATTAACAGGATTATTAATCAATCCTATTGATCAATACTTCTTCAGGTTTTCTTTGAAAGTTCAGATCTTTGACAGTTCATTTGGACTTTTTTGCTTCTTTAATGTTGTTTAATTGTTTTTGTAGCGTATAATAATGATGAGAAATGATGAGAGTGGACAAGAGAAACAGGATAAATGACATCATGAAACCCTGAAACAGACGCATCGTCCTCCAGTTGATCATATACTACTGAGGTTTTTATCTGAATCACTTTGTGTGCTGAAGAATCATTTTATATGTTTAACTGTATCATCTAAAGAAACAGTCTGTGACAGGCTGCTGGTATCAAAGTGTCTGAAAAGTTGATTTTAATAGGTTTTATTGTCAAGTGTTGGCAGCTGGTGTACCTGAACTGTTGGCTGGTTGGACCATGGTTGCACCCTTCATGCTTTATAGGCGGAGGTGTGGAGGGGTCCTGGGATTCCTCTATATGTTAGTTCTGTTTAATTGGGGTGGGGGGTGCAGGTGAATATGAGGTGCATAGAAGCCTCATTGGAGCAGTCAGTCACCAGTATTACTCCTCATCCTCATCCATGAGCCAAAACTGGTGACAATGACTGCACGCAAGTGTGTTTTGGTATCCTTATGGGGACCGTCCATTGACTTCCATTGATTTTAGTAACTAGATTTATACCTAACCCAAACCCTTTTCCTAACCTTAACCATTACTGATCTATAACTAACCCTAAGACTAACTAAAACTCTATTCACACCATACCTATAAACCTAACCCCTAACCCTAAAAAGGGGAGTCCCCTGTATGGGGACCAGGCTTCGGTCCCGACAAAAACCCTCGGACCCCAGAAAGATAGTAAAAGTCAGGAAACTGGTCTTCAGGAGGTCAGAAATACAAGCCCACACATGCACACACACACACACACAGACGTTGGTGGGGACATGTCCCTTCCGTCCATGCTAATTCTACGCTCATGTTTCAGTTAGTCAGTCAAAAGTCAGTTCAAGGCTCTCAACAGAAATAAATCCAGTTCATATCCACGGGTCAAGATAACTATATAGAAATATTTTCAATTAGTACTAAATAGGAATCAGAGATCATTTAGGGCTTTATATGTTAGAAGTAAAGCTTTACGGAGACAAAAGATTATTGAATATGATCTTTGGGTTAGAGATCTTGGGTTTAGGGTTTAGGGGCAGGAGTAGGTTCTGGGTCCATACAGAGTCCTAATGGACTATAATAATGTCTAGTCAGGCTGACTCATACTTTTCTATCAAAATGTATCAAATTATTCAGAAAAAAATCCCCAAAATGAAAACATGTGAAAATGTTTTAGTTATGAAAGTTTGGATCATTTGGAAAAGTTTCGACAGAATAAAACATGATGCAGAAAATGGACCAATCAACCCTTTAATGAAGGAACTCAGATGTTGAGCTTTTCTGTCAGAAAGCATGTGGACAGTGAAAACCTCCTAATACTCTCATGTTCACGTGCACTTGTATTAATTTTACAGGGTTTATTCTCTACTTGGTGAAAAAAAAATGGAAATATAGTTCGAAATATTTAAAATTTCACACGAGTAGATCAGAGTAAAATAGTTAAATTTTAAAACAAAGTTTTCAGGTAGAATTTATTAAATAAGAAAACATTGCAGTATTTGTTTGACTTTATATTGCAAAACATTACCTGTTTTGTTTTTGTATGTGATAACTCAGTAATAACTGTGTATGACGCTTAAATTACCTGGAAATTAAACATCATACAGCTGATTATGATTTGCTTCTACAAAAAAACATCTAAAAACTTTTACTCAGATTAGCAGATGTTTCTATATACCAGATTTAAACACTTGTATTAGGGGAAAATACACTACATAGAGAAAATTAATATCTGTGACCGGTTTGTTTATTAATGTTGGAATGTATCTGGATCAAATTATTGTTCCAATCAAATCTGTATTAAGGTGAATATAACACAAACCAGAAGTTCTCTCACTTCATCCAATCTCATACCGTCACTTTCATCATATTTCATTTGGTTTTATGTTTTAAGCATGAAGATAAAACAACAGTCGGCTGCTTTACTGCCATCAAACTGTCAAATGATTGTTGTATGTCTAATAAAACTCTTGTACTGTTTCTTTAATTCGATTGCTTTTGATTAAAATAAAAATCTTGATATTAACATCAGTCTAATCTGATCTTAACAAACCCAAAAGATGAATCTGTTACTATTTTTTATATTACTGACTCTTATCTCATTTTTTTCCATGACTCAAGGCTTTAACTTCACTTTGACGGCTAACTATAATGGTTTCAACACCACTGCGTATAACAGACAGGGCTGTGGGAGCAGCACCTGCGAAGGCGTGGCAATACTAAAGGCACTGCACGTAAGTCTCTCAACAGTTAAAATTAAATACTAGCATAAGTTTACATTATTTATGGCTGATGAGGTAAAAATGTTCTAACTGAAATGACTGCGATATCTGACACATTATATCTAGATGTTTTGTACTTTTAGCTGCTGTTAATGTAAATGTTGTTTTTTGCTCAGTAATTACACATTTACAGTTTGTGGTTCAGATGGCACATGTTACATGTCTACTGCTCCATGACCACATGCCTTTGATAGAGCTCAGTTAAATCTCTGCTTTTTCCTCAACGCTGTGTTTTCATAACATTCAGATTCCAGTAGAAGGACGAAGCACAAAAAAATCTCAACAATAAATAGTTTAAATTAATGTTTCTCTCTGCTGGTATAAAATGTTGTTATTCTTCACTTGTCTAAATGTTTTTTTAATGAATTTTATTGCAATTTATTTTTAACTAGAAAATCACTCGTAGAGTTCAGACCATCATCAGGAACCTCAGTTCCTCCTGATTTACATAAAAAATAAGAGTCTCACCTTTGTTGTATCGACATCAGATTCATGAAAACACTTTTAACAACTGGATCGATATTGATCTGATTATTAGTTCAGTAGTTGTTGGTGGTTTTCTTCTGGATCGAGCTCCAGAACGTTTGAAGGAACATCAGATCTGTTCCACACGTCTGATTCCAGAGTCCCGACTATCTTTTGGTGTTTGTTGCAGATTTAGAACGTTATTTGTTTTTACAAGGGAAAAAAGTCCAAAGGTTCTCTATTTTCGACTTTTCTGGATCAAAGTTTCTGGAATTTTGTAATGATCCAGATCAGTGCTTGATCCAGATCAGTCCTTGATCCAGATCAGTCCAGATCAGTCCTTGATCCAGATCAGTGTTTGATCCAGATCAGCCCTTGATCAAGATCAGTCCTTGATCCAGATCAGTGCTTGATCCAGATCAGTCCTTGATCCAGATCAGTGTTTGATCCAGATCAGCCCTTGATCAAGATCAGTCCTTGATCCAGATCAGCCCTTGATCAAGATCAGTCCTTGATCCAGATCAGTGCTTGATCCAGATCAGTCCTTGATCCAGATCAGTCCTTGATCCAGATCAGTCCTTGATCCAGATCAGTCCTAGGTATCATGTAGAACCAGTTGGAACTCATCCTGTATTTTTTTGACCATTTATTGTGGAGTTAATTCAACCCAATCGGCTGGTTCCTTAGATAGAAAATGTTTTATTATTAATTGGTTGATTTTTCTGTAAAGTGCCTTGAAATGACTTTGTCATGAACTGGCGCTTTATAAATAAATCAACTCAAAACTTGAACTTGAGTTACATGCAGATGTGTTAAAAACAGCTTCTATTTCACAATGATGAAGAATCTTTAAAAACATTTCTGGATCCAGATGGTGATCCAGATCCCCTCCAATATTTACTCACTTCTTTGGACCATTTCTGACCTTTCCTGAAAATTTCTTCAGAACCCATCCAGAACCTTTTTTAGTTGCTGACAGACCAACTAACAAATTTTGGTGAAAACATTAACACACAGGTGGAAGTAATTAACCATTATTTTACCAGGTAGTTCCTTCACATCGACGTTTCATTTTCATAGATGACTTGGTCCAAATGACTCACCGTTACCTGAAGAAATCACTGTTCAAAATAAAAACTGACATCATAAAATAAAAAGAAACGAGAAAGCCAAAGTTCACATGACACAAGCATAAATTCAGCTCAAGAATAACAGTTTTACTCATCAGTTACTGACTGATAGAAGTGTTTAAAGGCAGAGGAAGGTGAGTGCTAAACAGGTACAGAAGAGAAGCAAGGAGGCTAATCAGAGGAGAGTAGAACATGTGTGAAAAAACAGAAACATCACGGAGGAACTACAGTGGGGCAAAAAAGTATTTAGTCAGCCACCAATTGTGTAAGTTCTCCCACTTAAAAAGATCAGAGAGGCCTGTAATTTTCATCATAGGTATACCTCAACTATGAGAGACAAAATGAGGAAAAAAAATCCAGAAAATCACATTGTCTGATTTTTAAAGAATTTATTTGCAAATTATGGTGGAAAATAAGTATTTGGTCAATAACAAAAGTTAATCTCAATACTTTGTTATATAGCCTTTGTTGGCAATGACAGAGGTCAAACGTTTTCTGTAAGTCTTCACAAGGTTTTCACACACTGTTGCTGGTATTTTGGCCCATTCCTCCATGCAGATCTCCTCTAGAGCAGTGATGTTTTGGGGCTGACGCTGGGCAACACGGACTTTCAACTCCCTCCAGAGATTTTCTATGGGGTTGAGATCTGGAGACTGGCTAGGCCACTCCAGGACCTTGAAATGCTTCTTACGAAGCCACTCCTTCGTTGCCCGGGCGGTGTGTTTGGGATCATTGTCATGCTGAAAGACCCAGCCACGTCTCATTTTCAATGCCCTTGCTGATGGAAGGAGGTTTTCACTCAAAATCTTACGATACATGGCCCCATTCATTCTTTCCTTTACACGGATCAGTCGTCCTGGTCCCCTTGCAGAAAAACAGCCCCAAAGCATGATGTTTCCACCCCCATGCTTTACAGTAGGTATGGTGTTCTTTGGATNTGTGATGTTAAACAGGAGACACAGAAGGGACAAAGGTCCAAACCGAAAACCAAACTCCTGAACAAATCGTGAACAGAAAAACAACACATGAAACTAAACTTATCACCAAACCTCCCGACTAAAGATAAACAAAGCAATCACAAGCAACAAGGGAAACAGGAAACGAGAAAGACCTATAAAATAAAACAGGAAACACAAAACTCTTAAAATCAAAGGAGAATCCCAGGAACATAAAACCCAAAACAAAATGCAACACAGAATTCCAACATCCTGACAATATTCTTACTTGTTTTTTCTTCAGTTTTTTTTTTCCTGAGTGATAAAACCAAAAGCTACAGTTAACAACCTCATCAGCTGATTCACACCAGAGTGAACGAGCTATCAAAATGCCAACACTTGTCACAGAAATTATGGCCTGACATTCATGTGAACATCTTGTGAATGTCACAACGTATTCACAGTTTGCAAAAATGCTTCCTAACTCAGTGCAATTATAAATAAAAGTTTTTGTGTTTTCTTCCAATTTACCTCTGCAGCTTTGCCAAAAGTGGATTTTTCACACTGAAGGATACATTTTTAAATGAATTTGTGAGAAAAATGTAACTGCTTTTGCTTTCTGTTTCAGAGCAAGAATGAAGTTGGTTGTGTCATGTTGGGACCTTCTTGCACTTATGCCACCTTTCAGTTAGTAGAGTAAGTATGATGCTACATTTTTATCCCACAGATGTTTGAACTTCTTGAGTTTTAAATTCAACCCTCTCTTTTATGTCTCAAAGTGAAGTGATTGGCTTGACCCTGAGCATTCCTGTCATTTCGGCTGGAAGTTTCGGTCTTTCATGTGACTACAAATCCAAACTGACTCGCCTTTTGCCTCCAGCTCGAAAAATCTCTGACCTATTCCTGATCTTTAAAGATGAAATTATCCCGCCATTTAAGACTGCTTGGAAAAAGTTCTATGTCTACAAAAAACCTACCAATGTAACTGAGGACTGCTTCTGGTGAGTCAGAAAGCAAATGACCTCTGAATCTTTGTTTTGTACTCAGCCGCCATCAAACTCTGCTTTTGCCGCAGGTATAACAATGCATTCGAAGCAGCTTCTGCCAGATTTGCCACACAAATACAAAGGGAGATGCTGCGTAGTGAAGAAGAACTGAAGAAAGCCCTGCAAGCTTCAAAAAGACACAGCAACCGTAAGTTTTTTTTATATTATAATGAAATAAAAAATACAGGTTTAATTCTACAATAAATAAAGCTCCAAAATGAATAAAGAGGCATCTGGGAAATTCAGTTAAGAGTTTTAGTATCTATTTTATAACAATAAAATCCTTAAAGTTATTCATTTATATTTGAATTTGGACTTTTTGTCAGGAAGAAAACAGTTTGTGTTGGTTGAACCACAATTAATAGTATCACACTCCATCTTAGTGAGCATAGGTGCCCCTCAAGGATGTGTACTCAGTCCTTTGCTCTTCACTCTGTTGGTGCTAAATTCTGCAAAAAACAAACAAACAGCTTATTGGTTTTGCTTATGGAAAAGCAGTGATTAGACTTAACAGCAAAGAGAATTATATATGGAGCAGCTAGTGAGCCGATGTAGAGACCGACCAAACCAAAATATTGAGGTGATTGTAGATCTAACGCAGGTAACCTGAGGCATAGTGCAAATGATCTTCATTATTATATAATATAATTTTTTCTTCTAGTTTTCATTTTGTGTGGAGGAGTCCTTGACATTATTTCAATAAAAGAGAAGGTGCACCAGATTCACACAGACACCATGTTTATTCTTCTTGATCTTTACAAGTAAGCTTCAACATGATTTCACCTTTTTACCTTCACATTGTCATAAAAAAATATCAGTTCAATTTAAATAAAACAAATTTGAAATATTTTAAAGAATGTAAAGTTCACATGGCACATTTGTTTTCTTTGACTAGTCCTACATATTATGTCAACACAACATCCACTGTTGGAATGCAAGATGTTGTGGTGGTCACTCTGCCACAGAGGAACTACAGCTACGAATCAAACCTGTCTTACAACAACACGGTGAGTTGAATACAAAACACATAAAACAGAATATGAACAGAAAAGGAGGATAAACAAATATTAAAGTCTTTTTGTCTGTCTTTCAATGCAAGGAACAGATAAATGACTATGTGGCTGGATATCATGATGGTGCTCTTCTGTTTGGAAAAGTACTCAGAGAGCGAAGGCTCAATCGGCAACGCAATGATGAATCTATTCAAGTGCCTCTGAGTGATAACCCCTTCGGAAATGCTACTGTTGATGGTGAGTAACGTATGTAGCCATACAGTATGTCACAACAGATATCACACGAATAAACATATTCAGACATTAACTGACTAAAACTGTAGTATGTTTGTAACATCTTTTAATCCATGGAAAGCCTTTGAATGTGGCAACACAACAAACACACACGTCTCAAACTGATGACACAATCAATTTGCGAGAAAAATATATGATTATGTATGATTAGAATTGCTAGTCTCTTATTCAGACATGAGCTCATGATTCATGTGGTTTTGATGACATCTCTTCATCTTGATGGACTAATTGCTTTTGTTTTATAGTTTCCTGTAAAACAAACATTAACTGACTGGAAGACTTATTCCTGGTACAACCGCTGATATTTTGTCTCAGTTTCCTGAAGCAATGTGAAAGCATGCAGGTCTGAAAGCAGACAAAGTGACACCTTCGCTTCTATCCAGGATGGATTTTTGTATGTTTTGCAGGTTATTTTTGTGTCACTGTAGTCTGCTTTGAAGACTGGGCTCAGATCTTAGGTGTTAATTCTACATCAAGACAACAGAGAAATGTAAAAAGTGCCTGTAGCATAAAAAAGTTATATTCTACAGTGCAGAGCTGTTAAAACAGCAATAAAAAAATTATTCTGCATGATTATATTCAGTATTTTACTTTATGTAGAGGACAATTTTGTGAGATTGTTCCCCAAATTTTACTATTTTACAAATACAAATTAACAAGATTCCTTTTAAACTATTCAATGAAAAATCAAAGGATGTGCTTAAGTTTGTTTACCTGTAAAGGTGTTTGTTGCTTGTAGGTATGGGAGGCTATTATGAGCTCGATGAGTACGGTGACAGAGATGTTAACTTCTCATTCATTTATACATCAACTCACACTGGCAAGGTGAGACTACTGTCCTTTAAACAATCTATGTATAATTTATAAAGAGAACTAGCTGTTTAAATTAATTGATTATGATTTTCCACAGTATGAAACTCTGTTAGTGTTCGACACGTCACAAAATAAAACTGTAGTGATTGACCCTAATCCTGCCCTGCCCTGGAAAGGAGGTCGACTTCCTGATGACGAACCAGAAAATCCAAATGGTGAGGCAAGACAAAGAAAACGTGTAGTTTTCTTGGAAAATGTTTGGGAAAGTTACAGGGACAGTTAAAAAAACTAAACTAAAACATAAGGCAGTGTGAAATAGTTCTGAATACATGCCATAATCTCAGCATCAAGAAGAAAGTCGTCACGAAAGAGACAAACTAACATAGAACACGGCTTCATTTAAACAGTGTTTTTAACGATTAAACTCAAACGCCAAAACTTCCGAGCATTTTGAGCAAATACTACAACTATCTTCTGCATCGCTGTCTCCGTCTTCTGCTTCAAATCTGCTGGGCTCAGAGGTCAACAGGTGCAGCTTACATGTACTCAGAAGTCTGAATTTCCAAGTTCCAAATTGGAAAAATCAGCTGGAAATATAATTTGGTCCCAAAACAGTAAAATAGGGATTACAAAAGACAGAATAAAGTGCCTTTTTTCTAATCTGAAAAAAGTTCTATTAAATTCTATTAAAAAGAGAAATGTTTTTTGTTATGTCTGCATGATTAATCACAAATTTTTGTGAGAGAGACGCTCCTGACTTAGAAAAAACAACAGGATTTATTGCACTCAGTCAATCTTTATCTTTGGTTTATGGATAATTGATGCACAAGAAAGAACAGCTATTTATGTCACTCACCAGGCAGCTTCAAAATCAGTTAACACACCTAATAAAACAGATGAGTTACAGCAAAGACTGAGGAAAAGCAGGTTATAATGTGGCTGAGAAAAGGGGGAGGAGTTAGAGTCCAATGGCTTGAGGGAGGAAGGATTTATTATGAAGTTCTTTGGAGCAATTCATGGCCGTCAATCTGTGGTGGAAAGTGCTTTTTCATGTCTGCAACACAACGCGGTGAAGAGGGTGACACCATTTTTTTATGATAATAAACTTAAACATTGATAACATTTTCTGATTGGCTGTTATTTGTCATACAAATCACTGCAGCTGTAGGGTGTTTATACATATGCACAGTGGTGGTTGGAAATCCCTCCGAAACAAACAGTTTCAGTGCATTTTATCAATCAGAGAGGAAGGAGGAGCCTCAAAGAAACAAGAACGAAGTCATAGTATTTCAAAGATAAGGATCTATGAGACTGTACGGTGCATCACGGGAAAGAAATATTGGCTTTTATATGAATTAAAATATTAAATTCTGTTTATATGGACAGCCTCTAATAACATAATGAACATGTGGTGTTTCATATTAAATGATTTTAACAAAGTGCGTGTTTTCCAGATATAAGCACACAGAATGTGATTGTGATTGTTTTGGGTGTCAGCGTTGTCGTGGTAACAGCCATCGCCCTTATCTTTTACAGGTAAGTAACAAATCCATTTTACAGATCCCTTCACACATGTACAACACGTAGCATTTTAGCATCACTGAATCAAACAAGATAAGACAGTGTCTCTGTCCCTGCAGAGTAGAGTGTCTGAAGTATCAGTACTAACGTTTTTTAATTCATGTTGAAAAACTTATTCCAAGAATGTTCTGAACGTGTTTGTGTTTGACGTCATTGATTCCTCTCAGGCAGAACAGGAAAGAGCGTCTCATGCAGAAGAGGTGGTCCCACATCGATCCACATCTGATTGGGTCTCTTGATGAGAAGGTGGTCTCTCTGAAGGTGAGAACCTCCATCAAACCGTAACTCCAAACTGGTTCTAAAAACACCATCATAAAAAGAAGAACAATACCAAATTTGAACATCAGATCAAAATCAAATTCCTAGTGAATTTTTGGCTCTAGTTAGATTTGTTTGTGGACATGTCTATAATCAGGGGTGCACATAATATTTTTGGCCTGCTTCTCAGAAGAGAACCTAGGGTTGTTGCTTGGTCCTCACATTTTTAAATGTGTCTCGCTGTGTCTCTTCCGCGCTCCTCTGCTTTGTTTTTGGTTTCATCAAGCTTCAAATTCAGTCTGTTTACTTTACCTGGCTCTATATTTGTTTCAATAAAAATCCTTTAATTGTTGAAAAAATCAAGAGAAACCAGTAAAATATAAAAATACTGGTAAAAAAAAACCTTCAGAGTTCAGGTTGGATTGTTTACAGGTTTGATTGTTCACTTTAATCTACATTTAACAGTTTGGTGTTGAAATTTATTAGTCAGCTGTTGGAGCTTCTGTCATTTACTGTAACTGTTTTTTGTTTTGAAATGATGAGGATGTTTGTAATGTGATGCAGTCAGATAAAAAGATACACTGGACAGTTATGGGGCATTGACTGCATATCCCATAGTGCTTTGCGCGCATTCAAAATGGCGCGGATCACAGACAAATACGCTGATACTGTTGATTAAAACAGGTGGTTTTCTGTATTTTATAGCACAAAAAGGTAGTTATACACGTCTGTGCCACGATGGTCCCTGATACTGGTCCCTGATGAACCCCGCCTCTGATTAACCTAAAAATTCACGCAGCTCAGCCAAACCAATGTTAAGTACGCAAACGCGTGTTGCAACTTTTCATCTGGTGTGCATTTTATATTTTGACAGTGTGTGCAGACCTGCGGACCACTTATGTGCACCCCTGTCTATAATCATTAACGGCTAAAGAGTTTAAAATATAAAAATCAGCAAAACAACATTTAAAACCCTAAATCTAGAGTGACCAAATAGATCACGTTTACTAATTTAACAGATACTTTGGTTGTAATTAATTAACTAGTGGGGAGCAACTTTTGTGTTTCGACAAAACACATTTTTAAAAGATAATTAGGCGACTATGGAGGCTGTTAGAGTTCATTAAATTCAATGTCATGTCCAAAAACCTAGTTTGAGATGATCTGAGCTTCGTGATATGATGTAGTTTCCTGCTGGCTGCAGCCATCAGAAGATGCAACACTGTGGTTATAAAGGATGGACATAGTCAACAACAACACTCAGACTGTGATGTTTAAATGATGCTCAGTGGTACAAAGTGTGCCGAGAAAACATCCCACATCATGATACCACCACCACCAGCAGCAGGTTGAAACTTTGATACAAGATCTACAAGACAATGACAGAAGACTTGAAATCTTCTTTTCCATTTAGATGCTCCTTCAGGTGTCTCCACAGCAAGTCATTTGTCTTCATCTGTCCTCTGCATCTTCTTATCTCACACCAATCAACCTCATGTCCTCATTCACTACATCCATATGTCCCCTCTTTGGTCTTCATCTAGACCTCCTGCCAGGCAGTTCCTACCTCATCATCCTTTTCCCAATAAACCCACTGTCCCTCCTCTGGACATGTCCAAACCATCTGAGTCTCTCTGACTTTATCTCCAAAATATCTAACATGTGTCGTCCCTCTGATGGACTCATTCCTGATCCTGTCCATCCTCGTCCCTCTGCTGGACTCATTCCTGATCCTGTCCATCCTGGTCCCTCTGATGGACTCATTCCTGATCCTGTCCATCCTCGTCCCTCTGCTGGACTCATTCCTGATCCTGTCCATCCTCGTCCCTCTGATGGACTCATTCCTGATCCTGTCCATTCTCGTCCCTCTGCTGGACTCATTCCTGATCCTGTCCATTCTCGTCGCTCTGCTGGACTCATTCCTGATCCTGTCCATCCTGGTCCCTCTGCTGGACTCATTCCTGATCCTGTCCATTCTCGTCCCTCTGCTGGACTCATTCCTGATCCTGTCCATCCTCGTCCCTCTGATGGACTCATTCCTGATCCTGTCCATTCTCGTCCCTCTGCTGGACTCATTCCTGATCCTGTCCATCCTCGTCCCTCTGCTGGACTCATTCCTGATCCTGTCCATCCTCGTCCCTCCCAAATAACCTCAACATGTTAATTTCTGCTCCCTCTAGCTGTGTCTCCTGTCTCTGCCTCAGTGGTACCGTCTCCAAACGAGACAACATGGCTGGTCTCACCACTGTCTTGTCCACCTGTCCTTTCATTCTTGCTGAGACTCTTTTGTCCGACATCACTCCTGACCCTTTCCTCCACCTGTTCCAACCTGCTTGCACATGTTTCCTGACCCTCTTTTCTACATTCCCAAAGACAAAATGTCAACGTGAGGACAAATGACCAAAATGAAAAGCAAAAATAAAAAAGAACAAAAAGCTGCACCTGAACAAAAACTCTGTAAAGAATCATTTCATGATAACAGACACACATCAGACTGATTCAAAGCAGCCAACGTGTTTTTTAATCCTTCTACACTGTATTTGTGTTCCTGATGCAGATTGATGACGATAAAAGGAAAAACAGTACTTACTTCACTCATCGAGGTTGTTACGACAAGAAGGTATCAGTAGTTCAGCTTCCAAAAAAAATCCTTATATAGTTTTGAAAAATGCATCACACTCCTTAATTTGATCGTTTTCTTTTTCCAGCCTGTAATCTTGAAAGAGCTGAAAAGCACAGATGGAGATTTCACAGAGGATCAAAAAATCGAGCTCAACACTGTAAGACACCGCTGTGCTTGATTTATATATTTATATTAAAAACTGTATATCAATAAAACGATGTGTAACAGATATGATTTCCTCTCTGTCATCTTGTTTGTGTTACAGCTGCTGAGGATTGATTATTACAACCTGACCAAGTTTTATGGGACTGTGAAGTTCGAGTACGGCGTGTTCGGGGTGTATGAGTTGTGTCAGAGAGGTTCGCTCAGGGTGAGAAACGACCTTGTCTCTGCTTTTTGTTTTCTTTGTTTCATTTAGTTTAACATACTGTATCTATCACTGTGCTTTGGCTTGGTAAATAGTTTTTATATATAGTTTTCTTACAGATTTAATAACATTTCTTTGTTTGCTTGACAGCTTTGAAACAACTAAAGCGAAACAATAAGTGACGATAAATTTGAATGATAGATGTGAGGATACAAAATAAAACAGTTTTGACACTGAGCCCATTTTTTTTGTTATTATAAATCCTTAAAGAAATAGTTCAAATCTTTTGAAGTGGGTCTCTGTAGAACGACAGCAGTTCATATCTCAGTCTGCTGAGTTGAGCGCTTTGAAGTGCCTCAGAATAAAGAAACAGAAACTAGTTCTGAGATAATGACAAATCCAACTGGTTCCAAGACCAAAGTGGATTTCTGTGGTCTTAAAAATGAAACACATGCAATTTTGTTGTTCATGTTTATTAAATTATATAGTTTATCTTTTAAACTTAAAGGTGTAATATGGAACATTTTCATAAAAAGCAATATTTTTGACAAAATAATGCCTCCACGGGGTGTTTAGAGGGGTGTACAATGAAAACAGTATTTCCTTTAAAAATTATATTTGAAGTAAAAAAATAATAAAATATTATTCTATTATTCTATTTTATATGGAGGCCTAGTTTTGTTGTTGTGGCTGCAGCAGCTGCTCACCGGATGTAGCTGTGGTGTTCATGTTCCATTACCACCTTTAAATGTATTTAACTTTATTTTATTATCCTCAAGTCACCACATCCCACTTACCTTTGGCTTCGTTTATAACGACTCATTGAGACAAGAGCTGCTGAGGAAACCCATAAGAATTGTAAATGGATCGCAACTACAGAAATAACCATTAAACTACAAGATTTAAAATTTTATGACTTAGTAAAGCTCAACGCTTCCTTCATAACCTATAAAGCGTCCAATAAACTCCTTCCACGATGAATAAAGTTGTTCAAATGAAAGAAACAAAAGAAGAACTCATGCTTAGAAAAATAAAGGTCAGGGACAAATAATATAATAATAAATGTGTGAAATAAATATAACGAAGAGATAAGACCGTGTCATTGTACAACAAACATGTTAAATATGATGAGGTTTGAATATCACATGGAGAAAATTATTTTTCTTTGTTGATTGTTTGAAAATAGAGAAAAAAAAAGTGCTGCTATTTGATAAATATGAATATACCAAATATAAAAAAGGGTCAATGTAAATTTATTTATTAATTAAATGTTAATATTGTGGCATAATAAAAAGCACGATTTGATGGAACAGTTTTATTAAAACGTTGCTTTGACCTTCATTCATGCCACTTTATAAACACGTTTATGACTGGACTCCTTTCCACTCTGACTTTAATAACTTTTATTATCTTCTTGATGATTTATGACACACAGTTTACAGGAGTCCTAATGGTGTGTGTGTGAATATGAGCTCATGATTGCACAAACAAACAGGGACTATTAGTTTTCCACTTTTCCATTAACAGAATACGGCAGAGTCGTAAACTGAGTCAGTGATGAAACATGGACTTTATCTATTTTTCTATTTTTTTATTTTCCAGTATATTCTCAGTGACAGGATTGCCTACCCAGATGAAACCTTCATGGACATGGAGTTTAAGATATCGGTCATGTACGACATCGCAAAGGTGCACTTTCATTTTGACTGAAAATATTGTTCACTGTTTAAAACTTTCATGTTTTATAAATACAGTATATACCATTAATAACGACAAGAATTATTTCAAAATTTCAGTAAAAATGTGTACATCTTACAGGGAATGTCGTACCTGCATTCAAGTAACATTCAGGTTCATGGTCGCCTCAAGTCCACCAACTGTGTTGTTGATAATCGCATGGTGGTAAAAATCACAGACTTTGGCTTCAAGACCATCCTGAAGCCAGACAGAGGTGGAACTCATTGATTAGTATGAAGTTCGTTAAACATCTGGGACTGTCAGTCAGACTTCTCACCTCTCGTGTCCTCGCAGATCTGTGGACGGCCCCGGAGCATCTTCGCAAAGACGGCGTGTCTCAGAAAGGGGACGTTTACAGCTACGGCATCATCACTCATGAGATTGTTTTGAGGCAAACGCCATTTTATAAACAGAGTTGCTCTGATACGTCAGGTAGGTCCATTTTACATCAGAAACAACTAGAGACACAAATATTTCAACCTCTGAGAAATGTATTTATTTATTTATAAATAAACAATGTAATTTTCTCTCTTGTAATCCGTCAGAGAAATTGATCAGAGTTCAGTTTCCCAGAGGAAACACGTTCTTCAGACCTGATCTCAACTTTGAAGGTGCATCAGACAGAGAGGTTGAGGTAAACACGCCCCCCCCTTCCCCCCCCAACCATGCTCTGACTATCTAAAGACCTAATAATGTCAATTTCATCTTATAAATTACAGCTGGTTTCTGTTTTTAACTTATCTCTGTGTATGCGTAGCTCTACATGCTGATCAAGAATTGCTGGGATGAAGATCCTGAAAGGAGGCCGGACTTCAAGAAAATCGAGTTAACTCTTGGAAAAATTTTCAGGTACCTGCACATCTGTTCAGAACAGCTGCAAAGCATTTCAACCACGTTTTCCATGGTTGCTGTATAGGGAGTTCTAATTGGTGCGATTCATAAGTTATTCTATAATGATAACATTTGTTTTTAACAATGATCCAATTATATTTAGATAATAAAAATATGAATGAATTGTAAATATTTGTTTGGTCACAGTAACTTGCATAACCAGGCTACAGAGACGTACATGGACAATCTGATCCGTCGTCTGCAGATGTACTCCAGGACGTTGGAGCATCTGGTGGAGGAGAGAACGGCTCTGTATAAAGCCGAGAGGGACAGAGCAGATCGACTCAACTTCATGCTGCTTCCCGGGTAAGTTGGATAAACACAGTAAAAACACAAGATTCTTATTGTATAAAAAAATAAACAAATATTAGAAAGTGCTTTTAGAGCACAAATAGCTAATTTCCCCTATAATGTGATTTACATATAAAACTAATCCTACATTCCTTTTATAAATATTATTGTGTCAGTTGATCATCAAAACACACCCTTAGCATTTAGTATCATTTTGAAATCCTCATTAGTTAATTAAAAACAATATTTTCCTGATCTAATCGATTTGTACGTCTAACATTCACCACCTGTTCACAACATTTCATTCACATCTCTAGAACTTTTTGAGTTTTTCTGTTAACAAAAACTTAGATACAGTTTTTCCTTTTGCTTAAATTTTACTGGTTGGGTTGGTTTATTATGATATTTGTCATAAAGGGGCAACTTTAAGATCTAATCTTAATTTTTCAAAATAGAAATGGATAATAAACAACCATGACTTTTTTCCGCTGCTACTACATTCTCAGTCTCAGTCTGTTTATTGTGTGCTGACATTTCTCAGTGTAACTCGTGTCTCCTATCCTGTCAAGAATTGATCCAAACAGGTTGTTTTCAAAACTACAGTTTTGTTTAAAAGCAAATTTCAATATAAAAGCTGCTTTTTTTAGATTTGCAACTTTTTGATGTTTGATTTCAGCATGTAAGGAATCAGAGTTTATTGGTTCATGCTTCATTTGGACCTGCTTTAATTTATATTTAAAAACAAATTTGATTCCAATGTTTGAGGATTTGGTTTAAATGAAATAGTAATGACACTTTCTCTGTTTTTCAGAGTTAAAATTAACAATATTAACATAAACCTCATAAACAGCCTAAACTTGTCCTGAATAAAATAACCAGACAGTTCTCTGAGTAGGAAAGTTAAAAATAATGGAGCAAAATTTAGTGTCAGAATTAATAACTAATTTACACTTGAGTGTAGATGTGTTATAAATGTTTCATCAGCAGCTCAGTTCCTACCCTTCGTTTCCTCAGACCTGTGGTGCGTTCGCTGAAGGAGACGGGACGAGTGGAACCCGAACTGTTCGAGGAGGTCACCGTCTATTTCAGCGACATCGTGGGATTCACCACCCTCTGCCACTACAGCACCCCCATGGAGGTGGTCGACATGCTGAACGAGATCTACAAGAATTTTGACAGCATACTAGATCATCATGATGTTTACAAGGTTGTTTTACAGAAAAAAACCCAAAAAAACACCAAAAACTAAAAAATTTAACATTTAAAAGTAACTAAATCTCCTTAATTGAATCTGTAATTTAATATATCATATTCTTATTCATAACAAGAAACACCTTCACAACTCATAGGAGGTTTCTGCTCTTTTTGTATTTTTTTTTAAACATTTTCTTTTTTTGCTACAGCTCAGCTAAAGAGAACCAGAGGAGATTCCTGTCGGTATATCATGCTGTATCTGATATGCCTTTGGATTCTCATTGTACTCTTGCATTAATACTTACATCATGGCTGCAGCCTTTTTTATATATATATATATATATAAATTTAAACACCAAAGAGAAAGAAAACCCATTGCCATGTTGAAAGAAAGAACATACTGTATCTTTCAGCAAGAGACAGAGGAGAGAAGAAAAAGAGAGGAAAAAAAAAAAAGCGAGAAAAGTGAAAGAATAGAAAAAAATATGGTTAAGGAGAAAACACAAAAAACACAAAGTATCTGCTTCAACACCTGCGGAGACAGAGAGAACACAGCAACAGCAAACATTTATGCTAAAAGAAAAAAAAAAAGAAGAAAGGATCATTTTTTAAAACATTAACGTGACGGTTAAGATCTTGAATTGGAAGCAAAGTGAAGTGAAATCTTCCAGCTGTCCTTTTGCCGTCGCTAGCTGTAACATTTACTAAAGAAATTCCTGCAGGAAATTGGAGTGTGATGTGACTGTAACGTTTTTAAGATTGGAGTCATTCAGACTAGCTGTTAGCTTATCAGGTCAGTCAGAATGAAACTTTATCTCTCACAACTGAGGTTGTGCAAAGAGCCGTCTATAACAGGTAAGATATTTATTGTTCATAATGTTTCCATAGAACCCTTTTTACAAGTATTTCTTTAGCCTTTAATAATAATGAGGAGGTCAGGGTTATACATTGACACATGGCTGATAAAATTCATTTTTAATTTATCCTTTATAGAATTTTTTTTCATTTCATCTCAGGTCGAGACAATAGGAGACGCTTACATGGTGGCATCAGGTTTACCCAAACGAAACGGGGACCGGCACGCAGTGGACATCGCCCACATGGCTTTGGACATCCTGTCTTTCTTGGGGACTTTTGAGTTGCAGCACCTTCCTGGGATTCCTCTGTGGATCCGAATCGGAGTGCATTCAGGTAGCAAACATTCCTGATAACAGTGACATACACTCTCAGAAATAGAGGTAAGAGACAAGAACATTTTTGTACCTATAGGTAAATTGTTCCCTCAAAAGGTCAGAAATGCCCCTCTGAGGGTTCAAATTGATATAAAGTACAAATTTGTACCGTTTCAACTGCACCTGCAACCCTGGCCAAGGCTGGTTAATCTCTATTTTATTAAGTTTCATCAATCATTTTCAATATTATGGTTTACATGTTGGTTTTAGACTTCAAAATGTGGTGTAATTTTACAGTTTTAGTGGAACAACTTCATAAGGTACAAAAATGGACCTGGACTACAGGGTACACCCCCAGCGACAAGAAGGGTACAAATTCTTGTCGCTGGGGGTGTACCCTGTAGTCCAGGTCCATTTTTGTACCTTATGAAGTTGTTCCACTAAAACTGTAAAATTACACCACATTTTGAAGTCTAAAACCAACATGTAAACCATAATATTGAAAATGATTGATGAAACTTAATAAAATAGAGATTAACCAGCCTTGACCAGGGTTGCAGGTGCAGTTGAAATGGTACAAATTTGTACTTTATATCAATTTTAACCCTCAGAGGGACATTTCTGACCTTTTAAAGACCAATATTGTACTTTTGATGGAACAATTTACCTATAGGTACAAAAATGTTCTTGTCTCGTACCTCTATTTCTGAGAGTGTACTGTATTTTCCACTAAGTCAATAATTTAAACCAAATAAATGAACAAATGCTGACATCTAGTGGTTAAATAATAGAATTACAACTGAAACAAGTAGAACACAAAAGAAACACTGACATTTAAACTCTGGGAGTAAAATTTCACAAGCAAGTTACAACAGAATGAATAAATTATTGGTGCATAAATGAAGAATAGAGGGTTAGCAGATATCTGGATCTTTAACACACATGATGTGTGTATTTGTGTCCAGGTCCCTGTGCAGCCGGAGTGGTTGGAAACAAGATGCCTCGATACTGTCTCTTTGGCGATACGGTCAACACAGCATCACGTATGGAGTCTACAGGCTTACGTAAGATACTAAGTTGAAGTTTCTGTGCAGGTTCAGATTTTAATAGTCCTAGAATTCAACTGAACTTAAATCCGAGGATGTTTTAATCCTCCAGCTCTGAGGATTCATGTGAGTCAATCTACAATCAACATCCTGCAGAGGACAGACTGCAAGTTTGAGTTTGAAAAAAGAGGAGAGACCTACCTGAAGGTGCTTTTTGTTTGTTTTTTCTTTTTTACTACTTGACAATCCAACAATTAACCATCCTGTTAAATACTGTATCTGTTCATTTGTGTATGCATGTTGCTGACTCATAGGGAAAAGGTAAAGAGATGACATACTGGTTAACAGGAGTGACTGGGACTCAATACAAGCTGCCAACGCCGCCTACAGCGTACGTAGTCTCATCTAGATCTACCTTCAACATTTAAATAGTTTCTGCTAGCGACACTGCAAATTTAAAGACATTTATTGATTCTTCTGCCCAATAAACAAACAAAGAAGCCAAAAAACTGAAAAATAAGCCACAACTATCTCTGACCAAAAAGTTTCACTTTGTCTCATCGGTCAAAAAAGGAAATTCTTCCAGAAACTTTGTAGCTTAAGAATATTCAGTTTACTAAATTCTGTTTTAAGATTTAGGGTCTTATGTCATGATAAAAAAAATGCTGCTAATGTTTGTGTTTCAGGGAGAACTTCCAGCGCCTCCAGCAGGATCTGGCAGAGATGATCCTGTCCAGTCTGGAGAAGCGAGGCGGAGAGAAAGAGGGCTTCGAGAAGAGGAAGACCTTGTCCACCAAAGTCCGTTGGAGAGACACTAACGGCAACCTGCAGAAGGAAAGTCCACCAGAATACTTCCACCTGGCTGTCACTGAAAACCCCAGCACCTACCTGTGATCCAGCACAAAGGAGAGTCTTCTGAAAGACACTTTTAAAGTTTAACGGGGTCTGAATTAATCCGAACTACTGGAGTATCTGTCAGATGGGACCGGTTCATTGACAGAGGCTGGAGTGAGAGACTGACATAATGAAGGTGATGCTAACCAGCTAACCTTCCTCACATCACATGTTCGTTATTTCCCAAATTTCTATTCTCCACATAGAACTGTCCAATCGCACCAACTAAAATGTGCATGTATTTTATAGTTGGGTTAGTTTACTGCATCACTTGAGTCAATCTACACCTGAATGATGCTTCACTGTGTTTGTAAAAGGGTTAGAAATAAGACCCTGTTTGTAGTGACAACTGGCACATTTATAGTGGTGGTCATTCACGTTAAATCTGACAGTAAAAGAGGGTTTATTATCTGTTTCACCAGTTAGACGTTTTGTTAAAATGTCTTTGGGTATTAAAGAGTTTTTGCATTTTGCTGCCTGGAAGTGTTAATACCCTGTATGTAGTTGTTATTAACACTTTAAAGACTTTAATATGAGTGTGTTTAAAACAAAAAGCTTTTTTTCTTCACAACAAATCCAGATGAGTGAAGATACGTAATGTTTTTGACCTTCTGTCTTTAACATGTCGGCTGCTTTAGCTTGTACAAAAACTTCAGCTGCTGCAAAAACAGCAGAATTACTCGCCTTCCAATTTATTAGGTACATTCAGAGTTTATGATTTTAATATTAATAAAGTTCAACAACATCAAACAGAAATAAAAAACCTTCTCAGATGGATTAAATAATTTTTTTTTCATGTGAATAAAACAGATCATTTTATTATTCTGTTGTAATTACAGATGACTGTATCTAATAAATGGGTCTGTTTCTCTGTGGCGCTGTAACGCTAACTTGTTTTGTTTTTTAGAACATCAGAAAGATTTCTGTGATTTTTGTTTTATTAAATGTTTCAACAAGACAAAGGTGTTATTTTGTATCTTCAATCAACACTTTAATATAAAAGCATACATCATATATTTCTATAAAGGTTTCTGAGGTATTGTAGAAAAATGTATTTAAAAAAAGAATCTAGCTACATAATGAAACCATAAAAACATGGTAGATAAGATGAAATCTCACCACACTGGGAGTTAGTGAGTCATCACGTTACATAAAATCCTGTAACTAACCTTAACTGCAACACTTAAAGTCTTTTATATAGAATTTACAACATAGATGTTTGAATCAGAGGATTCATCTCCACAATGTGAGTGTAAATCTACACAACATCAGCAAAACATCAAATCCTACAGAGTTTTAGTTGTAACTAGCGCCGTGCCTTGCAGCTCCGTGGCAGGAAGTGGGATTCTGTGGTCCACCACAGAGCTGCATGCAGGCAGAGCTCCGCCTCCCTCTTTGCAGCCAGGATCCCAGTCCACCGTCTTCGAACCCGTTTGGACCCCCAGGTGCAACCGATGATGGGATGAGAGAGCGTCACCTGGTCGCTGACAAGCGTGAACATCTTTCTCTGAGTGCAGAGGTTGAACCTGAACAAGTGGTTCTGATTTCTGAAGAGGTTTTTGTTCTGGAACTGGATCCTCTAACACAAAACACAAACTGTCACTCAATACTCTCATGACTGTAAAACATTCTGACAGAATCATATTAATTACATTCATGTATAAATTCACATTTATTTTGGAAGTAGAATACTTGGAACAAACATATTTACATTCATTCATTCATTCATTCATTCATTCATTCATTCATCGATCGACTGCCTTTGTTTGTTTGTTTGTTTGTTTGTTTATTTATTTATTTATTTATTTATTTATTTATTTATTTATTTATTTATTTATTTATTTATTTATTTATTTATTTATTTATTTATTTATTTATTTATTTGTCTATTTATTTATTTATTTATTTATCTATTTATTTATTTATTTATTTATTTATCTATCTATTTATTTATTTATTTATCTATCTATAACCCCAAAAAAGCCATATGGTTTTACTTTGACTTGTTATTAGATAACTTTCTGAACTTTTTGAGGTTTTATATGTTTGGAAACAATTTATTTAGATAAAAAAAAGAGTTTTTTTTTTTTTGGGGAGGAATTTTTAAATTTTTTTTAATTTTCAGTGTTGAGTTGATTCTTCTTTGAAATGACTTTCCACCCCAAAATAACAATGGATCCACTTTATTGCATAATTTGATAAAATAATTCACATTTTCATAGAAAATAAATGGGTATAAATGTAACTTGTTCACTGAAGACAAAATGAGGCTTTTGTTGAAAAGAATTTCAGGTTTTTTTGTATGAACGCAGCTATCGGAGCAGCAAAGAGTCTAAAACAAATTTCATTAAAGAGACAACAAAGTATACATTGTATCAAATTGTACCATATTGTGTGATGTTGCATCAAATTTGTCACCAGGTATCATATTGTAAAATATAATTTAGTGTTGCTTCATAAATTATTGCCAGTGATTTTTATTTGGATGGACCAAAACAGTTTCATGTCTGATTTAGACCTTCAGGATCTTCGGGGCCGTTCACAGCAGCTGTTCACATGTGAGATGTTTTTTTTGATCTTGAAGTCCCTTTCATATACTTTCTCTGAGAAACTGTTCACATTTCAGCTATCTGTAGTTTGATAAAACAAGATGACGTGTCCTTGTCCACAAAGACAGAATAAAGACAGAGTGTGGGGGACATAATTTGTCTTGCTCAAACAACAGATGCCTGTTGAATCCAGAACAGACAGTGCAAGAGTGATGAAGACCCCGGGGACCTCTAAGAAATAGAGAACTGAAACTGTAGAGTTTCTACAGTGATGAGCATCATCACACTTCAACACCTGCAGGCTCGAATTACTGTTTCCTCCAAATAATTATACGTATATATATATATATATATACATACCAACCTGGTAAGAAAATATGTTTTCTAAAATAGGACCAACATGATCTACTTAAATAAACTTAAATAAATATTTACTCAACTCCTTAAATAAAAACATTTAAAGCACAAATTCTCACCCAAGTTGCTGCCGACTCTTTTCTGTCGTCTGAATATGATAAACCAAACAGTCAGAATCAAGATGGACCCCAGCATGATCAGAACCATCAACATCCACAGAGTCTGACTCAGCGCCAGCGTGGGGGGCAACGCGGTCGGCAACTTGGAAGCTTTGGAGGTGGTTTTAGTTCTCAGCTGGTCTCCAAACTTCAGATCAGGCTCTGGAGGAACAGAACGATTTAATTGAACTCATAGTTACAAACTAAAGACCTGTAAAGACGAATATTGATCCAAAAATATTAAATACATCTTGTTTCCAAACCAGTTTTAAGACGAAGACAAAGTAGAAGAAAGACGGACTTCAGTACAACCTGTTGTTGAGTGAGGCTTCTGGACTGGTTGTTTCCCGTGACTCGGTTCTATTCTTTTACCCGTTTTCATCTTCTTGTTAAGACAGAATTTCAACAGGATGTCGTACTCCTGTCCATCAGGACATGTCCTCTTCTTCATGGTTCGAGCAGCGTGAGTAAACAGTCCTCCAGTGAACTCGTGTTTATAATAAACCAAAAGGTTTTTAAAAAGACATGAAGGAGGGACGATGTGGGAGAATCTGTCTAATGAACGTGGCAAGTCCAACAGACGTTTCAGTTCCTCAGTTCGATAGGACGGAGTGAATCACTGCATGTGTCTCCCCGGGGGGGTAGAGACACACACAGAGCATCTTAAATATACACACATGCAGTTTTTTATTGTAATGTATTATTAAAAATTCACCTCAACAAGAATCGTGTTGATTAAAAATCTTAAAGCTGAACAGAAACAAAGAGGCTGTGATGGAAAATATTGTAAAGATAAATATTTAATCTGTCTTCTACGTTCAAGTGTCACGTGTTTATATTTACAGTAAATTCGTAGTAAATTTGGTGATACAGTGGAGAACTAACGAGCTCTGGGGAAGAACCTTAGTGGAGTTCAGATCATGGATCATCTGTTGTGCTACTTCATTACTAATCCCTCTTTTTTCTTTTCTCTCTCTCTCACAACAATCTTCTACACAGCAAATTTAACAGTGTACATCTAACACTTTAGGAGTACATTGTACACCAAGTTCGGTGTTTATTTGGGTCCAAAGAGTCAGTGTACATTGTAGACTGTTTTCAGAGTTTTTTATCAACACCAACCTGGAGTTAGATAGCCAACACTATAAGAGTAAAAATTAACTCTGACTCTTTTCAGTGTTAATTTAACACTGACACTAGTGTTAATGTTTTTACACTCTGGTATAGTTATTTCAACACCGATAACTAACTAACTTCCTATAGGAAGACCTCTACCACAGATAAGAGAAGCAGGTGAAGACCCCCTTCACAATTTTAGTTCAGAGAAGCTCAAAGTCTGAGAACTACAATATTATATATTGTATATATATGTATATATATATATATATATATATATATATATATATATATATATATATATATATATATATCAGTCAGGTTTGAGTCACGGTTGCTGAAAGATTTAAAAAGCCGACTGATTTTAATAATGTTGTAGGTGTAAAGTATTGAATAAAATGTTGTGCTGCATGATTGGCTTTATTTTAACTCTTACACAGAGCTTTATGATGCACAAATTTACAATTAAATTCCAGATCAAGCCTCCAAGTGCATTCTGGGTAAAACTCAGACCCAGGCATTGGCTCCGCCCCCCGCCCAGCTCTGATGAGCAACTCTGTTCAGAGTTAATTTTAAATTCAACACTTGACAAAGTTGCTTAAATTTAACTCCCCAAATTAACACCAACTCTTTTGAGGAATTTACTCTCATGGAGTTAAAAAGATTAAAAAAAGAGTTAAATTAACACTGTATTTTAACACTCAACACTAACACTGGAAGTTTAACACTTTTGAATTTGCTGTGGATAGGAACGTTTCTGCAGGTTGATCAACCTCATGACCTTTTATTTTTATCCAATAATCTGCTACTATTTGCTTCCTTCTAAGTGTCGTCATCACTGCTCCCAAACAGACCCTCAGATCACATGATTGAATAATATCCAGCTCTGATGACTTGGCTGCAGACCCATATATAAAAACAATCCGTGGTTCTTTCTCCTCAAAGCTCAGTGTTACCAGCTGAGTTTTGACATTCAGAGCAGGCCAGTGGGATGAAGCTTCAGTGCTTCAGTTACCAGATGTGACAAGAAGTCAACACTCAAATCAGATTGGAGGTTTGGATATCAGATTAACAACGGCTCAAAAGTTCCTGTGATCTCATAGAGTACTGCTTAGATTTTAGAAGCCCTTTTTATGCCGTTTTTTTTTAACGAATTTACTTTATTTCTTTGTTTTTTCTCTCTCCTTTGCAGCTGAGTTTGTTTTCTCAGTCCCTCCAGATGGTAAATTCTCCTGCTGCAGCTCTCAGTCAGCTCAGTACCTTCAGCACTCATCACCAGACTGTTAAAGTCATGTTGGTGATCTCAGCCAAGTAATTTGCGTTAATATTTTCAGAATGAGTCTAATTAGTGAAAAGTGACTCACTTGTGATCCGGATCATCCTGGTGTGACCAGAAACACAATCGCTCTCTGTGACTTATGACATGACTGTGTGCTGCTCACATGCTGGAACTCACCAGCAGATCTGACCATTACAGTCCTGCTTCATACTCAGAATTTGGTTCTCTGTATGACTGAGAGTCAGTGTTTTAAGTAAATATGGCTGTGCACCAACTGAAACATCCAGCTTGAGGGAGCAGGATCAGTTCCTTCCTGAGGAAACTGTCTTCATGCCAATGGCTAAATGTGTCAGACCTGCCCCCAGGAGACTTGTGGTTCTAAAACAAGACTTTATAAAGAGCTGAGTTTGCAGGTGTGAACTGAGAAAACACTCTAATTTGATGTCATTTTAACTGTATTTTTCACCATTTTACTAATTAGGACAATTTTACGTAGTTTCACGACCTAAAAATGAAAAACACAGAACAAGAAAAACATGATAATCAAACAGTGTGCAAATATAAAGTTTAACATGTTCACAGACATAAAAATAAAATGGCATATTGTGGACGGGACATTTTTAATTAAAACATTTTCCTTTTGAAAGTGTATCTCTTCATAAAAATATCTATATTTAGTTATAAATCATCATTTGAACCTCTTTAACTATCAACAGAAATCCTCTGATCTCCATCAGCATCTCTTTTAATTCTTTGCTTGAAGTTTTTGTCTGTTTGAGAGCTGATGACATTTCAGGGATGCCCACAGAAAGTTTTGGGTCTGTTGTTTCTACTTATTTCTTGCCTGTTGAACAAAGACAAATCTGTTCAAGAAATGTGCAGGTAGAGTTACACATGCAGTCAAACCCTCGACAACTTGCAGCCTCCTGGAGACACAGTATAACTGTCGAGGTCGTAGAGTTTCATTTTATTCTTTTGTTTCTTAATCAGTCTCAGTTCTCAATGTTCTTTGTTTCTGTAAAATGTTGGCTTTATGTTAGGTTAGTGTTTATTCTATTTCCTGTTTTATTTTGAAAATCTGACATCAGACATGTATGTCTTATCACTCATCTGTTCCAGCATCTCAGTTTATAATCTTCCAGGTTTATTTTGTTGTGTTAGTTTTCATTCTGTATCAGGACACAACGACAGACTGACAGTGAAGGAACTGGGTTCGAACCACCAACTTTCCGACCACTGGACCACCTTCTCTGTCCCCTGAACACCATGTCTGGAATCATTAAACACCCAGTTTGCTCTGATTTGCAAAATACATCAGAGAAATCCAGCCGTTAGTTCTCTTTGTGTTTTGCAAAAAACTGACCACAAAAAATAAATTAGGCAGAAATATTTCATATTGTTATAATGTTATACAACTGAGTGAGAAGAGAATAATTCTTCTTAGTGAGGATGTTGTGACCTTTCAAAATAAAATGCTGGAAGAAATAAAACACATACAGTAAATGATAAAATTTCTTTAACTTGCTTATATATAATTTGTAAACATTAAAATGTTTTGTTTCAACAGCATCACTACCCACTTGAATCTGCGTTCTCACATAACTTTTATTTTGAAATGTTACTTTAAACGTCTTAACTACGTGGCTGAGAGTCAAGACAGAACTGCTTTGGTACAAATGTAAAACTTTAATAAACAGCAGACAGATGTGATGATGACACATTACACATCATCACATGCGCAGAAAAACTTGGAAACACACACACACACACACCTGAGATGTTTCAATGTGCAAGATTTAAATCACCAGATAGATCAGCACCGACTCATTTCTGATAACAATTATAGTGTTTGCATGTATGATCATGTTCAAGCATAAAAACATTTTAAAATTAATTTAGTGCATCGATTTGATCATGTCTGAAAGTTACTGTCCGTGTTTAAGGCACCAGTTGTGGCTCGTTCATCCTGCTGTGAATAAATCATCCTGAGAGAAGAATGTGCAGAACATCTGATTTAAAATCTGTTGAGTTCAACAAGCTTTAGTTTGATCAGGCAGAAGGAAGTCAGACAACATAAAATATGAAGAATAACAACCTTTGATTTTACCTGTGAGTCTGAGTATTCACTCAGCTGAAACAATCCAATCACACAAACACACACGCATCACGGTTCGAAGAGAAGAGGTTTCATCGGGACGAACGTGAAGTTGTAGAACTCTGGCAGGCCCTGGTGACTAACGCTGCTGAATTTATCCCACGAAAATGGCGGAAGTCCGTCCTGCGTCGTCGGTCCGTTCACTGCCTCTGAAACAAAATCTCCCGCCATGTTGAAGTCTGTCACCTGCAAATTAAAACACCAGCAAATTAAAAAAAAAACATCTAAAACTGAAACAAATCTGTTCATCATGACGACTGGAGATTACTTTAGTGTCATAGCAACCACCCGGTGAGGGTTTCTCTGCTTTCAGGTCGTTACGGCAACAGATGGTCTTGCAGGGGTTTCCCTTAGAATATGGATCCTTCTTGTAGTCTGAAAGCAAAACAGTGAATCTGAATGTTTAGAATTTGGTTAATGACACGTAGACGTTGTTCAGTGAAACGCACCGTTAAATCTCATGATGTATTTTAAGGAGTCCAGATCCTTCACGTTGGACTGGTCACGGCGGAAGATCTTAGCTCTGGGACAGAGATCGTAGGAGAAGTCTTCACCGTAGTTCTTCCACATTTCAGTGTAACCGCTCAGCATGTAGATGCGCTGGTGGAAGGGAATATTATAGGATGGCCAGTAACCTGAGTCAAACAAAGACAGAGAGACGTGATGCTTAAAGAACCAGAAAAACAAAAACAGTGACAGAAATCCGATGATGTAATAACCTCTCCTCAAAGCCTGAGTCTGGTCTGAATACTCCACCAAACCAGGGATCTGCTCCACCACCGTCAGAGCGCCATCATCAATGCTGTGGCCCAGTTTCACTTTACTCCTGTCCAGAACCATGTACTGGTTGTTGTAGGTACCTGTTCAGGTGGATGATCAGTCATTTACCCAAAAAAGTGGTGAAAATTTGAAAAAGGTAAACTCATGCAGTGTGATGTGTGTGATGACTGATTATTTTGTTCAGGTCCCCTTCACACGAGATGACTGCACCGCAACTCTCATGACCTTTATGACCTTTGAGAACACAAAACCTCTTTCAGGGACAAACTTTAAGTATTTGCCAAATTGGATTGTGTCCCCTCACCATGCGACGTACTCTTACAGCTCATTCCTTTGACAATCCTGCCAAATACTTCTATTATCAGATCACATCCCGGGTCCTGCTGTGGTGAATCTCTTTGGAGTGGAATCAGAACGCACCTACAGTCTGGAGGATCATGCCACGCAGGCTAACGCTACCATATGATGGACTCGTCCTAACTAGTCCTGCTTCAAACGCTCCACCAGGTCATACGGATGTGATCCGGTTCCCTCGTCATGGATTCACCCTCCTAAACTCTGCTCAGTTCCTTGATCTGCTGCCACCATGATGATAAACCACCAAATATAAACCCAAAACAACATTTTGTGGAGGTTTAAACTAGGGATGCAACTATACCACTTTTTTCAAACCGATACGATACTGATACTTGGATCCGAGTACTTGCCGATACCGAGTACCAATGTCAATACTTCTACCATACAAAAAAATGCAATGAATTGGAGGACGGGTTTTATTTTCTTAATAATAAATGATGGTAAAGTAGATAAAAAATAAAATATCAATAAAAATGGACACAAAATTAAAATTTCAAGTGGAAAAATAAACATTTTCTGTGAAATTATTGCAGAGTTTCCACATTTTAAGTACACTATATTACCAAAAGTATTCGCTCACCCATTCAAATGATCAGAATCAGGTGTCCTAATCACTTGGCCTGGCCACGGGTGTATAAAGTCAAGCACTCAGGCATGCAGACTGTGAAGCAAGACATTTGTGAAAGAATGGGCGGCTCTCAGGAGCTCAGTGAATTCCAGCGTGGAACTGTCATAGGATGCCACCTGTGCAACAAATCCAGTCGTGAAATTTCCTCGTTCCTAAATATTCCACAGTCAACTGTCAGCTCTATTATAACAAAATGGAAGTATTTGGGAACAACAGCCACGAAGTGGTAGGCCATGTAAAGTGACGGAGAGGGGTCAGCGGATGCTGAAGCGCATAGTGCAAAGAGGTCGCCGACTTTCTGCACAGTCAGTTGCGACAGAGCTACAAACTTCATGTGACCTTCAGATTAGCCCAAGTACAGTACGCAGAGAGCGTCATGGAATGGGTTTCCATGGCCGAGCAGCTGCAGCCAAGCCACACATCACCAAGTGCAATGCAAAGCGTCGGATGCAATGGTGTAAAGCACGCCGCCACTGGCCTCTAGTGCAGTGGAGACGCGTTCTCTGGAGTGATGAATCACGCTTTTCCATTTGGCAATCTGATGGACGAGTCTGGGTTTGGAGGTTGCCAGGAGAACGGTACATTTCAGACTACATTGTGCCGACTGTGAAATTTGGTGGAGGAGGAATGATGGTGTGGGGTTGTTTTTCAGGAACTGGGCTTGGCCCCTTAGTTCCAGTGAAAGGAACTTTGAATGCTTCAGGATACCAAAGCATTTTGGACAATTCCATGCTCCCAACCTTGTGGGAACAGTTTGGAGCGGGCCCCTTCCTCTTCCAACATGACTGTGCACCAGTGCACAAAGCAAGGTCCATAAAGACATGGATGACAGAGTCTGGTGTGGATGAACTTGACTGGCCTGCACAGAGTCCTGACCTGAACCCGATAGAACACCTTTGGGATGAATTGGAGCGGAGACTGAGAGCCAGGCCTTCTCGACCAACATCAGTGTGTGACCTCACCAATGCACTTTTGGAAGAATGGTCAAAGATCCCTATAAACACTCTCCTCAACCTTGTGGACAGCCTTCACAGAAGAGTTGAAGCTGTAATAGACCGACATCATATTGAACTCTTTGGGTTAGGAATGGGTTCATTGTATCGATTAACTAACCGATACCAATACGAGTACATTAGAATGGTATCGGCCCCGACACCTGATACCAGTATCGGTATCGGTGCATCCTCAGTTTAAACCATCATGGATCTACCATGTTCTATCACATGTAACGAGAACCCCACTAAGTTTTTGATCCATGTCTGAAGACACTAAATTCCCCAAGATTCTCCCAAAAACCTCCCTGTTCCTGCTCATTACTTCTGTCTGCCATCCGGTGTGAGGGGGTCTAAAACACGTGTAAATCAGCTGAAGATCATTTGTTTAATAAGTTTTATGGAAAAAGTTCAAGACAGGTAAAGAGATTCTATTTGAAAAAGCAGATATTTGTATGTGTCACTGACCCGAGTTGTACATTGAAAAGGTTTTGGCCCATTCTTCTCCTGTATGAGCCAAACTGTGAGCCAGTCTGACTCTCTGCCACGCCAGCAGGCTGGTTGGAGTGATTCTGTTAAACAAGGAGGAGTTAAAGACGTTGTTGGTGGTCTGGGTCATCATCAGGCCACTGCCCAGGAGATAAAAATCATCCAGGGATTCCAAGAAACCTGAAAACATAAACCAGGTTCTAAAAATGGGATTTACTGATAAATAATTTGTAGGAATAAGAAGAACTTGTAGACACCTGGGTAGCTGCTGAAGGACAGTTTCCCAGTGGCTGTATGCGGCTCAGAGATACGGAAATCCCAGTGTTTATAGATGCGCATCGTAGCAGCGAACGTGTACCAGCTGGAGTGAGCAAACAGGAGGTTCTCATAGCCCGGCAGCATCTGAGGATGAGGCGGAGCAATAAAACTCATGTAAGATTCAAAGACATTTCTGGATTCAGTTTTTATTTACTAGGAAAGATATTAAAGTGTTTCCCAGAAGTCCGAAAACAAAATAAACTATAATGAAGATCAATGATGCAGTTATTAATAAACCTTTTTCACACATGAGTAAGGTAAATGACTTAATTCAAACTCTTTTTTTAACAATATTGAATCGTTCAAACACTGATTTCTAACTTCCCGAGGGACTCAATTCATTAAATTCACTGTTTTCTCTGAATCCAACATTTAATCCAGGATTTTTCTCTGAACAAACTTAACAACAATAGAAAAACTGAATAAAACATCCAAACGTAAGCTGAGCTGTGAGGTGTTTACAGTCCAGCGCAGCGAGGAGCGTTCAGATGAAACTAAACAACCACTTCATAAACTCATGGAACAACACAGAAGATCCAACTCCTTGAGTCAACACTCAGCTGTTCACCAGCATGTCAAAGAGGGACATTCAAGAACAGTAACATGGACATTTTAGAAAGAGACAGCAGCTGTTTTGAGAGAGAAGTAAAATAAGTCAGTTATATTAAACACAAGAGGTCTCAGGTTTTAGGATTCTTCCCAGTTCTTCTACCCAAAGAGTTTCAAAACTGCTCAAAGTGAAAATATCCAACAAACATTCACTATAATATCACAGGAAGTTGTGGGCTGCAACCCGCCCCTGCAGTGGCTCAAGGATAGACGCAACAGTAACTTTATACAAGCAGCTGCAAAGACAGTTTTTCATAATCAGGGATGCTGATAAAACACTGTTAGATGTAGAAGAGGACAGTAATAAAAGCAACACAGCAGACACTGGATTTTCACTCGTTCCCCAACTGCAAGACGTCAGAGAAGCAAATAACTATTGTAACGTGTTTTATTCAGTTTCAGTCTTGATGCTGCAGATAATGTTTCTTATTATGTAATTAACTGGCACCATGATAAAAGTTTAGACAAAGGTGCTTATTGGTGTTTATTCTGCAGGTATTGAATCTTCGCCTCCTAAAAAACTTTGAAACGTTTGATATCTGCATTCCTGTTGACGTGCTGATTGGGTGAATAAACAAACATCTACAGTGTACTCTGGACAGTCATGTGACTTTAACAACTCTACAACAGTTTATCAGTTAGAACTGAAGAGGACAGGAACATGGAAGGTAAAACCTCTTCAGGATAAAGAAAGATGGTCCAGACTGAGAATCAGCACCAACACAGTGAGCATCAGTTTGTGTTGGTGGACAGCTGCTAATGTCACTAATCTACATGCTTCCATTTACTGAGCAGTGTTGTGCTACTGTGGGTTCAGTTAGATTTCTGTAATGTGATGTCACAGATTCTTCACTGCATCTTTTCCAGCTGTTTGTCAGATGAGACCAAAATTCAAAACTGCAGCTCGTGAAGATTTAAAACTATATGAACTCACGTTTCATGAAACATAATCCTTTCACTTCACCGGCAGGTTATTTGGCACAAGAAACTCACAGCTTTAATTCATTTAGTGCACTATTAACACCATCTGATCACAGCTGATGGTGATGCATCACTAATTTGTTCTTCAGGAGATCTGAGGAACTGCCTTTAACTCAGTCTTTGATAAACACAGTGCACATGTTCTTCCACGTGCAGGGCTCACAGCCAGATTCGGACATGTTTGTACCCGTCACCTTGATGAGAGCCGAGCAGTGCCCCATTCCTGGAAGTTTGAAGTCTCTGATCGGAACGTTGGAGCTGGGAACTAAGGCTGGGATCAGGTCTAGCAGGTCTCCCACCGCGTTCAGGAACTGGACGTCGAACAGCGACAGCGGCTGTGAGAAAGACGACAGATTAACAGCTGGTCAGTAAATAACAGACATGTTGCCAAAAACAAACAACTTAAAACCTGAAAATACAGAAAAGGTTTTGTTTGTTCATGTAAACTGTAGAAAACAAAATTCTACAGCAGAACAAACAACAAAAAATCTGCTGTTTCTCTTTAAATGTCAAAGTTTGGAGTGAGAAGTTTGATTGAAACTTCCTTATTTTACATAGGAACTTATATAAATAGGTTGGACCAACAAACTGAAGTGTGTGTGTCATCAAGATTTTTTTTTTGTAAACAAAACCTGAATCTAAACCCTAAAAACCAGACCTTCTATATTTTCTTAATGTTTGATTATTATAATATCTTTGTACTGTCCCTGTTATTGTCAGATATATTTGCTCACGTTGTTTTTTGGGATAAAAATCACCTTCTTTCCCTGTTTCTTGGCCCATTCTGCCACTCCTGCCTGCAGTCCGTCCATCTGAGCCACGATGAAACCCGCATGTCTCCACAGAGGATCTGTGCTCTTGTTCAGCTTCACCTGTTCTCTGACCCATGAGTCCTGCTTCCTACAAGGGGGTGACACTTCCTGTTTATCATCAACGGAAAGACTGAACCAAACACTCATCATACAATAAAAAGTTCCGACTGCTGCTACAACCCAGACTTAAAGAGGGGAGGGATGATACATGGAAACATAGTCTCACACAACAGTTTTTAGTGCAGAGAGCGCCAGAAGGTCACATGACTTTACCGTGAACTGAGAGAAGGATATGAAAGATGATGACGGAGATCTCTGTCTCAGTTTGTGTGCTGATGTGGTTTATGTTTCTTTAAACAAAGGCAGAACAAACTTACGCCATGAAACTTTTAACTGGTTCAAGGTCTTTGGGGTCACTGATCAGCTGTGGATACATGTTGGTGTAGTGGTCCATCATCTGCCTGAGGAGGGAGAGGATTACATTCAGAAATCTCTAATTTGTTTTATTATTCTCTGTTTATTTACTATTTAATGAGGATTTTAGTCTTTTCAAATGGTGCAAGTTACAGTTTCTTTCTTAAGTCTTTAGTTTCATATATTTCCAGATGTTTGAGCTTCTTACTGAGCGGTAAGGAATCCTTCAAGGTAACCTGCCAGGAAGAAAGTGACCTCGTCTGTTTCGGGAGTCTTCCCATATCCGGCACGGATCTCCAGGACACTCCATCCTGTGATGGACAGGGTGTCGTTCAGGTATCCGTAGGCATCGCCATCTGTCTCCATCGCTCCCTCCTTCAGCAGGACAAGCTTCTGCTCAGGGTCCCAGTACACAGTGGCTGTTGTCAACTCTGGGACAAATGCCAATAAAAGAATTTTAAAATAAGGAAAAATCCATGCAGAATGTAAAAATATGACTTCAAGAAAACCTTATTTAAATCTGATAACCACATGATATGATTCAATCTCAATGATCTTCAAGTATTTAATAAATTTTTAGTTCTAAATGAGTTTATTTCAATTTAATTTATTTTTATTTTCAAAGCATCAGTTTATAACAAATTCATTTCAAAGCACTTTACAGAAATAAAAAAAGTAAAAAAAGTCTTATCTAAGTTTTAAATTTACTTTCTTTAAAACTTTTAAAACGTGAAGATTTTCAGAACATGAAGTTCAGTCATCCTCCAACAATCAAGTACATGAAACAATAAAACACAAGAGTTGATTCAAAGCCAAGATTATTCAAATAATTTTGCTTGGATCTATTACCGGAGAAATTATTTAAAAACGGAATCCCACAAATCCTTCTTACACAACCAGCCATGATGATCCACACTAGTCCTACTTACTGTCAGCGACGGTCGTGACCACGTGAAGTAAAAGCAAGACGCACAGCCTCATTGCTGAAAGCTTGATACCAAGAATGGAGGAACAACTTATGTTTGGTGCGGCATCAAGGATTGGATTCACTGAATAAAGTGGAAGCGAAGAGGAAATTAAATGTTTTGTTACAGAGGGAAAGTCCAAGGCAACTTGAGTCACGGGAGCGGAGCGCTTCCTGATTGGCTCAGCGCCAGACAGAAGGAAAATATTAATTTATAAACAAGTTGAAAAAAACTGATGACACAAAGGAAAGACGGATAATTATTTAAGCGTAATCAATTTCCCCTCATAGAAAAGGCAAAAATTAAGAAACCACCCCAGATGGGACTCGAACCCACAATCCCTGGCTTAGGAGGCCAGTGCCTTATCCATTAGGCCACTGGGGCGCTGTTCAATGTGAGTCCACCAGTCTAAATATATATAGTATACATACCGGAATCATCAGTGTTTACGTATATAAGATCGAAAACATATTCAGTACACATTGAAATAATTAAATACAAATTAAATACAGTTTCACTTTATTTATATATCTATATATAATACATAATCACAGACATCGCAATGATGCGATGTATAAAACAAAGGAACCGAAATGAGCATGAAAAAAAGATAACTCTACTCATCAAACAGATAAAATACGTGAATTTTAGTGTTTTTTCAAGATACAGAGGTTCAGTTGCAACCAACATGTTGCGACTGCTGTTAAGAATCCAGCCAGTACAGAAAACAACAAATAAAAATTGTCAGCTGGAATGTGGTACAATGCTGCCCTCCTGTGGTCACTTATAGAATGCACATATTTATCTTTTTTTTTTTTAATTCAAAGATTCCTAAATATAATTTTTAAAACCACATAATAAATAAGTTGGAAATTACAAGCACATCCTACACCACCAGAGTCTGTGATTATTTTCTTTCTTAAGTATTTGAGGTTCTTTGCTCGGACCCTAACTGCATGTTTTAAGGGGTTTCACTGGAAAGTAAAAGCATAGTGTCATTGTCATAAGCAATGCAAGATAAGAAAATTACAATTTCAACTCAAAGCAAGCAGTAAGAGACTGAAAAAAATAACTTTTTGCTAAATTTGGAACTAGAAACTTACAAAAGTGCATAATTTCAGGAAAATAAAGCAATCCATGTTGAATAAATAAACAGAAATAACAAAAAAACCTTGTGTGTGTAACATCTTCCTATTATCAGCACTTCATGTGTAATAATTGTAACATCTCACAGATTTTTGAAAAGTTTGCTGTAAATATTTGGACTGTCGACGTTTTACACTTTATAGCATTTAAATACGTGAAATTAAACCAAAAGGTGCTTCAAATAAAATAAATATAAAGAAACAATCTTCAACTGACAAACACCACAATCCCATTAGACTTCATTATAGAGAGTAAAACAAACCCAAAAGGCACACATCATAAGCTTAAAGATCCCATTCCACAGTTCGATAAAGTCACCAGTATAAGAAAATATTTTTTAAATTGATTAAATCAAAACTTCCAGTGTAGAATCTTGTAAAATAACCACAAACATCACAAAAGAGCAACATACAGCAACATAGCAGCAGGTATCAGTGTTATTCATCCTAGTTACAACAGTGTGAACCGTTCCAGCTGCAGAGCTCAGCTCATTCATCATCGATCAGTTTCTCCGTCCCATTTTCTGCTTGTCTGCTTCCTCCCCCCTCTCCCCCCTCCTCCTCCTCCTCTTCGTCTGTGTAGGAGAAGGACTGCTGGCTGCTGTAGTTGATCATGGTGCGGGACAGGTCCACTTCGATGGGGAACACGTCCGCCTCCTTCAGGACGGCGTAGCACTCGTCGTAGTAATGTGACATGCCAGAGACGAAGCGCTGCAGCTGGAACACGATGTCCTGAACTGCAGATGAAGACGAGTCGATCAAACATGATGCTTAAAGATGGCAGAAGGTAACAGCTGAGGAAGATCTGAAGAACAAACCATGTTTCTGATCCAGCAGCTCAATCTTCTCCAGAACGTCCTTCCTCATTTTAGCAAAGCGAGCGCGAGCCTCCTGTCGACACCTCAGCACCAAACGGTACTCGTAGTTACCGGTACTGACCCGATACAGAGGCTCTCCCATTGCCTGTTGGCAGGTTCATAAAGTATTTACCCCCCGCAGGACTGTTTACTCATTCTGAGAATCTTAAACAGTCTAAACAGATACTCACAATACTGCTGTACTCTTCATCATCCATCTCCTTCACCTTCAGGCAGTACGACTGAAAGACAGGAAGTTCAGACTGCTGACTGACAGGAAGCAGGAAACGGACTCAGCTGATCTACTTGTATCATATAAACCTGAAACACTCACCAGATATTCAAACTTTACATCCAGGTACTTGCGGATGGTGAGCTTGGTGTCGGGTATGGCCTTGTGGAGGTACGTGTTCAGATCATGGAGCATCTGCAAATCAAAATATAATCAAATTAAATAAAGTTGAATGTAAATGAGAAGCACATTTATACAGATATTTATATAAATATAAAGAGATCAAATTAGAAGACAAAAAACAAGAGGGAACAAAATATATTTAATTTTTGGAGGCACATCAGGCTGCAGGAGGTCTGACAAACACGAGCTGCTTGTTGAGCCCTGTAAGTCAACAAAAAACCTTTTTAACTAACGCTAAATCAAACAGGAAGCTACTGCAGGGAAGCAGGTGAGATATGTTCATGTTTTCTTGTTTACGTTTGAGGTGGAGCTGCAGCGTTCTGGACTAACAGCAGCAGCGAGACACAGACAGTTACAGTAATCTAGTTGGGTTGGAATAAAAACACCAATCAGCCTTTTAAAGTCCTTCAGGGTTAAAAAAGTTATTATTATTAAAACAATCTCTTCACCACTGAACTGAACTGTTTCTCAAAGTTAAAATTAGAATCAAGCATCGCCCAAAATATTTAACGTGTAGTTTAACATGAAGTCCCGGATTTAACCTGCAGTGGCTCCAAAAATAACTTCCGGTTTATTTGATTTGAAACTAAAGAAGTTTGAAACATCCAGGCTCCAGTTTCAATGAGACAAGCTGCGGTTTTAATGAACATGAATGATGAAGCTTCAACTGAAGTTTCATCTGCACATGAATAAAAAGAATGTTATATCTCCTTAAAATGGAGCTTAAAGGAAACACGCAGATCAAAACTGGTTCAATGTCCGAGAACGGAGTGTTAATACTTCAGACCTGAGATCAGGATCAGATGAGAAGGGTTTTCTATTCTTACAGGTTTGATGGTCTTTAGGAGCTGAATTCCATATTTCTCGATGTTCCTGTGAGCATCAGCGAACTTTACAAACGCTTCACTGGCAGCAGCTTGAGGCTCTCGGACCCCAATGATCGAAAAAACATCCCCAAACGCTGAAACAGACATTACAGACAGCAGGTCAGATCCAAAACCTAAACAGAAAACCTTCAGACACAAACATAAAGGTATAGAATATATATGTGTGCTTTACTTTCTTAAACTTAAAGCTATAAAGTGCGTAACTTTTACATGTCCGTGAATGTCCGTTTCAGCCAAGCCACTATTAGAGGAGATGACACAATGCAGATTAAGCCGATCGGCTCCTCAAACAGCTCACGGTATTTTTCAATATATTTAATTTTTACTTTGCGTGTCGACCAGCGACATTACGTCTTTTACGTCACAACAAGAAGGGAGGGGGAGGACGAGCGGAGAGTCTTGTAGCAGGAGGCAGAGTGCAGGCAGAACGGGAAAGCGACATGGCGGAGAAGCCAAAGAAACGGCCGAGACACACTTATCTGGAAGTGAGTCCATCTTTTTTCAACAGCTGTCCTTATTCAAACAGAATAAAAATGTTGTGGAATCGCGAATCACAGCGGCAGAGGGATAGCGGTTGGGGTTAGGGGGGGACAGGTGGGCGTACGTCATATGGAAGCGCCAGCTTCATTGTTGTAATAACGCAAAATTCCACTAGGGGGCGACAGAAGTTACGCACTATAGCTTTAATAAAACATTTAAAGAAACTATGATGTTACATTTCTGTAGTATTTGTTAGTAACGGACCTCTGTGGGTTTGAGAGAGCTCAAAGAAAGCTCTGAGCAGCCTCTTGGTGTGTTCCATCAGTCCTGCAAACACACACAGTAGTTAATTATATTCTGTCACATCTGTGACACGTTTGTTTTTCTAAGACTAAAGTCGAGCGATCCTACAAACCCAGAAGGTTTCTGTTGGTGGTTTCCTGTTGGATCGTTTACCTTTATAGAGTTCGGCTGTTTTCTCCAGCTCCTCCAGTCTTTTCACCAAACCGTCTGAAAAATCAAACGACATCTTTCAGGCGTCTGTTCGGTGAATTTACTGAATTAAATCCTGTGTAACTCACCGTTACACAGAATGGCTCTGCTGAGTCCGAGAGCGTCCGCCGTGCCGGAGCTCATGTTCTCCACCAGACGATGTTTCACTTTTTTTAACACTGAAACACAAAATATTGCGTAATACAAGCTGATATAAAGGTGTATGAACGCAGAGTCACATGATTCAAAGTGTTGATACTGATGATGATACCGATATCGAGGGATTTGCCCTGTTTGGGGTCGGCCTGCAGTTTGTTGTAGTGGATCACAGCTTCACCCTGAGAACACAAACACATTCATCATCAACCAAAAATACACAGTTTACATTAAACAAGAAGTATTTTAGTATAAATATGTAAAAGGACTAAAACAGTAAATGTGGTTGAATGATTCAGTTTTTGCCCTGAAAGCGAAACGCCGCCACAGTTTAATCCTTTAATTCCCACATTGAGCCGCTTCTTTATCCCTCCGAGCAGGAAGTCATGGAATGTTTTTGGATGAACAAACAGCAGCGTAACTTTGTAGCGGTGATGTTACTCTGCGAGCTTTGGGCTTTTGTCACGAACTCTTTCAATCATCCGTCTGTCTGACGCTGAGCTCACAACCAGAATTAGTTGGAAGTTCTGAGACTTTCCCTGATGAAGCTGCAGCTATAACAGGGAAGTTAGAAAGTAAGTTATATTCTATCTTTTTTATTTCTCTGTGTGCATCATTTTATGTTTAAAGATTTTAAAAGCATGAAGCTGATGACACGACAGCTACTGTTTACAGAAGTTCAGCTACTTTAACAGCTTTATGGGTCTGAACTGAATGAACTGTAGTTAATGTAAATTTTAAAATCTAAATCAAGTGTTTCCAGAGTAAAAAAAAGAACCTGGATGTACTAAATACTGAATATTACAACAAATGCATCAAATACATTTACACATTTACTTATATAATAAACATTTGAAGATATTTTAGGAATCCTGAGGTGATTCTATTTTTATTTCATGATAAAGTGATTCCATAATAACATTTGTGGATATTTTACAGTGAATTTTGCTTTTCTAATAATTTTCTTTTCTAAAAAGATGATTTTATTAAATTAAAATATTCAACTGATTATAAAAACAATTTCTCTCATATCTCTCAAGAAAAATGATTAAAGTTCCTCCAAAAGTTTTGTTTCCATATTTTTTGTCAGGGGTTTGAACATGTATCATCACTAAATTATATATTTTTAATATGGTATAATAATTTAATATAGAATCATATTCTATAAGTATAAAATGTGATTTATGGACTCAAATCTTACATAATGTAGTTTTATTAAATCATTGATGCAGATGTAACACACAGGTATTATACCGATCCCTCCTAATAAAATAACATATATTAAGAAAACAACATCTTAATGTCTCTCCATTTAATTAGAACTTTAATCTTTTCAAACATCCTCATATTGTTCATATAATAACTACCAACAGACTGCAGCTGCAGTTACGGCGTACCTGGACAACTTGAATCATCTTAGCCACCTCCACCTTTGTTTTTCCTTTCACAGTTTTTCCATTAACACCTGTGATTTCATCACCTGCTGCCAGAGTCCCATCCAGAGCTGCAGGTGTGTTATCAAAGACCTACGAGACAAAAACAACACGTTAACAGTAACAAAACTTCTGTTCAAAACTGAAACAATATGAAAACTTCTTCTACCTGGACGATATAAAGGCACGGACAGTACTGAGCCCCCCCACCAATACTGATGCCAATAAGATTGTTAGCATCTTTCTTCAGGGTCACGGTACCTGGTACTGTTGGAATCCCACTGGAGGAGAAAACATGGACCGACTCAGATCAGGAAACTAATTCAACTTTACAGATTCTTTAAACTGTTTAATCTGAAAAACATTCTATGTGAATCAGAAACAAATAATGATTCTCAAACATTAAAAGACAACTGACTCACAGTTTGTCCTCCTCCAGCTCATAGTCCATGTCTGTGAACATTTTCGGACAGTGTCTCTACTGTCCTTGAAGACAAAACAATAAAAGGACTTTAAAAAGTGAAATCAGCGTAAAAAACAGAAAAGGCTAAACAATATGAGCACGTTTGTCATTATAAGCTATCATGAGGGATTTAAGCTTAGGTTCAATTATATTTTATGGATAAAAACAAAAATAAACGTCATTCAGTGTCCAGTGAAGCAGAAATAAAGACAGATGCTGCTGCTCGACCCGCCAGCTGGCACAAAACGAACATCTGGTAACTAACAACTCATTTTTTAAAAGTAAAGTGACTCTTGTTAGATTTGTTTAACCACAGAATAATGCGCTAGAGAAAAACAAGGATATCATTTCAGTGTATTAACGGAAATGACTGAGGAAATTGTTCGCTAACGCCGTTTAGCTGCTGCAGCCTTCAGGCCGCTGTTGATGATTTACCTCTATTAGGCGTCGCACAACTTCCTCCTAAAGGTTCCACTTACTGCGCATTTAATTTAAACTTTCTGAATCAGGTCTTAATTTTACAATTATTTTAACTCCTGAATGTACTAACAGCTGCTATTTACTTTATTTTATCACTTCCTGCAACTTACCGGAAGTGACGCTGAAAAGCAAGTCTTGTTCTGCCCCCTTGATTCTGGTGTGACTCTGGTGTACTGCGCTCTGCTGCCGTCTGCTGGCAGATCGGGTGTACTGCGCTCTGCTGCATTGCTGGCAGCTTTGGAGTGATGCGCTCTGCTGCCCTCTTCACTGAAGTCTGAGGACGAAGGTCTTCCCTGTACTGACTGGGAAAACTAAAGCTGTTTGGTGGAAGAGTTTTAAAAGTCAAACGTGATAATTTTTTTAATTTTGTGTGACCAAATTGAAGCTAAAGCAGTGACCCAAGTCTGACAGACAAGCTAAGGTCACCCGATGACACTTTGGTGCAATTACAACAACAACAAAAAAAAAAACATCTTTCTATACCAGCAGATATTTCTTTTCATACCTCTGTTTGTAAAGATGGATCATTAGTTTTTTTAATGTTACTGCGGTACTCTGGACAAATAAGACCTCTAGCCTCTTGTTACATCTTAGTTGTACTGTAGCTCGCTGTGATGGGTTTGTTATAGGAATAGCACTAAAATAGGGAAATTATTAGTTCACAGCTGTCAGATGTGTTGTGACGTGTTGTTTTCAGTAGACGGTGTAATTGTGTTGCTCTCGTCTGAGTTGTGTGTGTTCTTTAGTTTTACAAGCTCCAGTGTGAGAGAAACAGTGTCGGCAGAGGTTCGAGGTGTGTGTGTGTCACTCAGAAGCACCAGATAATTAAAACTCCTCTGTCTCCTGCCAGGTCAATATTTTCTATTTGAAGCAGAAACAATTTTTTGACTGTTTTTTGGTTGTTGCCTGTAATCAACGGATTCTACTGCCATTTAATTTAAAAAAACAAAGATTTTTTGTAATAATCAGATCTTACCTTACACTGAATGAATGATGACAGTAAAAAAACTGTTTATAAGAAACCTTGATTATACTCAGTATTTTACACGGAAGTACATAGTGGATATTGATAAAAAACAACAATCAACAGATTTTTTAATTGAAACGATAATTTGCGAACATTTTGAAGCCTGTTAGTGTGGTTGTACTGCACTTTGCTGCCCTCTCCTGGCAGCTAGGTTGTACTGCACTCTGTTATCCTCTGCTGGCTGCTCGAGGCTGCTCTGGTGTACTGGCGCTCTACTGCCCTCTGCTGGCAGTTCTGGTATACTGCGCTTTGTTTCTCTGCGCTGGCAGCTTGGGTGTACTTTTCCTATGTCAGACTTGTGCAATGTGTTGTGTTCAGCAGACGGCGCACTTTTAAATTGGCATCAAAACTATTTTGATACTTTTTTATTTTCTCCATTTCTCACATCATAATATCAGGCTCAGATTTTTGTAATTGTGTTGCTCTCATCTGATTTCCATGTGTTTATAAGAAACCTAAAACTAAATACCAATACTTGGATCTGAGTACTTGCCGATACTGAGTACCAGCATCGATACTTCTGTAAAAAAAAATGCTATGAACTGGAAGACAGGTTTTATTTTCTCTGCTTGTTACAACAAAGGATGGTGATTTTGATAAACAATAAAATATTGATAAAAATGACCACACGCCAAAAGTTTCAAGTGAAAAATAAACACTTTCTGTGAAATTATTGTTATTATTCAAGCTTTACCACACAACTTTTAATCTACAAAAATTAAACAGTTTCCACATTTTAAGTATCTGTTCGTGGTATTGCTGGTATCTCTGACTGATACTGATACGAGTACATTAGAATGGTATCAGCCCACAAACCCAGTGTCAGTTTTGGTGTATCCCTTGGAAAAACAACATCAAAGCCACATAACTATAGCAGCAAACGGAGATTATAAGTACCATGGCATTCCAGTTAACATATAAAGTGCATGAGTATTTACATTTATTCCTGCACACACATAAATATAACTTCATGTACATAAACTGCTTCTACCTTTATTCCATATATCACAGCATGATCAACATCTTCATCACTTTATGTAGTTTCAGAATTTGATTCACAAATCCAGTCTGGTCTCACACATCCGACATCAACCAATAAATCCATCATTACATTATACAACAAGGAGTTCCCAGTGAGGAGCCAACAAAAGATCAAAAGCAAGAAAACATGTATGTAGTTGTGTTTTTATTATGCAATAGTTCATATCTCAATTTAAAAAGATCACAAGATTTGAACGGAGGCTGAATGGAACAATTGCAACTTAATTCTGTGGACAGTTTTTGCTTCTTTTTCAGTATTAAAACAGCCTCCATCCTGTGATTTCTGTTTCTCTGTGCTTGTTTAGGAATCAACGAGGCTGTTAATCTTTCTTACAAAACGACCAGCTGGCCATGATTAAACAGAACTATCTTTGCTTTGAAATAATCAGCGTGATAATGAGACTGATTGAGTTATAACATAACTGATGGTGCATCATGTGGTTTTCATGTGATGTCACAACAATGTGAATAATAACAGGAAATCCACCTACTTTTTGTCTCCCAGGAAGCCCAAGCTCCTCTGTACAAAGACCATCTTCCTGTTTCTTTCACACTGCTGAGAACTATGAACATGGTAAGTTTCAATTTGTATCTGCTTCAAAGTTGCATCATACTATTAAAGATTTAACACACATTTTTACTTTTAATCTACAAAAATTAATCAGTTTAAAGAGACTGATTTAGAAATAATGATGCTCTATCCATGAGTGTCTCTACAACCACCAGCTTTTAGATTATGTTTTAAATCCCAGACATGTTTTTTTTTTTAGCAACTTGAACTGAAGAATGTGGACCTGAGAGCTGGAAACACGCTGAAAGTGAAAGGTGAAATCCTGCACGATGCTGAAAGGTAAAATATTCAGACACAAACTTTGACTTTCCTGGATCACATATTAAGTCTGTGGCTATTTATTCAAAAATCATTTGGGGCTTTAAACTGATCACATTGGAATTGGGATACATTTAAATTAGAATGTGAATAATTATACATGAAAATTTTGAGCTTGTAGCAAATATTTTACTACATAATCAAACAAAATTGGGAGCCTAAGTCTCCTCCCCTTCCGGTCGGCCCATGGGTCACCTGAACGAAAAAATAATGAATGGAAGTCAATGGAGCGATAAAAGTTATGTTCTGATCCACTTTGTCTTACACCCTGAATCACACATATGTTGTACCGCAATTTAAATGATAAATAATGATGTACGTTTTGACCGTGTCTGTCTTATTTATTTTTAAAATTTCGTAATTAAAATGACTACAACTGAAAAGTCGCACATATGACGTCACAGCAGAATCTCCCGAGTCTCACCGCTGCCTTTTCCCTTGTTTTTACGCGACAATGCCGGTGTGTTTTGTACCTGGATGTCACCACAAAACTAGTCGTTTAATGCTACTTCCTTCATCCTGATAGAAGGAGGTGAAGCTCGCTAAACTCACCGCCATTGTTCCTATTCTGATTCCTCTTCTCCTTCTGAGCGGTATGGTGACGTCAATTTTACGAGACAAGTGGTTGTAGTCTACTGCGTGTCTTCACACAAAATATCAAATAACTTTTGCCGTGTGTTGAAAATAATCGCTTTCTCGGCATCATGTGTTCGATCTATGGTGCGTTTCAATCTGGATCAGAAAATAACATTTATCGCTCCATTGACTTCCATTCATTATTTTTTCGTCCAGGGGACCCTTGGACCGTAAATAGAAGGGCGTGACTGTGGCGCCCCATACTCTGGGATTGGCAGCTGGTTATTTATTTTATATAATTTCAGTGCTCATAGTTTAGACAGTCTTGTTTTCTGGATCTTTCCCAGAGAGGAGAAAAAAAATCATCCTTATATTTTTATTTATATCTATATTAGCCTTCATTCAGATGCAGTAAACACAACAATATTATGATAGATAAGCATGTTAATAGAGCAGTGGTAGATATTCTGACTCCAAGTATTCTTTTTCTGGGACAGTGTGACACTAACAAATATAAACACTGATAATCGCAACGTTGTAGATTCATTTGTGATTCTCAACTTTAACAAAACCATCGGAACTTAGTTTAAAGATCGGCAATGCGAATGTGGCTTAAATTTAACTGATTGGAAACAAAAAGAGAATTTGGCTTCGTTGGTATGAGACAATAAGTCTCACCTGTCATAAGAGAGTATAAAACTAAGAAAAATTAGGATAAATTGCAAATAAATTCAGACACAACTAGAACATTTAAAATAGTCAAAGAAAATTTGCACATTAACAGGAATGTCAAGCGAATGCTGCTATTGTGATACAAAAGTGTCATAAGTACCAGTTCACAGTAATTCCAGCTGAACACTTTGTGTCTGACTGATCAACGAGTCAAATTCCTCTGAGAAACAGACTTAAAGCTCAACAGAATCTTAACATTGAATCAAATCTGATCTGTGGTCTCAGATTCCAGATCGACCTTGGCTCTGACTCAGATGAGTTGGCGCTGCACTTCAACCCCCGTTTCCATGATGACACAGATGGATATGTGCTCGTGTGCAACTCAAAAGTTGCTGGTTGCTGGGGTGATGAGAAACGAGAAATACACAACCCTCTACAGAGAGGAAGTGATGTGAAGGTGAGGAAATACGGTCCAAAAAAGCCAAAACTTTATTATTCATAGTTCAGATTTTTAGGAACTACAGTAATAATAATAATAATTATTATTATTATTTCATTTTTTTTTATTGATTATTATTCGGGTCACCAAACGAAAATACACCAAACTTTTTTTCACTTATCCCTGGTCACATTGAATTATTTTAGTTGTTATTTTCAGCTGTAGAATTAAAGGCATGTTTTGTGTTTTAGATTGTGTTGAAGCTGTCTGGAGACGTGTTTGAGGTGGAGCTTCCTGACGGACAGGAAGTCCAGTTTCCTAACCGTGTTGGTATGGATGTCATCACCTACATCAGAGTAGCAGGGGATTTTAAACTGACAAGCTTCAAGATCTGCTAAGAAAACTGCTATATTACCTGCATGTTGTGTGTTAAAACAGAGAAATCTGGTTGAAGATATGTATGAAAACTATATCTCGACAAAAAGTAACTCTGTAGTGCAGAAATCTGTCTGGTAAAGACGCAAAGCTCAGTGAATATTCATCTATGTCATGATGTTGTAAAATACAAGTAATCTTGCTTTGTTGTCATTAAAGGGTTGCAGTCTAAATTCGACTCTAAGAATAATTTTTCTACACACAGTAAAATGTTTTCAATGACACATTTCTACCAATATAATTTATGTAGCGCTACTAGCATTTCCTTTTTTTTCTGAATTTGACAAAAACAGTCATTTTCATTACCAGCTGTTGAAGTAAATCAGATTTAAAATAATTTTGCATAATCAGATTAAAATTTATAATGAAGAAGAAAGTTATAATTCGATGAAACAAAATAAAAATAACACTCGGTTCTTTACTTTAAATAGTTCTCATGGATTTTTACACCATATATGATGGATCATTTCTTTGCTGATGAAAACATGCACTGATAGAATCCTAAACATGTAATCCACTGATTTTAAATTCACACTCAGTGTTTCTGTCTCCTCAATTTAAGATTTTTGTTTTCTAACACTCATTCAGCATTTAATTTATTCAGTTGTATTTTCTCACAACTTGAACATTTCATCCAGACTTGCGATCGCTTCCTCTTTAGTGACATTTCTCCACTGACTGGGAATTTCTCCTGTGCCTTGGAATTTAGTTGTGTAGTAGTTTTCCAGTTTGGTTTGAAAGTGACACACAAACCATTTCCAGTAAGTCAGATTAGACCCATCAGGTGTGATGCTCCATGAAGCGTACCTCCCCCCAGCAGTTGGATATTGTTTAAAAGGAAATATCTCCTCTGAGTCAGAACTGAGGCGGAAGTATCTGTCACTTGCAACTAAAGTGGTGCAGAAATCAATAACCAGATCCACCGTGTCTTTAGTGTTCCAGCCATTAACTCCAGAAGGTCGATGAAAAGGAACACTGTGTTTAGCATCATGAATGTGATCTTTCATGGTGTTGGTGCAAACAGCTGAACAGAATGGACATCTTTCCCAGCAGCAGTCGCACAGCTGATCAATAAGGATTTGATCAGGTTTCTGTCTGAACTCAATTATCTTTTCCAGTGAGAGGCAGCTCATTTCTTTTTTGATCCTATCAAGGCTTTCGTCGATCTTTTCTTTAAGAAAGTCTAAATTGTTGATATCACTGAAGTTCTGACAATTAATCGTATCAAGTGTCATTTTAGGTTTCAGTAAACTGCAGAGTTCCTTCACCCACATCTCTATGTTTCCTTTTCCTTTTGTTTTCTCTGTTGCTTCAAATAAAGCCTGTCTGACAAGTTTCATGATATTCTCAATATTTTTCTTAAGAACAGTTTGAAGTTTTTCTTTGTATGTTTTGATGTATTTCTCCACTTCCTGTTTGATAAAAGTTTCTACTTGTTGCCTTGGATTTCTAATGTAGGTGATGAAACTGTCAAAGTCTTCGTTCTCTGCCAGCGATACCAACACGTGTTTCTCCAGGTTCAACCTGTTCCCATTGAATGCTGGGAAATTGCACCTCATTTCTCCAGCAACATCAACAGCAGTCTTGTTGTAGACAGACTCAACAGCAGAGACCTTCAGTTTTTCACACATCATTTCTCCAAACACAACAGCTGATGAGTTTCCTTTGCAGAAGCTTCTGAAAATGTTAAAATATTCATTTTTCTTGCTGTTTAAATAAGTGAGTGCATCGTTGTTCTCTCTGTATGTCTGGTGAGACCGTAAAATCCAGTTTTCTGCCCTTTCAAACACATACAGTAACAGATCAACTGTAAACTCCTTCTTAAGATAGTAATTCTTCTGTGACTGAAACTCTGTCACTTTCTTTTGAACATCTTTGGCAACTTCTTGTAAGTAAGTTGATCTGAAGCCTTTTGTTGCAACAGGTTTGTTCTTAATGGCCTTCAGACATTCTTGTTCAACATCATTAATGAAGGATATGATCCTTTCCTTGTCTTCATGCTGAGAAAAACGCATTATCATGTGCTTGACAGCACCTACCACACTCTTCTTTGCTGTTACATAATAAGAATAATCACCAGCTAGTAAGAGATTTTTGTATTTCTGACTTGATTTTGACTCTTCAATGAGAGAAAACTCAATCCCAAGGTCCTGAAGGACTGTAGATTTATCTTCTTCCAGGTTTATGTCCTCAATGGGTTTTGTGTCTGAAGTTAATTCTTCAACCCAGAGACTCCAAACAGAGTCAAACTGTCTTTTAAGATCTTCTTCATCATCAATGGATTTTAAGATGTGTGCGAGTTCTTTGCTCTTCTGCAGCAGCTTGTTCTCAAACTCTGTTTTTATACTGTCGAGTCTTTTACAAGTTTTCTTCTGCTGAATAACTTCATCCAGTTTTCTTTTCACTCCTCTCACAAGCTCGTCTTGAAACTCTTTGATTTTGGTTTCAAATCGTCCTCGCCACTGAATCAAAATGTCTTTGTCTTTGTCCTCCTCAAAATAAGCTGCCATGTTTTTCTTTATTTCTCCAAATGTTTTGTTCATTTCTTGAGAAAGATCACTGAGCTCAACATAGTCAAGTTGCCCTCTTTCAATTCTGGGATAATGTTGGTTTTCAATGGTCAGCATCTGACTCCTCAGGGTCCAGGTCCAGTCCCCATACTGGACCTCAAGTTTTCTATATGCTGCTACTTCTTGAGTGTTTTTGAAGCTAAAAACAAAGTGTTCATTCATTAAAGCGTTCCACAGATCCTGAACTTTATTGTTGAAATGTGACAGCGTGACCCCAGAAGACTGTGAAGCCTTAGACAGGATGAAGTTCTTCAGGTCTTGGACACTCTCACTATAACCTGGATTTGGAGGAGCCATCGGTGGACTTCCCTCCCAGAGCTGGGCAAAATATTTCACATCTTTTTGCACATCAAATGCGATGACATCACTGAAACACCCAGCATTATACGCCTCCTCTTTGGCAGCGAGTTGAGCCATCTTGTCCAGTTTTTCCTGCAAACGTCTCCTTCCGTCCATGTTTTTCTCTGTAGCTCCAATATCTGCAACATTCTGATGAACAAACACACAACTTGGAGAAAGATTAACTTTCTTCATCCTCATGAAAGCCTGAACAACAATCTGCAGAACATCCTGCATCTCAGCTGGATTCTCACCAAAGATGTTGATCAGCGTCATGTTTCCCAGACCAACAACAAACGTTGCCAGTTCATTGTCATGATGAAGAGTGTTGTTACCTTCTAACTCAAGAGCTCGCAGTCCTTCAGTGTCCACAACTAGAAGATAATCAAACTGGAAGTCCTTCTTCAGTTCCTCTGACAGTTTAACCAGCTGCATGTAGGCACCTTTGGTGCACCTCCCAGCACTCACTGCAAACTGCAGACCAAACATGGCGTTCAGCATCGTGGACTTTCCACTGCTTTGTACACCCAAAACTGACAACACAAAAACTCTCTGGTCTCCCAGTTTCTTGCTGACTTCCTGTAAAAGACTGGAGATCCACGTTAAAGCCACGTGACCTGCATCACCGTCCATGAGCTCCATCGGGTGTCCTGATATCATCAGATCTGCAGCCAGCTGAGGGTATTTAGTCCATTCAGTCTGTCGGCCATGTGTTTGTTTCTTCAGAGCTTCATGAGCTTCATAGATCTGTCCCATTTCTCTGAAGATGTGTTCCAGGCCAAATGTTGCTGACTGCAGCTTGTTGGATAACTGTTCAAGCTCAGCTTGTTTGTTTTTTAATTGATCAGGTTTGTCATGTTTCTTCTTCAGATCCAAGACCTCAGACCAGGTTTCATCATATTTTTGGAGAATTGAAGAGAGATCATCTGTGGAGAGCTCATCTATGAGGATCTGAGTCCATTTCAGGAAATAGTCTCTCTCCTTTCCTGAGAAACCCACAAGGCTGCCAGTGAAGGACGTCATCAGTTTACTACAAGAAACATCACGTTGTTTCTGTCTTAGTTCCTTCAGTTTTTGTTCTTTAGCAGTTTTTTCCTTCTCCACATCTCCTTTCAGGTGATGAAGCTCTTTGTTGATTTTGCACCATTCATGCCAAAGTGTTCCTTGACAAGGTAGAAATGTATCTTTGATTTTGGCAACATCCTTCCCCTCAATCAGCTTTACCATTTCCTTTGCAGCTGACTTCCCCTTTTGGCAGAATGTTTCATCTTCATCCACTTTGACTCCAGGGACTTTGATTAGAGATTGAAGCTGGAAAGACGTGTGAGGTTCAGACAAAATCATTTTAATAATCTCCATCAGTTTTTGAGAAACATCCGACTGGCTTCTGTCTTTCAGACCCAGTTTGTATTTTTGTGGTTTCATTAGAGTTACTCCACAGTCATCATCGCCAATGAGAACAATCAAAGGTTTAGATAACATGTAAAGGTTTTTCACCGTACTGATTCCATGACTTTTTTCCAGAGTTGATACAAGAACAACAATGACTGAAGATTTTTCAGTCAGTATTTCTCGCTGTCTTTCACTCTGTAGAGAATCACCATGAAGATTACAGAAAGCAATGCAGTTATTGAAGGAATCATTGGGTTTTCCTGCAGGGCAGTACCAGGAAATCTCTGCCACACCATCCATCAAATGACGAGATTTGGTGCTACCTGGACAGTTTCTGTGGAAGAACGTGTTGTGACGGTCGTTGATCAAAGTGTTCATCAGCTGCGATTTAGACACCGACAAGGAACCCAGTCGGAAGAATAAAACCATGGGACTCTCAGCGTTGTAGATCGGCATGCTCTTCATGGTGACAGTCTTTGAATTTTCTTTGACTTCAGTTATATTCCATGTTTTGTTTATTTGTCTGAACGTCCACAGAGGAAATTCAATGTCCATCGTCACTGGGTCAGGAACAAGCAAAGGTAAAGAGAACTGGCACTGTGACAACTTTGTGATCATTTTCTGTTTTAGGAAACTGTCTGAGCAGTGAAATACTGCCATCTGAACATCCATCGGATGCACATGATTCTGTTCTGACTGATCTGACTTCTCACTGGTACCAAAAAGAGCCTTAAAATCATCATCATTTGTAGCAACACCACTGGAAACAGAAAAAGACAGTACATGGCTTCTGTTTGAACTTCCTTGTTGTACAGTGATATATCTGGCTCTGTAATCTATCATAAGTAACTTCTGAAGAAAAACCTGAGCCAGATCTCTCTCAGAGATGTCTTCACTCTGTTTCACAGGTGGACCAATTGTAAGAAAGTTTTCTGGTGACAACTTCTGTTGACGTTTGTCCTCCAGGTGAAGTCTTCTGTACAGTGTTTCAATTTCTTCTGGATACTTCTTTCTGCTTTCATTTGAATTACTCCAGTCAGGCTGCAAATAAAAAAAGTTAATAAATAATAACAATTTAATGCTTTCTGAAAAGGTTACAGGTCATACAGCAGGGGTGAGAGGATTGAAATTGCCCTGACCTGAATCAACACTTCTGGGGTTATCTTGGAAACCAATTGTTTTACAACTTGTGACTGT
>SSNP01000022.1:2532749-2548830 GCA_006937955.1 Pachypanchax playfairii | reverse complement strand
AGTTCCTCTGACAGTTTAACCAGCTGCATGTAGGCACCTTTGGTGCACCTCCCAGCACTCACTGCAAACTGCAGACCAAACATGGCGTTCAGCATCGTGGACTTTCCACTGCTTTGTACACCCAAAACTGACAACACAAAAACTCTCTGGTCTCCCAGTTTCTTGCTGACTTCCTGTAAAAGACTGGAGATCCACGTTAAAGCCACGTGACCTGCATCACCGTCCATGAGCTCCATCGGGTGTCCTGATATCATCAGATCTGCAGCCAGCTGAGGGTATTTAGTCCATTCAGTCTGTCGGCCATGTGTTTGTTTCTTCAGAGCTTCATGAGCTTCATAGATCTGTCCCATTTCTCTGAAGATGTGTTCCAGGCCAAATGTTGCTGACTGCAGCTTGTTGGATAACTGTTCAAGCTCAGCTTGTTTGTTTTTTAATTGATCAGGTTTGTCATGTTTCTTCTTCAGATCCAAGACCTCAGACCAGGTTTCATCATATTTTTGGAGAATTGAAGAGAGATCATCTGTGGAGAGCTCATCTATGAGGATCTGAGTCCATTTCAGGAAATAGTCTCTCTCCTTTCCTGAGAAACCCACAAGGCTGCCAGTGAAGGACGTCATCAGTTTACTACAAGAAACATCACGTTGTTTCTGTCTTAGTTCCTTCAGTTTTTGTTCTTTAGCAGTTTTTTCCTTCTCCACATCTCCTTTCAGGTGATGAAGCTCTTTGTTGATTTTGCACCATTCATGCCAAAGTGTTCCTTGACAAGGTAGAAATGTATCTTTGATTTTGGCAACATCCTTCCCCTCAATCAGCTTTACCATTTCCTTTGCAGCTGACTTCCCCTTTTGGCAGAATGTTTCATCTTCATCCACTTTGACTCCAGGGACTTTGATTAGAGATTGAAGCTGGAAAGACGTGTGAGGTTCAGACAAAATCATTTTAATAATCTCCATCAGTTTTTGAGAAACATCCGACTGGCTTCTGTCTTTCAGACCCAGTTTGTATTTTTGTGGTTTCATTAGAGTTACTCCACAGTCATCATCGCCAATGAGAACAATCAAAGGTTTAGATAACATGTAAAGGTTTTTCACCGTACTGATTCCATGACTTTTTTCCAGAGTTGATACAAGAACAACAATGACTGAAGATTTTTCAGTCAGTATTTCTCGCTGTCTTTCACTCTGTAGAGAATCACCATGAAGATTACAGAAAGCAATGCAGTTATTGAAGGAATCATTGGGTTTTCCTGCAGGGCAGTACCAGGAAATCTCTGCCACACCATCCATCAAATGACGAGATTTGGTGCTACCTGGACAGTTTCTGTGGAAGAACGTGTTGTGACGGTCGTTGATCAAAGTGTTCATCAGCTGCGATTTAGACACCGACAAGGAACCCAGTCGGAAGAATAAAACCATGGGACTCTCAGCGTTGTAGATCGGCATGCTCTTCATGGTGACAGTCTTTGAATTTTCTTTGACTTCAGTTATATTCCATGTTTTGTTTATTTGTCTGAACGTCCACAGAGGAAATTCAATGTCCATCGTCACTGGGTCAGGAACAAGCAAAGGTAAAGAGAACTGGCACTGTGACAACTTTGTGATCATTTTCTGTTTTAGGAAACTGTCTGAGCAGTGAAATACTGCCATCTGAACATCCATCGGATGCACATGATTCTGTTCTGACTGATCTGACTTCTCACTGGTACCAAAAAGAGCCTTAAAATCATCATCATTTGTAGCAACACCACTGGAAACAGAAAAAGACAGTACATGGCTTCTGTTTGAACTTCCTTGTTGTACAGTGATATATCTGGCTCTGTAATCTATCATAAGTAACTTCTGAAGAAAAACCTGAGCCAGATCTCTCTCAGAGATGTCTTCACTCTGTTTCACAGGTGGACCAATTGTAAGAAAGTTTTCTGGTGACAACTTCTGTTGACGTTTGTCCTCCAGGTGAAGTCTTCTGTACAGTGTTTCAATTTCTTCTGGATACTTCTTTCTGCTTTCATTTGAATTACTCCAGTCAGGCTGCAAATAAAAAAAGTTAATAAATAATAACAATTTAATGCTTTCTGAAAAGGTTACAGGTCATACAGCAGGGGTGAGAGGATTGAAATTGCCCTGACCTGAATCAACACTTCTGGGGTTATCTTGGAAACCAATTGTTTTACAACTTGTGACTGTTGTTTGTCCAAACTGTGTGTTCTGTTTACCTCATTATGACTTTCTTATCCCAACCCTAACTTGTTCCCCCTCTGCTTCTCTTAAAAGGGCAATGCGAAGATGGGCACATCAGAGTTGTCTCAACACTTCAGTTGGGCTCTCTCCTTTGCAAAGCTTATTGAAACCTCACAACTCTGTGTCTGACTGATGTTTATTCTTGATAAAAGTTATTTAACTAAGGGGTATTAAAGTATCCTGACATAAATTTTATTTTCATTTCATTTATAATTAAGGCTGGAAACCAAGGACTAGATAAGAGAGTGCTACAGTTTAGTACAATTTAAAATGGAAAAAAAAAGAACCAATTTAAGAATATGAAACTCAATAGTGAAAAATAAATTATATCCTAAATGTTCTGTGAACTTTTAGTAAGTTTAGACCGGAGTTTCTGTAATATTACTTATATTAGTGATCCGTGAAAAAAAATTAATTTCAAACTCATTTTACCACAGAAACATGTAACAGAGCTGAAACTGTCCTTTTCTTGGACAAAATAAAGTCAACATAGTGTTTGTATTATTCTGTCCACATCCCAGTTTGGGATTTAAGTCAACTAAAAGTTATTGTATTCTTTTATGCATCTTAAACCTTAAAGGAGTCATAAACTGAAATTTACATTTTTCCATGTGAAAACGTTTATATTATTGTTTCGTAACGATTTTACACTCTCTCGAATGCCGATTTTTAAAAGTGGAGCGTTTGTTTGCTCCTGGTTTTTGAAACCAGGCCAAGTGCATGCACACTGAAACGCAAAGTTTTAATTTGTCCCCCGTCTTGACGTCAAACCAGCCGGATGCGTCATATTTGGACACTGCAGTCTAAAGCTGCTGCAAGCCCACCCCTCTCCCCCACTTAATCAGTCCAAGGAAAGCACAATGAGAGCTAATGTACTGTCTCTGCACAGTAAACAATAGCTACTTATACATGCTCGAGTGAGCTTGCTACAAGAGTTTTTCATGAGATGCCTCAAAGTATTTACAGCCCTTAAAATAAATAATAACTTGCTGTCCATTTAGATGATGATGCTCGTCGGCAGCCTCTCTGGCCTTGGCCGAGTCTGCCTCCCGCACATTTTCTAAGCAAATCCCTAAGTCTGCAGCATTGCGTTTTCATATACCCGGACAACAATGAGTTATCCGTCATCTCAGTGTCAGTGCAACACTATTTTAAATGGAAAAAAAACTTAGCCTACAGCACTAACCGTCCCAGCTAGCTGAGAGCTAACCGAAGAGCTAACATACTTTATAAACTGTTAATCAGATATTTGCACAGTAAACACGCTCGAGTGAGATCGCTACAAGAGTTTTTCATGAGCTGCATCAAAGTACTTACAGAGCTTAAAATAAATATTAACTCACCGTCGGATGAGTTTGGATGTTGACGCTTGCCGGCAGCCTCTCTGGCCAAGGGCATGAGCGTTCGTCTGCCTCCCGCATTAGCTAATCCCTAAGTTTGCAGCGTTCCGTTTTTTTACTTTGCCCTTAAAAAAATGGGTCCGATCTACAACAAACCTCCAAAATGACTGAGCCCTGAACCCCGATTGCACTCCAATCAGCTCTGCTGAGCAGTGTCCATCTACTATGAATCAGCCCCCTAAAAGCCATCCTCTTCCCAAGCCCGGCAATCTGCTTCACATTCTTCCACGAGCAGCTGTCGGCCTCGGGGTCCATGATCTGAATCAGCCTCCGGCAAATAGCAGCTAACTAGCGACTTCCCAAGCCTGGCGATCCGCTTCACGTTCTCCCACAAGCAGCTGTAGGCCTCGGGGTCCATGATCTGAATCAGCTTCCAGTAAGTAACAGCTAACGCTAGCATTTGGACCGTGAGCTCCATGTTGGAAATCCTCAGAGCCTAAAGTGACAACCCCCATCCTTCCTGCCACCAATCAACGTGTCCCAGATTTGCATTATTATAATTACCGTGCACAACGTCTAAAACTTCACATATACTCGCCAGACAATAATGGGCTTATAAAAGGGGGTCATAAACCTGTACAACTATTATAGTGCGTGGGTATCCACGGTATCAACAGGTTATGACTCCTTTGAAAAAATAATTACAAATTTCAGGGAACACTCTGATCAAAGGAAAACCTGAGAAAAAAATTCTTAAAACTAGTCAAACTCACAGTTCAGACAACAATAAGCAAATGACAAAATATTAGACCCAAAACCCAACACCATGACAGAATTATTGTTAGCTTAAATATTAGTGATCAATTATATTTATCATATATTTACCTTTGTTTCAGTAGGATTCTCCTTCTTTTCCCCTGCAAAAGGATTTAACAAAAAGATTACATCATCCCTGCATTTGAGATGTTATTACACACAGAAGTGTCTTTCATTCTGAACTGACTGAATATTAAAGCCTTTGTATTCCTAAAAAATATAACATTAAATCAGATTAAATAATTAACATTAATATTGTTGATAAATTGTTATACAGTTCAAACCCCCAATTTTTTTAAAGAGGCCATTTCACACAAATTTCATGACTTTGTGGTTATTTCTTAAGTATTAACCTGTAATATGAAACATTTAATAGCTAAAAAACGTCAGGAAACACTAAGTAACAGACCTTTCAATCTGTCTGCATTAAACTTCGGGTGGTTCCGGCTCCTTCTGTCAGGCCTCGAGCAGCAGCTCATTCATATTCATTATTCAAATTTGCTGGACTCTGATTGGCTAGGAAACTAGCCTATGAGAGCAAGGCATAATGTTTCTTTCCCCACTGTGCATGGCAGCAGCGCAACAAGTATCTTCTGGTTTGATATGTCTTTATGCTACAGCTTTTAGCCAGCAGCCTGCTAGGTGTGGTCTCAACTGCGTGAGCTGATGAATACTAATGAGCAAAGTAGATGTGATGTAACAAATACAGGTTTTTCGAACTCTGAATCGGGCCTCTATAGGTTTTGGGTTTGTTTATTATGAGTTTTTCCCTGATATTCATCTGTGGGGTTTAGTTCTTTATTTTATGGGGTTAGTTTTAGGTTTTTGTTTTCCTCTGTGTCCTCCTTGCCTCCCCTGTGGTCCTGTGTTCTGTTTCCTGGTTGCATCTTATTCCATGTCTTTCCTTCCTGTTTTATTTTGGCATCGTCTTTACTTCTTGTTGTTCCTAGTGTTTCTCCAGCAGCTTTGTTTCCCTCATTTTTCAGGTGTTTCTAGTTTAGCTCGTTAGTTTCTAGTGTTTGTGTATGTATAAAAGCAGAGTGTTTCATTCTATCATTTGTCGGCAGATTCCTTAATGTGTCGTCACCTCCTTCGAATGTTTCCTTCGTCTGTGCTCCTTCTCCGCTCCCTCCGGTTCTCCTGAGCACCTCCACTTTATGTAAGTTTGCTTTGCTGCCCTATCAGCTCCTTATTTACCTCCATTAAAAGTTTTGTGTTAAACATACTCCTGACTGGCGAACCGTTCTACTGCATTTGGATCAAAGCTAAACACTGAGATCATAACACTCGGGAGAACTCGGGTGTTATCGCCACTTGCATAGTTTGAGAGATAAAGACACCCTGGACAGGTCGCCAGGCTATCGCAGGACAAAATTTTTTATATAAATAAAATTATTAAATCAATTTCATAGATTAGTTCTGTTTACATTTTAATTGTTCTTAGTAAAAGTCTTACTTCAACCCTCTGAATTTGTTTTTTGTTGTTGTCATTTATGAAGTCATTTCTTAAAGAGGCTATTTTACACAAATTTCCTGACTTTGTGGTTATTTCTTAAGTATTAACCCATAATATGAAACATTTTATATAAAAAAAATGTTAGGAAACACTCAGACCTTTCAATCTGTCTGCGTGAAGATTTGGCTGGCTTAGGCCGGCTTTGGGCTGCAACTCATTAATATTTATTATGCAAATTTACTGGATCACATTGGCTAACAAACTAGCCTATGAAAGCACGGCTTCCTGTTTCCTTCCCTGCTGTGCATGGCAACAGCTAAATGAGTTTCTTCCGGTTTGATACGTGTTGGCTACAGCTAGCCAGCAGACTGCTGGGCGTGGTTTCAACTGCGGTAGCTGATGAATACTAATGAGCAAAGAAGCTGTGACGAAATACAGGCCGTTCGAACTCGGGAGAACTTGGATGTTATCGCCATCTGCGTAGTTTAAGAGATAAAAACTGAACGAGAACTTGTTGTGCTGTTTTTACACCCACTATGAAGGTAAGAACATGTGGAGCTAAAATATTCAACACAAACCTCAGAAAAAAAATGTTTTTAATAGAATGGCTTCTTTAAAAACAAAGGAAAAGAAAGGGCAGAATTTTGACCCAACTGGGAACCTAATTCTGGATTGTTTTATTTTAACAAAATGGTCCCTTTAAACTTTTGTTTAGGAAATCTAACTCCATTGTGATGAGTACTCTGCTGTATTTAAGAGCGGCTGTGGCCTGATTGGCCAAGGAGGTTGCCCACTGATTGTGAAGTGAGCAGTTTGATTCCAGTCCCCAGCAGGATATGTGTCAGTGTCCTTGGGCAAGATACTGAACCCCAAAACTTCTCCAGGGTTCCGTACAGATAGTGCCCCTCTGCTTCTCAGAGATGGGTCAAATGCAGAGAAATGTTTCCCCAGGAGAATCAACAAAGTATCATTCATTTATTTTATAAAACAACTCATTGATGGCATGCTCCAAAATTGACGCAGAGCTGGACCATTTTGAACCCACCAGTGTTTTAGAGTGTAATGCCAAAAGGTGCTTTTGGAGTAGGGTAAAGACAGTCATAGATTCAAATGGAGAAGAAGAGGAGAAGTGAAGATTTACAGAAGTAAGGAAAGTCTTTTGGAGCCATTCCTAATCTTCAGATGTTAAGATCATTATTTTAAACAATTGCATGCACTTTTCCAAAGTCTGGAAGAAAACTCAAGTTGTCTCCCTCAGATAAAAGGAAGTTAGTTAAGATGTTCAGTAACAACCCAGAACCCAAGTCTGAACAGCTGGAATATCAAGAGCACTGTCCACGGTGAAGCAAATGTTATATCAGTTATATCATCATGGACGCAGAGAGTGCAAATCAAAAAAGAAGTCCCTGTCCCAAAAGAGACACCCTCAAGCTCAGCTAAAATGTACAACTGCCTACATAGAAAATCCAAATCCAATCTAATCTCAGATCAGTGAGTATTTCAGAAAGTCCTTTCTGTGCTGGGATTTGCTGTTCTGTGTTAAGACCTGCTTTGGACCTCTACTTTGGATTCTGTTCAAATTAAAATCTTACCTGTTTTAATGTGTTCTTTATTGGTTTTCAGTTGTTCCTTCTGACCTCCACCTGCTGATCTTTTTGGGCTCAGTCTTGAAATGTTGCAGCATTGTTGATCATTTTCAGACATCATGACATACATTTTGTCTAGAAGAGTTATTATCTCGGTTTCATCGGACATGCTTCTTGTACATGTGGTAAATCGTTTTTCAGAAAAATTGGGATGAAGTTTAAGAAAAGCTGATGCACTTTCACAGTCTTCATCAGACTTATGCGTCATTACTGTCATTAAGGAAGAAATATTTTCTTTTCCAAAAGTTTTTTCAAACCACTTGATTCCAGAAGCATAATGATAGAAACCTTTACTGTGTGGCACCAGCAGGATGAAGGCATGAATCGTCTGAATTGATGGGATTTTGTCAATATTTGGAAGACCAAGCAGGTTAATGACAGAGATGTGTCGACCACACAGATCATAAAGTCTGGATGAAAACTGTTCCGTATTTGTTTCTGTGTCATGGTTGAGTAAAATGTTGTTTGATCCAATATCAATGGCATCTGTTTTACCAATTAACAGAATTGTGAGGTCAGGTGTCTCTGTAAAACAGAACATCAGAGAGTTTTAATGACAGAAATTTTCATATTTGCATGTCATAGTTCACAAAAATAAAAAACTAAAATATCATTTTGAAAATCCTTCTTTATCAGTGTTCTTAAGATCTTACCTTTGTCCTTTGCTCTTGATGCAGACATGTTTTCAGTCTTCACTGAGTTTTAATTTCTCTTCTCTACAGAAAACATCTCTGGAAAACAAAAACTCAATTAAATTAGTTTTTTTATATCAAGTAAATATGACAATCATACGACAAGAGGGCAGAGATGTGGGGTATGGTGGGGGGTTATAGCCCAAGGCAAAAACCTATATCACCCCATAGGGTGATATAGGGTGATCAATGCTAAGAACTAGTTCTGTAACTACTACAGAATTCAATCCCATTACAGTTTGTTGCACAGACAGACAGATAGGGGGGATCCTCCGTGCCAACAGTTCTGCCCACAGTGCAGAGATGAATTGCTTATGCACTACTGCTGCTATGCAGAAACTACTTTCTAGAAAATGGCACAGGTTTTGTGATTTTGAGTAAAAACACCATAATCATAATTTAAAGACCACTGATAAAGCTTTAAAATAGCTCAAAAGATGATCAGTGTGGTTAAGTGGGTCCTTAAAGAAACTTTTAATAGCTCATAGTATATTTAAAATGATATAATTGAACGGAAAAAATCAAAGCAATCAGAGAGGCAGTCAACAAAAGTACGTCAAAACACTCACCCATCCTCTAATGCCATGACACCTGAGCAGGTGCCTGAGCTGAGAATAAATCACTGCCCTGTGATCACATGACCACCATCAAAAATCCTTACAATCACAAACATACAATTCTTAATTCTAATAAAAATAGTTGTTTATTCTACAGGAAAACTAAGATCTTTTTGGCATTTTATTATAAAATTGCTGCATAATAATTTCAAACTTTGGGAGTTTTGGTGATCAAAGAAAAATGAGTTTTTTATTCAGAGGTGGAAAGTGGGACAGCTCAAATCAAAAATATCTTTCAGCAATACACTTTTAAATCAGTTATTCAGAAACTGGAAAAGAAAATAACAGACTTGGAAAATAACCATCAGGATTTATTCAAACTAGTGAATACAATATTTTAGCCCAGTGCACGTTGTTATAACTCACCTCATGTTGATCTTAGACAGAATGGCAACTGGTTTCCGGTGCAAACTATTTTTAAGCTATTGATCACCATGGGAGGACGCTGTTTTGCCAAATAAAAAATCTAATGGCAAGTGGAATATTACAACCTAAAACCTGTTAAACCTGTCTGATTATCACTCTGTGGATTTTGACCCTGGACTGCACCCGACCTTGTCTTTTTGGCTGCCTCTGTTGGGCTGATTGTCCATCATTATATGGACTCAGAATCTGCTTATGCCTTCTGCCTTCATCTCAGCCCCTGCCTGTTTGTCCACCCATGTGATTTTCATGAGTGAATTTTGCTTTGTCTACGGGTTTTGAGTATTGGATTTTGTTTTTGGACTTGTCTGCCAGTGTCCACCGGTGTATGATCCAGATTTTCTGACTGATCTGTCTGCTTGCTCCCAGCCCAGTGCAAACAGCCTCTGCTGCCACCAGTGTGTCACTTATCTGCTACTTTTCCCATCTTCTATCACATTATCTATCGTCCATCCTTCACACATTTGAGTTTCAGCTTAACACAAACACAACACTTACATTCAGTTTGCTTTTTTAAAAGAAATATTACATTTATTAGTCCTGTAACTGAACTGAAAATCTGTCTTTCAGTTTATTTTGGGATTTGTTAAACTACTGTGTGATCTGGTTATAGGTAGACAGATGATTAGATATGCATTTCCAGATATCTGATGTAAAATTTTACAATCTTCAAAAACCGATAATAAAAAGAACTCTGGACTTACTGACAATAAATGCCAGTGTAATGCCAAACTAAATGACCAGGCAATCTTTCCTTATGGTTGCTGAAGTCATAAAGGCATTTATTCTTTCCTGTAAGACACTATGAACTTTACTAAGAGACAAACGCTTCCTTGAACAATCTGGTTGGTACAGAAATAATAGGCTGATAACTGTGAAACATCTTTTCTTTACAATACAAAGATCAGTAATTTGTTGTTTTGTGATTATTTGTATGTGGAGATGCAGTCGAACTCAAGAACATGTTGAACAGATCATCTCCAACTTATCTAACCAAGTATTTCCTCCAGCTTATTCATTGTAAAGTGGTTTTCATTGCTCATGTAATGATGGGACTCAGTAACTGTCGTACTGTTCTTCTAACATCAATCAACTTTGTCAGCCTGTCTAATCTGTATGCCACTCATTCCTGAGTGCTCAGTGTTACAGTGGTTCAGGCTGCTGGTGATGTCATGTGTGGAGAACATTTTCTTGGCACACTTTGGGCTCCTGAGCATCAAATGACCATCATTCAAACGCCACAGTCTACTTGAGTGTTGGTTGAAGCGGGTTAATGCACCACTGGTCTTTTGGCCATGACATCCTCCACAGTCACCAGATCTCAGTCCAATATAGAACATTTGAGATGAGAGTGGAACAGGAAACAAGTATCGTGGATATGCTGCTGATGAATGCAGCAACTGTGTGATGCTATACAGTCAACATGGACTAAAACCTCTGAGGAATGTTTTAGACAACTTGTTGAATAACGTGTCTCCTGGGATGGAAATAAGAACTGCTCCGGTGCTGCCAGGTGGGTAACTGCCCAGCTCCCTAAAAGTTCTGCCTCATTTGACTTTCGTACATCATTTTGATCTGTGACTAGAACCTCCAGAAGAAAACTTCCATCAACATTAAAGTGGGGGGAAAAACTGAAGAAAGGAGGAAACAATCCATTGTTCATGAACCAGAGAAAGTGAAACAGTAATGAATTTTTTAAAAATTATGTTGATGTGATATTTAGGAAACACAAGGTCAAAGGTACATGCTGCACTTTAAACAAACATTATAAATTAACTGACATAAAGTTTAAAGACCGTGTAAAGGGAATTCTGCTATTTTCTTCTAACCACATTATAAACATAATAAATGTTCTAAACATGTGAAAAACCTCCCAACAATTAAAAACTGAATTGTGGAGCTAGCCTTCAAATTGCGTTTCAAGAGTTTTCTGTTTCAGGATTTTATGGGCGGGTCTAAAAGGGATAACCCCGCCCCCTGCTGCTCTCGTCATATAAAACCGTACAGTGCGGTAGCTTCAGTGGTTTTCCCGCTCCTTCATCCGAGGGATGACCGTCTGAAAAAGCTTTGGGTCAATTTTGTGCAGAGGAGCCACACAGTAGACAGTAACTAAACCAGCATGATAGGTAGGAGCTACTTCTGCCACCTGCTGCCTTCATATGCTAAACAAAGCTCAGAATGGCGTAGCAGCACATTCCGCTCCTTCACTGATCAACAAGTCTGAAGCATTGCGGTTGTGTGGAAATATTTCAACTCCTCAAAAAGCAGCAATGCGCAGTTTTACATGTGGGTAGAACCTCAAACTTAACGAACCAGCCGGAACTCAGAAACGGAGGAAATGCAGTGATGTGGGGAAGAGAAGGAGGTGCTGCTAGAGGATGAGACAGACAGGTTTCAGCGCCTGCAGCGGACACGCCCCCAGCGTCTCAGAGCAGAGAAAACTCATCCTTTTTTCATTATTTTGTAACCAAATTTCATATGCTTAGCAGTGTTTTTAATCATTCAAATTTGGCTGGATGACTAATAACTAATATTCCTGTGCACTGACAAACTCAGAACACACATTTGTTGTTACTTTACACGGGCTTTAACATTTTATTTTTGTGAAAGCCTAATGAACGTAACATTGGATGCATCCTTTTTCAACTTAATTACTGTTTTGTACTTTATATACAGTTTAATAAAATTTACCATTGGCATAAAATATACAGTAACTAACAGTTGGATTAGAAAGAAAGTTTATTTTTTTGTTAAATTTATGGAAAATTTTCATCCAGCTGTGTCAAGTTTTGTCTGATGGTCCTGGAGATGAAGTGCCTCAAACTTTCTATCCTATTGTGACGCTCCTGCTTATTGTAGAATATAAAATTTAAATTCCTGAATATCAGTTTATTTTTCCTTTTCTTACAAGAAGTAACACACTCTTGTGATTTTCCGCCACCTGTCCATTCTTCTCTAAAAATGATTTAAACTCAGATTAAAAAATAAATAAACTTACAGTTTTTTGTGGAGGAGGCTTTATTGCGATGTTGTCGTCTTCTCAGAAATCGTCCTGTTCCCACCAGAAATGTTTCTACAGTCAGAGCAGCTTGTTTGTTTTACTCACCCTGATCCTACAAACTCCTCCCAGAATGTTTCACTGACATTGAAGTGCAAATGTGAAAGTAAAAAAAGATATTTTATTTACTTAAACATCAACTTTCTCTTTGTTGTGGATTCCTGCAATAAGACTAACTCTGTGAAAATTATTTGACAATATTAAATTAAAAAAGTAAAACAGCCTGACACAATGTTGCATCAGTGTAGGTACCAGGAAACACAATGTAAATAAAACATAAACACAAATTTGAAAGATTCACAATCTTTAGTGGTAAAAGATGAGGGATTTAGGAACCTCATTCATGTTCTTGATCCAACATCCACCAGATATGGGTTGAATATATACAGTATATAACACCAATACTAATGTTATTATATTAAAGTGTTTTGGCAGTAGTATTATTAGACTACAGAGTACATTGTCCCAAACGAGGTTAAAGGAATCTACCTGTTTGCCTTTGCAATGTGACATTTATAAATAAGAATAACAGCTGATACGTCCATTGTTTTATCTGTTTTTGGTTTAATTTGAAAGGTGGAAGGAGAACTACAAACATTCACAAAAATAAGAGCCAGGAGGCAAAGATCCACATGAAACCTCACATTTTTAAAGAAGAGTGCATCATAATAAACAACAGCAATAAGTAAAAAGCTGCTACTTCCGTAATACAAGTGTCTCGTGTTCCTCGGGTTTCTCTTGTAATTTGTTTCATTGTTCCCAGAGTCTGTTCGTTCCTCGTCTCATGTAGTGTTCTTTGTCTCCGTCTGGTGGTCATATCCTCAAATCAGAATATATATTTATTGTTATTGTGAGAAATACAACAAAATTAGGTGCAGTTCTTGAGGTTTAGTAAATACAAAGAACCATAAAACAAACATGCACATAAAGATAAAATTGCACATATGAAGTGCTTTCCATGTCGACTCTCCAGTGTCCAAGCCTGGACCTCAACGCATGTCTCCTGGGTTCTGCCATAAGTGTCATGAGGGTTGTGTCAGCTGTCTCCTGTGTTTCCAGTGTGGACCCTGAGCCAGACTTGTTATGCCTCCAGTGATAACCTACTGGCAGCATCTAGCTACTACTTGACCTCAAGTTTTCTACAGTGGGGCAAAAAAGTATTTAGTCAGCCACCAATTGTGTAAGTTCTCCCACTTAAAAAGATCAGAGAGGCCTGTAATTTTCATCATAGGTATACCTCAACTATGAGAGACAAAATGAGGAAAAAAAATCCAGAAAATCACATTGTCTGATTTTTAAAGAATTTATTTGCAAATTATGGTGGAAAATAAGTATTTGGTCACCTACAAACAAGTAAGATTTCTGGCTTTCACAGACCTGTAACTTCTTTAAGAGGCTCCTCGGTCCTCCACTCGTTACCTGTATTAATGGCACCTGTGTGAACTCGTTATCAGTATAAAAGACACCTGTCCACAACCTCAAACAGTCACGCTCCAAACTCCACTATGGCCAAGACCAAAGAGCTGTCAAAGGACACCAGAAACAAAATTGTAGACCTTCACCAGGCTGGGAAGACTGAATCTGCAATAGGTAAGCAGCTTGGTGTGAAGAAATCAACTGTGGGAGCAATTATTAGAAAATGGAAGACATACAAGACCACTGATAATCTCCCTCGATCTGGGGCTCCACGCAAGATCTCACCCCGTGGGGTCAAAATGATCACAAGAACGGTGAGCAAAAATCCCAGAACCACACGGAGGGACCTAGTGAATGACCTGCAGAGAGCTGGGACCAAAGTAACAAAGGCTACCATCAGTAACACACTACGCCGCCAGGGACTCAAATCCTGCAGTGCCAGACGTGTCCCCCTGCTGAAGCCAGGACACGTCCAGGCCCGTCTGCGGTTTGCTAGAGAGCATTTGGATGATCCAGAAGAGGATTGGGAGAACATCATATGGTCAGATGAAACCAAAATAGAACTTTTTGGTAGAAACTCAACTTGTCGTGTTTGGAGGGGAAAGAATGCTGAGTTGGATCCAAAGAACACCATACCTACTGTAAAGCATGGGGGTGGAAACATCATGCTTTGGGGCTGTTTTTCTGCAAGGGGACCAGGACGACTGATCCGTGTAAAGGAAAGAATGAATGGGGCCATGTATCGTAAGATTTTGAGTGAAAACCTCCTTCCATCAGCAAGGGCATTGAAAATGAGACGTGGCTGGGTCTTTCAGCATGACAATGATCCCAAACACACCGCCCGGGCAACGAAGGAGTGGCTTCGTAAGAAGCATTTCAAGGTCCTGGAGTGGCCTAGCCAGTCTCCNAACAACAGCAATAAGTAAAAAGCTGCTACTTCCGTAATACAAGTGTCTCGTGTTCCTCGGGTTTCTCTTGTAATTTGTTTCATTGTTCCCAGAGTCTGTTCATTCCTCGTCTCATGTAGTGTTCTTTGTCTCCGTCTGGTGGTCATATCCTCAAATCAGAATATATATTTATTGTTATTGTGAGAAATACAACAAAATTAGGTGCAGTTCTTGAGGTTTAGTAAATACAAAGAACCATAAAACAAACATGCACATAAAGATAAAATTGCACATATGAAGTGCTTTCCATGTCGACTCTCCAGTGTCCAAGCCTGGACCTCAACGCATGTCTCCTGGGTTCTGCCATAAGTGTCATGAGGGTTGTGTCAGCTGTCTCCTGTGTTTCCAGTGTGGACCCTGGGCCAGACTTGTTATGCCTCCAGTGATAACCTACTGGCAGCATCTAGCTACTACTTGACCTCAAATTTTCTATATGCTGCTACTTCTTGAGTGTTTTTGAAGCTAAAAACAAAGTTTTCATTCATTAAAGCGTTCCACAAATCACACTCAGGAAATAGTCTCTCTCCTTTCCTGAGAAACCCACAAGGCTGCCAGTGAAGGACGTCATCAGTTTACTACAAGAAACATCACGTTGTTTCTGTCTTAGTTCCTTCAGTTTTTGTTCTTTAGCAGTTTTTTCCTTCTCCACATCTCCTTTCAGGTGATGAAGCTCTTTGTTGATTTTGCACCATTCATGCCAAAGTGTTCCTTGACAAGGTAGAAATGTATCTTTGATTTTGGCAACATCCTTCCCCTCAATCAGCTTTACCATTTCCTTTGCAGCTGACTTCCCCTTTTGGCAGAATGTTTCATCTTCATCCACTTTGACTCCAGGGACTTTGATTAGAGATTGAAGCTGGAAAGACGTGTGAGGTTCAGACAAAATCATTTTAATAATCTCCATCAGTTTTTGAGAAACATCCGACTGGCTTCTGTCTTTCAGACCCAGTTTGTATTTTTGTGGTTTCATTAGAGTTACTCCACAGTCNTCCTCTCACAAGCTCGTCTTGAAACTCTTTGATTTTGGTTTCAAATCGTCCTCGCCACTGAATCAAAATGTCTTTGTCTTTGTCCTCCTCAAAATAAGCTGCCATGTTTTTCTTTATTTCTCCAAATGTTTTGTTCATTTCTTGAGAAAGATCACTGAGCTCAACATAGTCAAGTTGCCCTCTTTCAATTCTGGGATAATGTTGGTTTTCAATGGTCAGCATCTGACTCCTCAGGGTCCAGGTCCAGTCCCCATACTGGACCTCAAGTTTTCTATATGCTGCTACTTCTTGAGTGTTTTTGAAGCTAAAAACAAAGTTTTCATTCATTAAAGCGTTCCACAAATCACACACATCACTGAAACACCCAGCATTATACGCCTCCTCTTTGGCAGCGAGTTGAGCCATCTTGTCCAGTTTTTCCTGCAAACGTCTCCTTCCGTCCAT
>SSNP01000022.1:2497436-2532739 GCA_006937955.1 Pachypanchax playfairii | reverse complement strand
TGCTACTTCCGTAATACAAGTGTCTCGTGTTCCTCGGGTTTCTCTTGTAATTTGTTTCATTGTTCCCAGAGTCTGTTCATTCCTCGTCTCATGTAGTGTTCTTTGTCTCCGTCTGGTGGTCATATCCTCAAATCAGAATATATATTTATTGTTATTGTGAGAAATACAACAAAATTAGGTGCAGTTCTTGAGGTTTAGTAAATACAAAGAACCATAAAACAAACATGCACATAAAGATAAAATTGCACATATGAAGTGCTTTCCATGTCGACTCTCCAGTGTCCAAGCCTGGACCTCAACGCATGTCTCCTGGGTTCTGCCATAAGTGTCATGAGGGTTGTGTCAGCTGTCTCCTGTGTTTCCAGTGTGGACCCTGGGCCAGACTTGTTATGCCTCCAGTGATAACCTACTGGCAGCATCTAGCTACTACTTGACCTCAAATTTTCTATATGCTGCTACTTCTTGAGTGTTTTTGAAGCTAAAAACAAAGTTTTCATTCATTAAAGCGTTCCACAAATCACACACATCACTGAAACACCCAGCATTATACGCCTCCTCTTTGGCAGCGAGTTGAGCCATCTTGTCCAGTTTTTCCTGCAAACGTCTCCTTCCGTCCATGTTTTTCTCTGTAGCTCCAATATCTGCAACATTCTGATGAACAAACACACAACTTGGAGAAAGATTAACTTTCTTCATCCTCATGAAAGCCTGAACAACAATCTGCAGAACATCCTGCATCTCAGCTGGATTCTCACCAAAGATGTTGATCAGCGTCATGTTTCCCAGACCAACAACAAACGTTGCCAGTTCATTGTCATGATGAAGAGTGTTGTTACCTTCTAACTCAAGAGCTCGCAGTCCTTCAGTGTCCACAACTAGAAGATAATCAAACTGGAAGTCCTTCTTCAGTTCCTCTGACAGTTTAACCAGCTGCATGTAGGCACCTTTGGTGCACCTCCCAGCACTCACTGCAAACTGCAGACCAAACATGGCGTTCAGCATCGTGGACTTTCCACTGCTTTGTACACCCAAAACTGACAACACAAAAACTCTCTGGTCTCCCAGTTTCTTGCTGACGTCCTGTAAAAGACTGGAGATCCACGTTAAAGCCACGTGACCTGCATCACCGTCCATGAGCTCCATCGGGTGTCCTGATATCATCAGATCTGCAGCCAGCTGAGGGTATTTAGTCCATTCAGTCTGTCGGCCATGTGTTTGTTTCTTCAGAGCTTCATGAGCTTCATAGATCTGTCCCATTTCTCTGAAGATGTGTTCCAGGCCAAATGTTGCTGACTGCAGCTTGTTGGATAACTGTTCAAGCTCAGCTTGTTTGTTTTTTAATTGATCAGGTTTGTCATGTTTCTTCTTCAGATCCAAGACCTCAGACCAGGTTTCATCATATTTTTGGAGAATTGAAGAGAGATCATCTGTGGAGAGCTCATCTATGAGGATCTGAGTCCATTGCACAGGTCTCTCTGTGGCCCTGAACAGAGACATGATATAATAAAAGGATGGATAAATGGAAATGAGTAACGACCAGTTCATTTTATTAGGTCCTGGTGTGTAAAACCCAAAACTGAAAGAAGGTGAACTTTATTTTTATCATTAGTGTGAACAGATAAACAGCAGTCTATAAAAAACACAAGGGGGTGAGAAATTCAGGCCCTTAAAAATTCTACATATTTGTACATCATACACGTCAAAAAGTCCCTCAAAAAGTTTTACAAACGTGAACAACTGTAAAAAAAAGTCTTAAATATGTGTGTATATTGTATTAAAGATATAGATTAAATGCTGAGTTCTGTCTCACTGTGATTTTACTTACTTTATACATCTTTATTTACAAAAACAGTCGAGTGTTTGCTGAGTATGATAATTATGAAGTGTTAGTTTTCAGATATCTGTTTAACACGATAACTCCAATGTTGGTAACTAGATCTACAGTCAAAAAAGAAAAAATCTAATAAAGCTGAACATGTACAATTTTGTAAGTGAATTGTGTCACAAAGTTTTCATTTATCTGAACAAACATCAGGACCAAAAGGACAGAAATAATATTTATATTTTCTGACTTGAAATAAAACTTTTATTAAACAGTTTCTGAGTTTTATTGTCTAAACTTTGATCTCCTCCTCTTCCTCTGATAAGGCGTGTGATGCTTTGAGGCTTTTATGAAAAGCTGGAGAGATGCTGTCGCTGCTCGTCCTGGTTCCTCTTGTGAAGGAGCCTCCACCATAATGACGAGACAGAACATCAGCTGCTTTCTGGAACCTCTCTGCCTCCATCACAGGTTCATCTCTACAAGAAGACCCAGAAGATGCATCAGGTGTTTTTACTGTCCTCTTGTCTTTGTCTTGATCTGTCCAGTTAGACCTTCCATTCATGCTGAATGACTCGCTGCACATTGAAGGGTTGGGTGAACTCACTGTAGGCGTCTCTACAGGCGTCTCGGTCAGAGAGTTATCATCCTTTTCTTCTTTTTCATCGTCCTCGCAGACTGCCTGGCTATGATTGGCTATCTGAAGATAGCTGGGGTTGTCAATCAAGCTCAACACCTCAGTCATTAGAGAAGGTCCAAGATCCACCGTGAATGAAGTGAGGGAATCTGAACGAGTCAGTGTGTTGCTGCAGGTTTCAGGTGAAGATTTTTTCCATGTGTCTCCATCTTGAAACTGTCGCTCTAGTCGGGAGAGACGAGGCAGAGTGACAAATCCAGACTGTACACCTGGAAACAGAAACAAACTCAAGTCACTGAAATGGCGTGAACTAAAACGAAAAACCAGGATTTACACAATGTAGTTCCAAAGTCACATCCTTTTAGTAACTTCACCAGCAGATGGCGCTGTTTATCAACCAATGAGGGGTATTTTCCTGATCTGATACACAGCTGAAACTTTCAGTCTAAATGCATTAATTTTCTGGATATAAATAATAAGAATTTGTTTAAGACAGATGTGATTCAACAAAAAAAGGCAAATGCATGTGAGAAAATACAAAATAACTGTGTATTTAAAAACACTGTTTTATGCTAAAACTGTGCAAAGAGCTAAAATCTATATAACATGAAAGCAGGGATGTTTGTAAATGAAGCGGTGTAATAAATCAAACCCAGTAATAAAACAAGAACAATGATCCCCAAGTCCCCAGCCTCTCTATGCCAGATTGTTCCGTTTGGGCAAATTCCTTTTGAATTGGATAATAAATACCAAGCGGGTCGGGGGGGATTTCCAGCCCCTCTAACACAAGACACAGCTGTCTGACAGGCTCTGATTGGTGAGCAAGATGCAACAAATGGTGTTTATGCTTGTTCATTCAAGCAGACACGCACATGAACCCGGAGATGACAGGATATACCCAGTGAGTATCTCCATCAATCCAGCTGTGGGTGTTTGTGTTTATGGACCTGAGTGTGTACAGGTGTTGCCAAGGCGATTCCTGATGACTCAGAAGAAGCCTGAATGTTTGCTGGTTGTCTTGGTAGAAGGTGGGAAAGTAAAATGAATGAGTGAGTGTACAAAAAGAAACGTTTCACTCGTTCTCTGTTTGTGCTTCCTGATATTTATAGTTCTGTTTGCACCAAGTCCACAAATCCTAAACACAGACACTATAAATGTGTAATAGATTACTGAACTGGGTTGAATTTGTTTTGTCTTAAATCACATTTATTAGCAAAAGGTTGATGCAATATAAAAGGATGTTTTTGCACCTTCTACATAGCTTTATAAATCCCTTCTAGTTAGATTTGACTAAACGTGATTCTGATTATTGATTTCACTCTCCTGCAACACTAACATTCCTACAGCTTTTAGGAAGTCCAGCTGAAAGCTGATATTGAGTCCAGTGTCAAACTCCACTAAAGGTTAGGCCAGATTTGATGTTTAATACTGTGCAAAAATCTTGAGTCGTCACGTATTACATTATTATTGTTTCCAATAAGTCAGAAGTTTCTTCTGAATTTTTAAATTGGTCTTCATTAATTTTTCTTCATTCTTTATGTGGGACAATCAAAGTGTTTCTTTAGACTTTGGTTACTTTTTTTAATCCTTTTTAGTCCAGTATCTGACCATTTTCAGAATAGTTTGTTTGTTTATTAAAAAAGTTATTTTGAATTGGGCAATTAGGAACTTTTTTAGAAAAAAAACTATTTCTCTCTCTCTTTTTTTAAATAAAATGTATATAAATGCCACATAAAACTGTATTTTTGTATCAATAAGGTGATTCTCAAAAAGCTTAGCTGAAAATGTGTCAGGATCAACTGAAGGATGAGACGTTTGGTCCTGGTTCAGGTCTTTGACAGTCTTGAAATCTTATTTCTTGATATGACTTTCATCTACTGTTGATAGTTTTTAAGCTTGACTTTTTTAAACCACCATTTTTCCACTTTGCTTATTTCTAAATCCACTCTAAACAATATGATGATCCAGAACTGGACTGAACAGAAAATGAGTGTGGAAAGTCCAAAAAACCAAAGAACTATTCATCAAGACCAGTTTTTAGAAATCCCAAACTCTATTGAAACAATGGCAAAACATTGTGAAATATGGGATGAGTCAAGACTTCCAAACAACACTTTCAGTTTAAATGCTTATAAAAGGTATATATGTTTAACTATTTCTACGGTATTTGCTTAAAGTTTATGAACTGAATTTGTTTATTTTTTTTGTTTACAAAGTATAACATAATTTCAGAAAAGATTTTGACCATAATTTTAAAATTGTAGGACCAGATACATATGAAATTTGAGGGTCCTTGCTATTATATTGTATCAGGGTTTCAATTTGAACTTTAAAAAACTGGGGATTGAAAAAGACTCAAATTTTTTTTCCAAAAAAATATTTTTTCAGAGAAAACTATTGGCAGTAAGGACCTGAAGTTTGGAATTTTGTTCATCATTCAATTAAATCTTTTTTAATTAAATCTGAGGGCGTCAGGTAGGAAGTATTTGGTGAACAGACATGGAACCAGGAACATCTGAAACAGGGAGTGAAGTGGCCCTCAGGGGTCAGAGCTGCTTTAAACCATCAAGTTTGAGTTTAATAACAAGGTCTGAATTTTCTCTGCTCACTTTTAATGAAGATAATCTTCTTCCTAAGATGCTTTTCATGAATCTCACACTGGGAGTGATTATCTGTATTATCTCACCATATGTGCAGAAGGAATCATCTGCCGAGCTGAAAGAGCTGGTGAACAGCGCCCCCTGTAGGCAACCGTTGGCAGAGTCTACGTTCAGCTGAGGCAGAGAGATGGCGTTTTTAATAATGGGGGAAATATCTGGAGGTGGTGATGACAAGTCTCGAGAACCCTCTCGAGGCCGTGGCCCCGAGGTCCTCTGGACGTGCCTAAAGGTGCGCATGAAGAAGCCGGTTGACTTTGAGCTGCCTGCTGAGTCCGGACTTCCGGGCTCCTTGATGCCCCCATAGTTGCTCAGAAAGGAAGTGTCGCCAAACACGTCCCCTCCACGACCGACGTGCATGGTGTGTCGGAAGTCTCCCAGCGGCGGGCTGATCATGTCCACTGAGAGCTCACTCTTGAAGCGACGTTTCCCCTGAGAGCCGGACACAAGGCCTTTAATCCCTGGCAGCTTTCCCAGACTCATTGTGAGAGAGGAGTTGTGTCTTTTCCCTTTAAACGGAATGAGAATGTCCAGACTTCATGTACATGTCAATCCAACTTTTAGTCCACTGCAAAACCAGAGAGAGGAAAAAGAATAAAATACCAAGACAATCAAGACAAAAACACAAATATGTGGTTGGTCAGTCAAGAGAGAATGAGTATAAATCCATTCTTCATCCAGTCACAGCCAGTTATTCATCCACCACTGTTCCTCTTTATGATCTGCGCTGTAAGCTGCCACTTATATGTATGTTTACATGTCTTTGTCTCTTCTCTGCATGGCTTTCCAAAATGACCTAACTCTCTCCAAAGCACAGCAGCAGCTTTCAATCATGACAGGCTAACAAAGAGGATAAATTACAAGGCCATACTTGGTTTCCTCTGGTTACCACAGTCCATGTGGTTGGAGTGTTTGGGAGCTGACTGGGCACTCAGTATATTTGGTTCCAGGAGTGAGTGCTCAGACATGCAAAACTCCAACCGCAAGTGTAAATACACAGATTTTTTTTAAAGTGGAATAGCTCAGCGGCTCTGAGACAAAAGCAATAAAAGAGACTTGTGTTTACACCGAGCTCGTTTAAATTGTTTTAGACGTGAAGAACTGCCTTGTGTTGAGTCTAAAGTGTTTCACTTGCAGCTATAAGAGGATCACCTCAACAGGAAGCCTTATAAATGAGCTTGATTTGCCTTTTAGATACATCTAAAAAAAGATGTTTTATGGTAACCCCCCCTCCAAAAAAGAAAAAAAATTCAAACTGTATAAAAAGGGGTAGGTCTGCAAGTCATTTTAAATGACTCCATAAAGGAAACATGATATATTTACTAATTTTATTGATTTGTTAGAGATTTTGTTTTACCTCCTGCAATATGAACATTTTAAACAGTTTTCCTACAATAACTAAAATCTTCCCTTAAGTAACTGCTAAAAAAGAATCTTTTTCAGCTGCCAATTTGACTTTTAATTTTTATTATTCTGATGTTTTTAAAAAGAAACAACATCCTTGCGTGTTGCTTACTGTCAGCGAGGCCTTAATGCACTGAGCAGGTCACAACGTCTGAGATGTTTCTTATCTGATGACTCGTCTTTCTCTGTGATCCGGCTGAAAGAGAACTGGAATCCACAGTCATGCAACGTCTCCCTCTAAAGAAGGTTTATCCATGTGTGTGGCACCACACTGTCCATGGGACATCCTGTCTCTAGGCCTGTCCCCTTTGTTGTTGGTTCACTGGTTCTTCTGCATCAGAGGTGCAACTCCTCAAGCAATCAGAACTTTCAGGAGGAAAAAGGAAGTCTGAAAAGCTCTCAAAGAGGGCAATAAAGTAAAGTGTTGTAATCCAGCGACTGTTTTGTCTGCATGGTTCTGGAAGAAAGATAAAGCTCCTCCGTGGACTGGATTAGCTGCTAATCGCCTCCCTCCCTCGCTGACTCCTCCACTCGGTCTCTGCCTTCTTCAATCCACTTAGTTCTTTAGTGTTTTCCAGGTGGTGGTAATGGAGGGTGTCTCTGTTTTCATTCACTTCACGTTAGACCAGCTATAAACCAGGAGAGAGATGTCAGCGGTTAGCTAGTGGTTAACAAAAACCATTCAGAAACACATTACACAGCTGAAACGTTGGTCTGCTGTTGATGGAAGAATGTGGGACAGAATGTGTTTAATTAAACCAGACATTTTCTGTTTAAGTACAATAGTTCTCTAAACTATGGAGCTTCTCGTATAGCCCTGTTATTTTCTTTATAATTACATCTATTTGAGCAATAAGACAGACGATCAATAGAAAACGAACAACAACAGCAAATATCTTCTGTTTTAACCATTTTATATCTGGATGTGAAGTTGTAGTAAAACTTGTCCAACAGAGTGCATGTTAGAAATAAAAAAAAAGCATTTCCTAGTTGTGCATGTGTTTCTTTTATTCACTAAAATCCAGGTGGTCCTGTTTGTTCCCTTCGTCCTGCCTGCTGAAGAAATGGATCCAAGGTAAAGGAGCACAGCTAAGCTCCAAACACGTGACCTCTGGAGATGGATTAGAGTCACAGGCTGCAGGAGTTACAATCTGAGGACTGCTGCTTGGACATACAATCAAGTTAGTGGCTGTTAATGTGCACAAGAAGGAAGAGTAGATGGATTTTATCAGCCTGAAAGCTCCTGACCTTGGAGCTCTGTAACACTTGGCTTAAAGGAGTGATAAAAGCCCACAGGGCACAAGACGGTGAGAAACAGATAAACATTAGCTAAAGCGTTACTCACTGCCAATCCCAACACGATCCAATCAGAAACAATTTCCTGATGTTGGAGGATCCAGATTAATTAATATCTCCAAATCTAACAAAGTTCTTCAGCATTTTGAGGTGTAATTTAACACCTTAATTTCTCTGATTTCTAAACTCTTTCTCTTTGTTTCTGTTGTCATGTTCGGGAGTTTTGAGGTTTCCTGCGTGGTTTGAGTTTATTTCCATTGGATCGTGCCTTTATTTGATTTATTTTACATGATTTAACTGTGTTCAGTCTGATTTATTTGCTCATTTTTCCCCTTCAGTTCTCCAGTTATTCAGTCTCACGCCTGTTCTTCATCTGCTCACCTGCTTCTCATCTACTAATCACTCTTCCCTGAACATGTTATCGTACCTGTTCTGTTCTTGCTTTCCCATAATTTTCCTGCTTGTAAGTCTCTTTTTATTTGCTTCTTCTACAGCTCTTATTTTAATATTTAACTGGTTTTGCACTCAATCATCTGCCCTTTGAGTCTGTAGTTTGGCTTCATAAAACACGAGACATCTGTAACTTTTCATCTTCACTTTGTGAGCAGTAAACTCATAACTGCTCATGTCGAGTGTAACACCAGCACATAAATTAACTTCAGGAATTTCATTCCTCGCAAATTAGTCTTGTTAGAGTCACACAGAAACACACTGAGGTCTGTTATACATGGTATTTATCTCTAAACTCTACCTGCAGGCACCGTAAACAAGCTGATTTCATATAAGCTGGCTGACTCACTGCAGACACGGAGGTTGAAAGCTGTAATACACGGATAGCGTGTGGAGGAAGAAAAGTAAACCGGACGGTATTACGGACATCAAATAAAAGAGAACGCTGATGAGAAACATGATTTTACCTTCTGTCTGTGTGTTTCTATCCATTCAGCTCTTTTATTTGTTTCTGTTTATCTCTGCTTTCAATCAGTCTTTCTGTGTTTTATTTCTGTTTTCCCCTCTCTGTCACACACACACCATCAAACACAGTCTTTCTCGGCGCTGCAAGAAAATTTCCTGTTTCAGTCAAACATCTGGAACTACAGAGCCACAAACTGCAGAACAACTGGTCTCTGATTACGCTGCAGGCGGTTGCTCGGAGTCCTGCGCCTCAGAAAGAAGTTTGTTTTCTGTATTTAAAACAGAAACAGGTCTGTGTTGCAGCTGGCCGACTCTGAGGCTGCTTCGGAGGCCTGTAGTCCTGTGAGAGCGAGCGGCACCAGCGATCTGTGGTTGAGGTCAGAACACCCTGACCGTTAGCTCAAAAATACAACATGCGCTCAGTTTACAAGCTGCTGCTGCAACGTGGCAACACTATTCATGTCCTGCCTGGTTCCTATAGAGCAGGGGTGCCCAAACTCAGGCCTCGAGGGCCACTATCCTGCATGTTTTAGATGTTTTCCTGCTTCAGCACACCTGATTCTAATCTGCAACATCTCATCAAGTCCAGCAGAAGCCTGTTAACGACCTGTTTATCTGCATCAGGTGTGTTGAAGCAGAGGAACATCTAAAACATGCAGGATAGTGGCCCTTGAGGCCTGGAGTTGGACACCCCTGCTATAGAGAGAGTAGATATGCATTTCCTCATTTTATATGTTCTTATGTGTTGCATGTGATGTTTGCAGCTATGTGTCAAACAATGTCACAGGAAAAAGGCTTCATTATACCTGCACGAGCACAGATATGAAAGATAACAACGTGTGTGTCAAATCTGAGGCGATACTTCTATATGAACTTCCTTTTTCCTTTTACTGAAGCTTCACTTGATGTTCTGCTGAGTCAACAAAATACCAAATATCTTGCAAGAGAAAAAACCCCTAGCATAAGAACGTCAGCGCACATCAGACCCTCACAGCAACCTGTTGCACAAATACTATTAAAAAACATTCCAGAGCAACAAGAAGAAAGAGCAAACAGATCAGTCTCTACTGGCGGGTTTAACCTTTGAAATCATTCACTAGTTTCATCAATACCTTTTTTTTTATATTGTGGAACTTCTGTCAACAAACCTCAGGGGAAAAATGAGGTCAAGCAAGCAGGGAGGTGCAGAAACATAAAACTGTCCATTTAAAGGAATGAAAAAAATGTGTTTTTAACTGTGCTATCAACTTCAAAGCACAAACGAAACGTATAGTTTACCATGAAGTCATGGGAGAGTTTTATCTTTGTGGTGACAAATGTAAATAGATGTGACCTACATTTAAACTTGATCTCTTGAGAAAGATAAACTATTAAATCAATAGTTTTTCCTTCTTTTAATAGGGTTCATGATTTTGCATCGCGTGGTTGAATACTTCAAACATTGTGATGCAGCATTAGCTTTACATTAACTTAATAAATGTATAAATTAACTGTGAATAAGACCATTTATTTCCCAACAGAATTAAAGTTTATGCAGTAGAGATAAAACATCAGTGATGTTTGATTTGTATATAACTGTCCTACATCCTGGTCCTCAGGTCCTTCTGTCCTGTTTTAGACCTTTTTCTTCTTGAATGGATCTGAACTGAGACCAGAATGGGGGAAACTCAGTTACACCTGTTGTGTCTGATGGTCCTGTGATGGACTAGTGATCAGCTCGGGGTGAACCTGTCGACCTATGAGAGACATGATGAGACCTTGAATAGCATCATGATTCACAAGTGTCTCTAAGTTAGTGACAAAAACCAGATGCAACAGGTTCTTGGCTTTGTTGACAACTAGAAATTACTGGAATATTTTAATGAAAAGTTAAACATTATTATGAATGAACAGGGGATGTGGGTGGTGGGGGTGGAGGGGGGGATTCAGCGTTTAAAGGTTCTGTATCCTGCTATTTTACAGCTTTCAGCATCTGTGATAGGCACATATATGATAAAATCTTACTGTTGCTGTTATATAGTTTTAATTTGTCCTGAAATATAACTTATATTCTCGAGCTGATCTCCAACTAGTGTTAATTTTGGCAAGAAATTTTAATTTAGTTTTAGTCATAGTCTTTTGACTAAAATTCTTTTCAATTTTAGTCACAATTTTAGTCACTAAACTAGTTTTAATTGTTTTCTAATTTTAGTCGACAAAAATATGTGGCAGTTTTAGTCGACTAAAATCAATTGTAGATTTAGTCGACTAAAATAAGTATATTTTCTAAAGTAATAATTTAACAACTGCAATATAGTATGGACATTTTCTTACCATTCCACACTTCATCTGGCGTTTTCCCGGGAGCACCTCAAACAACTACGGAAGCCTCTGCTCACCGCTTAATAAGCCGAGCTCTGATTGGTTCTTTTCACAGTAGCCCCAGCTGTTAGCTTTTTGACTGATTCCTCTCTGCATCTTTCTTTTTAAACTCTGATTGGATTTCATCGCTGTCTATTTTCGTGTCGTATTTTATTTGTCAACGAAAATCAACATAATTTTAGTCATAATAATCGTCTCAAATAGGGCCGTCTATTTTAGTTTTCGCTTCGTTTTCGTCCGCAAAAATATATTCGTGACTAAAATTATGACGAAATATTTTAGTCAACAAAATTAACACTGTCTCCGACCAGGAAGTAAAACATCAGGTTTACCTAAAATCCCATCTCTCCTCTAGGCCCCTCTTTATGACTGCTGCCCCTCGAGCTGCCTGAATAAAATGGTGAATAAATTCATGTAACTCTCATAGCCAAATGCACATTTTCACCAAGACATTTTTATAAAGTAAAATACTACAAACTGTGGTGCTTAGTGTCTCACTTCAGACCCTCACAGCTCAGGGCGTGTGTGTTCAATCTGCAGGGGCAACACGGACACGCCGGGCAGGTCCTGGTGTAACATTGTTACATCACTATGTTACAGTCAGTCGTTTTCCAGGAGAGAGGAGCAGCTGCTCTGAGTGCAGGATTCAGGAGGATTACTGAGAAAGGCATTTATTCAACCAAAAACCATACTGGGGTTTTAATAAAGAAATAGCATCACAACATGGTTAAAAGCTCCAAAAAATGGTTTTGCATGATACAGGACCTTTAAAACAGCATGATGGTGTTTTACACACATCCAGAAGTTTGACATTTGATCTGCGTGTATTCTTCTCTTGTGCATGTGTTTTTTGGGGAGTGAGTGTATCATGATGGAAAACACTTGGTTGGCAGCCTTTAACCATGACAGTGTCTGAAACAAGCTGCCAGCACGAACATCTGAGACCTGGCACGACTGTTAGATGTTGATTTGTGGTTTTAATGGAGGAGAACAGTGACCAATTGATTTACAGCATCTCGAGCTTCAGTTCACAGCTGGATAAAACTCTGCAGTTAAACATCTGCTCAACTTACAGTCTGTTGCTCTGCAGGATTGATGAGAAGCACATTAAAAAAGGCTGAACTGCAGCTCAGAAAGGGTTTAGATTCCTGTCTTTGAATTTAAATGTGTTTTGAGTTCCCTTTTTATTTTTTATTGTTTGGCTGAAAAGCTTCAGCATAAAGCATGAATAAAAATCACTGAAACATTAAAAGCTCACCAAACCGAATTTCATTGAATATTTGAATCTCCGGACAGCTTTTGTTTGATTTTTTTTCTTTTCTTTTTTTTCTTTTCAGACATGCGATAGTTATTTTAGACAAAACACCACGTGCACAACAGTTTTACAACGTTTACAGCTTCTGTTCACATCAAACTGCAGTCAGAGCGGATTCTGCTCGGTCCTACCTTCCGTGTGTCTCCTCGCTCAGTGACAGTTTCACCTGATTCTCTGTCATCCTGCGCGGTTTGCGGTGCGCACCGTCAAGTTTCCGCTCGGACGTGAATGGCGCAGTGGAACTTTTCCTTTAGTCTTTAACTCTGCGCTGCTGCTGCTGCTGCCTACAAGTGAGCTGGAAGAAGAGGATGAGGAGAGGAGGAAGGGGAGGTGGGTGGACCCCAGAGGACTCACATATTAATGATGAGTTACAGAAATGTAAAAAGTGCCAAAATGTCTGAGTTTGATGCAAAAAGGAGGCGCTATAACGTGCAGCCGAATGTAAACAGACAATAAGTGGCGTCAGATACACAACAACACGCTGCTCTGAGGTCATCAGATGGAGGAAGATGATGATGTGATGAAGAATCAGTCTGATCAGAGCCAGTAATAAACCACTGTGACTCGTTCTACACTCATCTGTGTGTGTTTATTTCAGGCTAAATACGAGTATTGTTTTGGTAATTTTGTCCCTCTCTTGTTTTATTTTTAGTGTTGTTGTTTTGTGTGTGTGTGTGTGTGTGTGTGTGTGTGTGTGTGTGTGTGTGTGTGTGTGTGTGTGTGTGTGTGTGGAGGTTTGTATTTCTGACCTCCTGGGGACCCGTTTCCTGACTTTTACTATCTTTCTGGGGTCCGAGGGTTCTTGTGGGGACCGAAGCCTGGTCCCCATGAGGGGGACTCCCCTTTTTAAGGTTAGGGGTTAGGTTTATAGGTATGGTGTGAATAGAGTTTTAGTTAGTCTTAGGGTTAGTTATAGATCAGTAATGGTTAAGGTTAGGAAAAGGGTTTGGGTTAGGCATAAATCTAGTTACTAAAATCAATGGAAGTCAATGGACGGTCCCCATAAGGATACCAAAACACACTTGTGTGTGTGAGAGAGAGAGAAACCTTTTGTCTTCTATTGGCAGAAACCTTTGTTTGAAGATCCATACTCTTTGTTTTTGGACATTATTTTCTTTTAAAACAAAACATCTTCAGACCAACATCTTTTATTTTTGAATTGCATCTTCATCAACAATACATCATTATTTGCATCTTTTCAGCCATTGATCATGTCTCATATTCATTGTTTTGCTACTGATTTCAACTTTCTAACTCAAATATGCATCAGAAACATGTTATAAACTGACAAACTAGAATAATTTGAATTAAATTTTCAAAAATGTTTAACAATTTTGCACTTTATATCTTCATGATGGGATTTTTCTGATCTGTGGTTTCACTTAGACCTCATAAAGGACCGGATAATGTCTGCACCAGCTGTTGCATCCTGGGAAATCATCTTTTATAAGTTTTATAAATTTTCTCTGCATGAAGAGAATCCCAGAGTTTTGAGCCAACGAAGAGAAATGGATATCTTTTGACATGCGTAAAAGTAAAGTGAGTGGAAACTGAAGAGAAGCTGATTCAGCTGAAGATAAGACGGTGGAAACATGAGAAGATGCTGCAGACGTGAGGCTTCCAGATCAGGTGGGTGAGGAACAGATGTGGATCTGGGAGGATGAGCAGAATCAGATGATGTCTGATAAGCAGGAAGGATAAGAAAACAAGACAAAGGGTTCGAGGCAATAACAGGAAGTTAGACATCAAACTAAAATATTGTTGTCTCTCTCAAGGATTGTGTAGGAAAATATTTTTGTCCTTGCTGTATATTTAAGTTATAATTGGAATGAGATCCAGCATGGGTAAAAAAAATGGACCACCAAACCAAAACAATAAGCTCATGTGCAAAAAAAAAGACGAAGCAAAGGGCGGAGAGAAATGGATCCTGCTTATACAGGATGAGAAGTCTCAGCCAGGTTTTCTTCACAGGAAATGACTTTCTCACAAATCAGACATGCTGCCAAGTTACTTCAGCTCCCCAAAAATCTCATTCAGTGATCAACTTTCTACGTTAGGCATATGAACAGATTAATTAGTAGAAAGGCAACTTTCAGGAGTGATCATTTCACGTTTGAACAGAAATTAAACAAATTGTTTTCATTGAACTGCACACCGTTTTCCTGGAATCCAGACTACCAGGAAACTGAATGTCAGAGATAATAGCGTGTAAGAGAATCAGCTTGGTGAGTTCTTGGAACACGTTAAGGCATGGACGAAATTTTGATTTCAGAGGTGGGGGGGGGACAGAAGTGTTTTTCATAAAACTAATCTTTCAGCTTACTGTGTCCTCCATTGTTTCTTTTAGTTTTCTATTGCTACTTTTAAGCCCAATTTTCCTTGGTTTGACTGGTTGTAAAGCATGTAGCCAAACATTATCACCCAATTCTGTGTTTTACCTGAGTCAACATCACACCAACGACCCAGTGAAGGTGTTGAAGGACGGCTGGAACACATTTCTTTGAGTAACTTACAGTTTGACTTCTAAAAAAGTCTCTTATGTCGCCTTTTTTTCTCTTTGACATCATGAACCCAAACGCCGGCCAAACGACAGTTGCACAGCACTCCTGACCGCAGGTTAGCTCGCCACCACACCGGTCTGTCTGTCTGCAGTGTGCAAACAGGCAAGGGGGAGTGACAGCAGAAACAGCCAATCACACAAGAGGAACTGGTAGGCGGGCTAAACTAGGGGAGACGGGCTTCAGCTTGAGCGGCCGTTTTCTGCTTGGTCCTAGTGCTCAACCCATCTCTGTTTAATGTAGCGAAACATTGTTTTTGGACAGTTGCAGAGTACAGGGGACCAAAACGGCCTTTTGAAAAAGTGCAGGGGACATGTCCCCTGTGTCCCCCCCTAAAACTACGTCCATGCGTTAAGGTAACATGTATGAAAATACATCCAACACTTGGTTCTGCTGTTTTTAGAAACCCTGAAACTGAGTTTATGGATTTTTTTTTTATCCTAAAGATTTTTCTCTGTGAGAAAAACAAAACTAAAACATTTTGAGTATTTCTCAGCACCAAGATCATCAACTACTTGTTTTTTAAAGCAGTACTAAATAACTTTTAAAACTTTAAGCTACAGTTATGAAACTTGTCTAAGTGGATACTCACCAAAAAACATGTTCATCTTCATATTAGACACTCTGGACCCTCCGATGGCTTTAATATAGACTAAATAACTTCAGTAATTCAGGTCTCAGCAGGAAGTGGTGTTCTGATGATTTATGCTGCCCTGAAGAAAGATACCTCCATAGTACGAATTAACAACTTATTTCATAATGAAATGTTATTAGAAGTTTATACAGTATTCTTGTTTATGGTGAGTGTGTCCTGTTAATTATTTAAACATATTTTTATGATCCTTCCCTGATATTTTCTATATAAAAGCCCTCTGGGTCCTTATCGGCCATTGTTGGGTCCTTCTCCTCTGGGTGTGTCCAAACATTTGCCTGTCGCTCTGACAATGTAAAGAAAGTAAAAATAACATCATATTTAGTGTCATATTTATTTGATAGGTAAAATGTATTTATGGAAAAATATAGAAACAAAAAAAAAGATTAATCTGTTTATTGAAGTCAAGACTGTAGAACGACACATGCGCAGAAGGAATCTGTAGCACATCTCAACAGGTAGCATATTTCTGCAGAACACTGGTTCCAGCAACGGCCGTCTGAGACACAGCTGCAGAAAAGTTATTTAATTCTGCTTTAATGTGATACGATATGTGCAACAAGTAAAAATATAACTTCAGACGGTGAAAAGCAGATTTCATCTCCTCTGTGCTTGATCATAGTTTACAATCAGGACTCCTATAAATGCAGATTTCAGCAAATATCAAGCAGACAAATGAAAAGAAGCTGAACAGTTGATTACAGGGAGACATAAAACGTCAACTCATTTTCTCTGTCACACTTCACAGGGGAGGCGATAAATGGGAATTAGTGAGTTAAAACATCATCCATTGTCTTTCCAGACAGAGGCATTGATGTCGAGCTCAACATAGAAACAATACAAGTTATTCCCTTGTGTATTTCAAAAGAAAACTAAATGGTTTCTTGGAATCCACATAAATAGCTCAGAATTGTCTGCATCTCTTTTGCCTTTATTGTTATTCTTTTCAAGAAGCAAAGCTCTCCTAAAGTTTTTTAATACCTGAGCCAAGTTAATGTGACCCAGTAACATGAGGAACAAGACAGAAATGAGACTTTTGACCTTAAAGTGGTAGAGATCCAGAGACACCAGCAAATGAAAATGCTGATACACTTGTTGCTTCTTGGGACTGATTTGTCTCTGATCCTGCTTTTGGACACTTTTCAAGTTTGTGGTTTATAGAAGTGGTTTTTTTTACACTGTATCAGTGACCTGTGTTAGTTGGACGAGTCTGCGTCGGGAGTTCGTTTGTGAGGTGGAGTTCAGATTGAAATGGTTTGCGTTCCACCCTGTAATTCAGACGACCCATTAAAACCTCACAGAGTCTGGAAGTAGTGCAACAGGAAGAGCAGCAGGCCAGGGGAACCGTTTTCACCGCCAACACACAAAATGATGTTGGTGTGTGAATACTTGTCTGCCTTTGTGTTGCTAAATGAGTAAAATACAGACTCGAGCCACTCGGTGGTGACTGATGGGCTCCTCCTGGGTTCTACAAGCTGCATTTTATACCGTGTAGTTTAGTTCCAGTTGTGTGCATCTGTTTCTGAAACTGGCTGCAGTGTTCAGTTTCAGAATTTTAGAAAAAAGTCTGCCAGAACAAGATTAGAGTTTTTTCTGTGCAAACACACTGGCACAGAATGGCGACTTCCCCTTGTTGCAAAACAGCGAGACAAAAAGGTGAAGTTGATGTAATCAAACGTGACGTAACCAGATGAAGATCTTCAAGTTCTTCCTGTTTTAGTTTAAGTGATGTTTCCTCCTGTAGAAAATGTTTGATTTTATTCTTCATGTCTGTTGTTTCTCATCTGGGCACAAATTTTCTACATGATTCAGGTTCTCAGAGCTAAATCTGTGTGATACGTCTCATTCTTTGTCCTCTGCCCCTACAAGAGATAAATATTCTACATTCCTTAAAAACCTGCTGTTTCAAATGTCTTCTAATATCAATGCCAATTTTATTATCTTATTATTCTACCATTGTGTAATTACACAATAAAATATAATGTTAAGTGGTTTCATTTTGAGGTCTGTTCTGAATCATTACTCTCTCATGGAAGCCATGTTCCTGTAATCTTCCTGTTTACTTCTTACTGTTGTAACATTCAACTTATTGTTGTAACAGTGAAACATTCCCATTCAGAATTTCTTAACGCTTCAATTAATCCATTAAATCCGTTTGACCTTTTGTCGCCTGCCACAACAGAAAGTCACGGCTTGAATAATCCGCCTCAGTTTTTCACTGTCAGAGAGGTGTTTCACGAAATAATGCAACCTACGTTTTCCAACACCAACTGTGGTTAAAGGTGATATACCTGATTTCAAATTGCCTAGATTAGAATGTCAACAAATGTACAACCCCTCTGGTTTCGAAACACGCGTAGCCCCAGAAGACGACCGAGTGCAAGAAACTGGTCCGCAGTTCATTCAAGTACCGTAACATGGTGGAATCACCGGTAAGTGAAAACAATACACTCTCAGAAATAGAGGTACGAGACAAGAACATTTTTGTACCTATAGGTAAATTGTTTTAAAATGTTCCCTTAAAAGTACAATATTGGTCTTTAAAAGGCCAGAAATGCCCCTTTGAGTATTCAAATTGATATAAAGTACAAATTTGTACCATTTCAACTGCACCTGCAACCCTGGTCAAGGCTGGTTAATCTCCATTTTATTAAGTTTCATCCATCATTTTCAATTTTGTAATATTATGTTTCAGAACTTTGGTTTTAGACTTCAAAACATGGCATAATTTTACTGTATTAGTGGAACAACTTCATAAGGTACAAAAATGGACCTGGACTACAGGGTACACCCCCAGCGACAAGAATTTGTACCCTTCCTGTCGCTGGGGGTGTACCCTGTAGTCCAGGTCCATTTTTGTACCTTATGAGGTTGTTCCACTAAAACAGTAAAATTATGCCACATTTTGAAGTCTTAAACCAACATGTACAGTGGGGCAAAAAAGTATTTAGTCAGCCACCAATTGTGTAAGTTCTCCCACTTAAAAAGATCAGAGAGGCCTGTAATTTTCATCATAGGTATACCTCAACTATGAGAGACAAAATGAGGAAAAAAAATCCAGAAAATCACATTGTCTGATTTTTAAAGAATTTATTTGCAAATTATGGTGGAAAATAAGTATTTGGTCACCTACAAACAAGTAAGATTTCTGGCTTTCACAGACCTGTAACTTCTTTAAGAGGCTCCTCGGTCCTCCACTCGTTACCTGTATTAATGGCACCTGTGTGAACTCGTTATCAGTATAAAAGACACCTGTCCACAACCTCAAACAGTCACGCTCCAAACTCCACTATGGCCAAGACCAAAGAGCTGTCAAAGGACACCAGAAACAAAATTGTAGACCTTCACCAGGCTGGGAAGACTGAATCTGCAATAGGTAAGCAGCTTGGTGTGAAGAAATCAACTGTGGGAGCAATTATTAGAAAATGGAAGACATACAAGACCACTGATAATCTCCCTCGATCTGGGGCTCCACGCAAGATCTCACCCCGTGGGGTCAAAATGATCACAAGAACGGTGAGCAAAAATCCCAGAACCACACGGAGGGACCTAGTGAATGACCTGCAGAGAGCTGGGACCAAAGTAACAAAGGCTACCATCAGTAACACACTACGCCGCCAGGGACTCAAATCCTGCAGTGCCAGACGTGTCCCCCTGCTGAAGCCAGGACACGTCCAGGCCCGTCTGCGGTTTGCTAGAGAGCATTTGGATGATCCAGAAGAGGATTGGGAGAACATCATATGGTCAGATGAAACCAAAATAGAACTTTTTGGTAGAAACTCAACTTGTCGTGTTTGGAGGGGAAAGAATGCTGAGTTGGATCCAAAGAACACCATACCTACTGTAAAGCATGGGGGTGGAAACATCATGCTTTGGGGCTGTTTTTCTGCAAGGGGACCAGGACGACTGATCCGTGTAAAGGAAAGAATGAATGGGGCCATGTATCGTAAGATTTTGAGTGAAAACCTCCTTCCATCAGCAAGGGCATTGAAAATGAGACGTGGCTGGGTCTTTCAGCATGACAATGATCCCAAACACACCGCCCGGGCAACGAAGGAGTGGCTTCGTAAGAAGCATTTCAAGGTCCTGGAGTGGCCTAGCCAGTCTCCAGATCTCAACCCCATAGAAAATCTCTGGAGGGAGTTGAAAGTCCGTGTTGCCCAGCGTCAGCCCCAAAACATCACTGCTCTAGAGGAGATCTGCATGGAGGAATGGGCCAAAATACCAGCAACAGTGTGTGAAAACCTTGTGAAGACTTACAGAAAACGTTTGACCTCTGTCATTGCCAACAAAGGCTATATAACAAAGTATTGAGATTAACTTTTGTTATTGACCAAATACTTATTTTCCACCATAATTTGCAAATAAATTCTTTAAAAATCAGACAATGTGATTTTCTGGATTTGTTTTCCTCATTTTGTCTCTCATAGTTGAGGTATACCTATGATGAAAATTACAGGCCTCTCTGATCTTTTTAAGTGGGAGAACTTACACAATTGGTGGCTGACTAAATACTTTTTTGCCCCACTGTAAACCATAATATTGAAAATGATGGAAGAGATTAACCAGCCTTGACCAGGGTTGCAGGTGCAGTTGAAATGGTACAAATTTGTACTTTATATCAATTTGAACACTCTAAGGAGCATTTCTGGCCTTTTAAAAACCAATATTGTACTTTTAAGGGAACATTTTAAAACAATGTACCTATAGGTACAAAAATGTTCTTGTCTCGTACCTCTATTTCTGAGAGTGTATAACAACAAACAACTGACATTAATTGTTACTTTGTCCTGAACCTGACGTGGAACCAGCCGGCAGCTGTTTCTCCTGCTGTGACATGGTAGAGCGGTGAACACTCCCAGCAGTGGTGTGCTGCGGTAATATGTCTCAGTTTTTTAGGAGCACAGAAGCCAAATAAATGCGGAAGTCCGTATGTCTGAAGAGACTGTCCAATCATTCCTTTCGGACCGAACCATTTGATTGGTTGATGTTTTTAGACAAATATGGGAGAACCACTTAATTTTTTTTTTTTTTTTTAATCTTCACAACATATTTTTATCCATGCTGTGTTAAAATGTTTTTAATGGGCATGAAAAAAATATGTTAAGCTAATTTGTTATGCAAATTAAGGATAGCAGCTTTAAGTAGTTGAATGTCGACATGTAAAGGGTTTAATCCAGCAGGAACATATTAATATGATATGGTACATTCAGCATCACAGGGTAAAACATTCTTTCAGGTGTCAGTCAAACCTCCAGCGTTCCTGCTAACAACTCTTTCTTCACGATATGAACTAAAGAAGCTGTTACCTGTCTTCCCAAAGCCTTCATCTGCTTTGTGATCATGATTTATTTCAGTAATGATAAACAGATTAAAAGAGATTACATGTCTGCTGATTGAAATAAGGTATGAGGAGTCAAAGTATTTAGAAAGTTTTGAAATGTCATGACCAGGATTTTCCAAACAATCACAATGGACAAATCAAGACGTTAACAAGCTAATTAGGGAATTAAGAGGTGATATAACTCAAATTTCTCACGTTGGATAAGCTGCATGTTGCTGTAACTGCTGAATCCTAGTTCTAGATCCTAATGAGAAAAATAAAGTTTCATTTTTAAATGATCAGATCAGTTTGATGAGTAATTTACATGCTGCAGCGGGTCGAGTTTCAGATGTGATCTAATGTGAAACATCATGTTGTGGGGTATGAAAAAGAAGCAGTTTATTTATTCACTGATAAACAAAAACCAGCTGGGTGTTACTCTCTGGTTTGGGCTTTTCAGAGCTTCATGTTTGTTTTGACAAGAAGTTTCTCCCTCTACACTTGACATCTTGGTGTGACTGATGTGGATCGCTTGTTCAACAGGAAATTGCATGGCATTAAGTGGGATGAGAAGATCTCATCAGTCACGATTCACTACAGAGAAAACATGAGAAAGCAAACAGTTTCTACTGACTTCACTTTAACATAATTGCAGCAAACTGTATAAATCTTTTACATGTTTGACATTCGTGTTTGATATTACATTTTTGACATTTTATTTCCTATGAGTGATCCGAGTTTTTATTCCAGTAGTGGACAGTTCTCCTGCCTGCAATGGAAACATAAATCATGTGTCATCAGAGCTGAATCTATTTGTTTTTCGTGCTTCTATCGCTCTCTTCCTCTGCTTAAAACAAGACGCATTCTTTGTGAAGACAAAGGCGCAATTCTGTGCAGTCGCCAGGCTTGAGTCATGGATGGAGCCACGGGGGGTCAGCTGCTGCATGAAGAGCCGGGACTGTTGGGTTCTGAGATGCGAGAAGAGCAGAACAAAGGAAGACATAAAAGCAGTCAGACACTGTGGCGATTTAATCTGGACATTGTGGAATTCAGTTTTCATCATCTTCTTATGACTTTTTGGATACATGGAAGCTTTGAAAAACCTCTCATCTTTCAAATAGTTAAATTTAATCATCACACAGTCATGAAAATTAGCTTAACAAGCAGCTAATTTATGTTGTTTTCATAGATGATACAGTCTAATGGCACGTGGAGCTCATGACAAAAACTTAATAACTCTAAGATGATTATAATGTATGTGCTCATCAGTAGTCAGGCCCACCTTTCTGCTGCCTGTTTACTGACTGAAGTTATAATAAACTTCTAAAACCTAAACTGTAAGCGTGGAAAAAAAATACAATCAAATTCTGGACATTCATTTATTTTTGTCCCTCCACATTCCAGCATCAGTAAACCGTGGGGTCCAGGGCCGCCATCAATGGTTCTTCTGTGTCGCCGTCACCTCAGAGACAGAGACGGGAAGGCACGTCCATTGCCCCCCCCCTCGTCTACAGACCCTGCTGGAGGATGGACAGCTCTGTCTGCAGGGGGACGGACAGTCGAGCAAAGGGTGAAGAACGAGGAAAGGAAAAACCTACAGCACAACTCCAAAATTAATATTACAGGCAGACTGGATTGACTCCAATGGTTTATATAAAATGTTTGTGTGCGTTAAAGATGAGTGTCAGTCCAAACCAAATCAAATTTTAGCTCAATATTTGAAGTTTTGACAGATTTATAACATTTTTAATGTTGGCCAAGATATAATCAGCTGTAATGGAATCGATTGGAGATAAAGGTGTAATGATTCAAATCTGTCCAGTTTATTATCACCTGTTTCTCTCATTAGAGCAATGAACAATAACAACCTGCCAGGTGACATTCAGCAGCACCTCTGTGGTTTTGAGTGTAGATGGGAGCTTCATATTCTTTAACCGCAGTAACCCACATTGTCACATCAGAAACCACCCAAATCAGGAAACCTGTTTATTTTGAGGAAGTCAGGCAAAGAAAAGGACAACTTCACACTACCTGTCTGCCAAGAGAAAGGACACATTCTTCTTCTGCCAACACCGTTTTCACACAGCTTACAGACATACTGTCCTCTAAAACCCCATTAAAGGTCTAGATTACATGTCAGATTTAGAGTTTTGTTATTTTCACTCATAATCTACATTAAGATTAAACTAAGATTTACACATCATGGCTCCCATTTTTAGTATAACCCATATCCGTTTTAAGCTATTTAAATACTTGAAACCTTGTCAGAAAGAGTTTTGAGCTTTTCGTCATTTGATTAGTCAACTGTCCCAATCATCACTCTCTAAGTTTAACAGTCAGACTAACCAATAGTCAATAGACAGGCGGAAATTTGATATGAGTGTGTTGCAATGTAACAAAAGATGATACTGACTAACCTGCAATTCCTGTGGACAGAATCATACCAATTAAAACTCTATTTTTAAAAATAGAAACTCTTGATGAGTTGCGACATGAGTTATGAGTCATTTTTTCCTTGGGCCATGTCTGTAAGTACCTGATTTCATCACCAAGTTCCCTGTTTAACTCTAAAACTCCAATCAAGACTTACTGTGGATTCTTATTATCACATGAAGCACCTGGTAAAGATTCACTCAACACAGAACTGACTAGCTTTTCTGAGTGGACAAGCTTGAGTCTAAAGCGCCATCTAGTGTTTGAGGTTTCTGGTAGCTGCATGAAGGTGTAATGTGAAGAGGAACATGCTGCATGTTCCTCTTCGCATCACACCTTCATGCAGAGTGCTGAAATACCAGACGTGTGATGATAAATTAAAAGTACCCCTCCTTTTGGCTACAGGCTGTTTGCTTGAAGTGCACAAGGCTGTTCAATCAGAGAGGAGGTCCCTCAGGTATAGCTCTTTATGGAAAGCCAAAGAGGTCTAAATTCACTGGTTATGAAACACCTATTTGCACCTATCAAGAGCTTTTAAATACACCTGGCGTTAATTAAACCTATGGTGGGGTTTATTAAGTGGCTTTGCAAAATAATCTCTACCTCCAGTTTGTCACAGTCAGTAAATCTGAAGATCTACCTATGAGTAGATAACAAAGCCAGACCTTATTAATCAAGCACTGATCCAGAGCTGGCTCCAGTGCTCTTGGTGGGTTAAGCAAGACAATCCCCCCTCCAGCAGGTGGTGACCACCTAGCTCACCTATGCCAATAGTCAGCTGTAATATAATATAATATAATATAATTGATAAAACATCAGGTATGCATCCTCAGTAATGGAATTCACAACAAAGTTTGTAAAACAGATTAAGTAGCTTAATTAATTAGCTCAGAGTACTGATAAGTACAACGTATACAAATACATTTATAAGATTTTATCTGAACTGGAGCATTTGACTGTTGGATTTGGGTAAATTCTCATGTCTCATCAAATGGTTCTCAATGATTCAATGGTTCTGAGACAGGTTGAAGTTACAGTAGTGATGAAAAATGTCCTGCAATGTTTGAAAAGTTCTAATCACATTTTTAAAATGTGCTTAAGCAAAAATAATCAATCAATCAATCAATCAATCAATCAATCAATCAATCAATCAATCAATCAATCAATCAATCAATCAATCTTCTTTTGGCTGCAAGTGCAAAGAAAAACCTAAGTCTGCTCTCAGTTTATAGGTAGTTCTTCTATATACTGTATATATATATATATATATTTTTTTTTTACATGATTACTAAGTGTGAATAAACATGTTCTGTACAAATGTCTTGCACATACATGATTCTTTTCCTCCCATTTTACAGATTTCTTTCATATTTTGGCTCCTTGAGATTTTAATTAGGTCATCAGACTTGAGCAATATTTTTTTAAAGTTTTATGAATGTATTCTAACGGTTTCTTCAGACATTAGTTACTTTTTTAATTGAAGTATAGAAAAATGGAAATGGCTGAAAACATCTGCAAAACAACAATAAAGTTCTTGCTGTGCTTTAAGATACACAAAAGAAACCCAACAGACTATAAAGCTTAAAGTTTATTTCATTTGATTTGTGATCAGTAGTTGATTAGTAAGGTCTGGCCTTGTTATCATTTAGCTCCACCCCTTTAATGAACTCAGACTGGTTATTACATGTTTGACCGTCAGGTGGCACTTAATAAACGTCTTGGGACGCAACAGTGCTTAACAGATTCCAAAAGGCGTTTCAAATTGCAGGAATTATTGAGCGCCCACTTTTCTGGAGTTTCAGTCTTGACTTTTATTTGGACTCGAGAAGGATGGTAGCAGTTTAATCAGTCTCACCACCGCAGGAAGAAGACATGAGCGGTGAGTTCCAAGCCTAGTTTCTCATCCATTTACCTCAGAATGACTGTTTACAAAGTGTTACGAAGAAATTACATAACTTTTTAGTTAATGTGTTACCACAGAATCACGTGTTATCCGGCAGAAGGTGTGCGTTTTAAACTGGAATATGTTCAGTGTCCGTGATTAGGTTCTGGGCCAGATTCCAGTGGATCAATGCAGGCCAATTAAAACACTCATTATAGTGTTGCTTACCATGTGTTGTTTATTAGTATTAGCTGTTAAATAGTTTGTGATTAGTTTTCAGTCTGCTGGGATTTATTTACAAAATTAAACGTCGTAAGTCTTGAAATTTCATCAAAACATGTTAAATACATATTTGTATTAGTTATTTATTGGACCAATCAGGTTTTTTTCCCTATTGTTATTGTTATTTTGTTTGTTTAATAGAAGATTTCCAAATGTTTTTCTCTATTTTTGATGAGAAACGTTCTGAATAGACGATATAAGAAAAACAGGTTTTTTATTGTTTTACTTTTTTGACGATGCAGATGAACAAATCATAAATTTGAGTTTCTCAAAAATGTAGATTTGGTTAAAAGGTGGGTTTTAAAATGAAGGTTTTTCTAAATGTATTTTCTTATTAGATTTAGTTTCTAAAATTTGATTTCTGAACAACGAAGCAGGTCTTTCTCATAAATCCAGATCTCTTTAAACTACTCAGGATAGTCTTATAAATAATCTTATAAACCTGATTTCCAGAGCATAGTAAAGTAGTAATCACACAAGAACAAAGTCCTTACAGTCTGTTTATGGGCCATGACACATCTGAACACGCCTCGACCTGCCTGGTGGTTCAGATGAGCTTCAGAACTGCTGGAACTCTCACACAGTATCAGTAAAACTCTCAGCATCCAACTGATTTGTCTCTGTAGAAACGCTAACATAGACTCCGGGTTTGTGTATTTACAGTGTTGCAGATTCAACAGTTTCAGGAGAAGATTTATTTTTTAAATGAATTTCACGAAACACTTTGCTGTCACTCAATATAAGTCATGGTCACTTTCTCTTATTCTGAAGGACCGGAGCGGTGGAGGCTGTTGCTTTCAGTGTCCTGGTTTGTGTTTGGCTTTGAGTCATACAAGTGTTTTCATTCCTGCGCTCTTAGATAATACCACCCCCCACCCCACCCACCCACCCACCCACCTCCAACAAACAACAGCAGACCCTCTACGAGCCTGAAACCGCTGCTTTTACTTTAGCCTGTGGTGAAGATCCAGCGCTCACAGATACGACGCTGCTTTTCTTTTGTTTAAAACTCACATCAAAGGAATGATGTCAGTTTCATGGCTTCAGCTGCTGCATCATTATGGAAGAAAAGCTCAGTCGGAGTTTGATAAACTTTCTTAAGTTATACATTTTTTCTATAAGAGTGAAAATGGCAGAATTTAAACTGACCCACTTTTTACAGTTTCCTGATAATGAACTTCCTCTAGAAAAGAAGTATCCAGTCTGATTATATGTTGGAAACAGACGTGGCCCAAAGTAGCAAACATGTCTTTAGTAAGATCATTTTAACAAATAATTCAGATATATTAGATTTATATTGTTCCTTGAAAAATCCTTCTGCATCACATCCTAAACATGTTCCATAATTAATGTTATTTCTAATTAACTGAACAGTTTAATGAGAAGTTAGATTTTCTTGCTGTTATTTCATTTAGCACATTTTTTTTTTTAAAGTTTTACTCATCTGGAGAGAAAAAAAAATCAAACATTTACATCATTTCCTTGTGATCATTCTGAGTCAGCAAACTTTTTAAAGACATCCTTAAATATAACTGTAATTTAATGTACACCTCCAGATGTGACGGGTTGGGTGGAGGGTGATGTTGGTCAGGAAGAGGAGGTGCAGTCTTCCCCCGCATGGTCAGAGGAGCGCTGCGAGGAGCTGTGGGAACGCGTGGAGGAAGTCCGACACAAGCTCACACGCATCCTCAACCCGGCCAAGCTCACGCCGTACCTGCGCCAGTGCAAAGTCATCGACGAGCAGGACGAGGATGAGGTGCTCAACTCCACGCAGTATCCCCTGCGCATCAGCAAAGCAGGTGAGGGGAGCTCATCTGACCAGTAAACATTACCCATCAGGCATTTCACCAGGTTTAATCCATATCAGCATCATTTGAAATACAACTGCTGGAAATTTAAGAGAATAAAACATGAGAATAGTTTAATGTTTGGACTGTAAAGTTGGTTAATTTGGTAAACAGGAAAACTACTTGTGGATTTTGGGTTTTAGTTTAAGTTTGAACACATGGATGGGAAACTTTCACTCAATAAATCTGATAAAACAAGGAATTTATAAATGTAAAGAGAGAAAACTGGAGTTTTTATAGCTCAGATTATTACAAAAATAAATCCTTCATTACTATTAGCAGTTATAGTTTATAGGTTAGTTATAAGCTTCATTGGCATCCTACAAAATTTCTTTGGAAATGTTCTAGTTTGTTTTTGTTAGTGTCTAGTTTCTGTCTTTTCTTTCATGTTGTTTTCATAATTATATTCCTGATTTGTAGTTATTTTTATTTGTTTTCTACCCTTCTTACTTCTTGTTTTATTTTGTTGTAGTTTCACTTGGTTTAGTTGGTTTACTTCCTCTTTCTTCTGTCTTGTCAGTTCGGTTCCATTTTTTTGGTGCGTCTGGTCATTATTTCCCACAGTAGAGGTCCTTAGTGAGATCTCTGCTATTTTTATCCTTGAGTAACATTATTCATGGTTCAGTGTAGTCTGTGTTTGTCACGTCTGTTCCGCAAAAATTTAAAAAAATTTAAAAAAGCAGCAGGACAAGCACCTGGTCCAGATTTCTGTTGATGTGGTTTATCCTGAAAAACATCTTTCACGCCTTCAGTTGGTCCAGAACGCTGCAGCACGGCTTTTGACAAACACCAAAAAAAGAGATCACATTTCCCCCATCCTGGCCTCTCTGCATTGGTTGCCTGTAACTTACCGCATACATTTTAAGATTCTTTTATATGTTTTTAAATCTTTAAATGCTCTGGCCCCCTCCTATCTTTCGGAGCTTCTCCAGCTTCATGCTCCAGCTCGCCCCCTTCGGTTGGCTGAGATGGTGCTGCTGAAGGTGCCACGGTCTCGCCGGAGGATGTGGGGGGACAGAGCATTTTCTGTGGCGGGTCTGAGGTTGTGGAACCTGCTACCGCTACAGATTCGACAAGCCTCGTCTCTGGCTGTCTTTAAGTCTCAACTTAAAACCTACTTGTTTGCCTTGGCTTTCCCCCCATCTTAAGCCTTTCTGTCTTATGTCTTTGTTTTTATTGTTCATATATGTTTAATGTTTCACATTCTTTTGTGGTGTTTTTATCTGTTTAACTTTGTTCAGCGCTTTGTATCAGCTGCTGCTGTTCTTAAAGCGCTATATAAATAAAGTTGACTTGACTTGACTTGAGTTTGGCTCATGTCAGTCATCCAGCACAGTCCTGCTGAAGAAGCCTGTGTAATTAGAGGAGAGATGACACTCACATCAAAGCGGTGACATTCTTGTGGTCAGTTAGTTTCAGCTGTGGCAGTTTACTAAAACACTAGCTACGTTTACATGGGCACATTTAATCAGAATAAACGCCCAATCGGAACAAAAAGACGTCATGTAAACATGTCAATCAGAATGTTTTGATCCGATGCAGCCTGATCAGAATGACATTTACTTCCGATCGAGAGGGGTGGTTTTGTCCGATCTTCATTCGGATAGACGTGCATGTGTACACCCATTCGGAAAGAAAGGGTGAAAAAAGCCCACTGCGCATGCGTACAACTTCAGCGTGACGTCTTTCTGCTTTCGCAGACCCAAGTAGAAAACATGGCGGGAGGTAAACAGAAGTGGTCTGCTGGTGCAGTCATCCTGTCATCCTGCTCTCCTCTCCTGTAGTGGAGGAGCAGTAGCAATATGTATTCAGCCTCTAACTTGGTTAATGCGACCAGTAAAAACCCAAATATAACGGTAATCACCTGCAGAAGGTCCATATTGGGGAAAACGTGAGTCAGATCGAGCACACGATGGGGCGGGAAAGACGTGCAGAAAGGACGGAGTTTGTTTACTTTTTTTTCTTCTCCTGGAAAGACAACTCGCTGTGCGCATGCTCAACTCATTTAACCTGATTGAGTGCTTGGTGCATGTGTACTCATGACATGATCAGATCATTTCAGTTAGTGTCCATGTAAACAGGGATTTGGGAATTCAGATCGACCAAGATTTGAATCAGATTGGGGAAATTTGGCGCATGTAAACGTAGCTACTGACAGGTCACTGCTTTGCTTCTTGTAACAGACGTTCATGGGAACAGCGTGGCTTCTCTGACTTTGTTTTCTCTCGCAGGTCGTCTACTGGACATTCTTCGGGGTCAGGGTCAGCGGGGTCTCCAGGCCTTCATGGAGTCTCTGGAGTTTTACCATCCAGAACAGTACACACAGCTGACTGGAAAACAGCCAACGCAGAGATGCTCCCTCATACTGGGCAAGGAGGAATTTATTTACATCTATAACTAAATTAAAACGGGCTTAAAAAAAACAGATTGTTGTTCAAGAGGATAAAAATCTAGACTAGAAATCTTGTTAAACAGCCTCAGTTTGAAAAAACAGAGTTTATGTATGACAGGACTGATGAGCTAAAGGCCAGTCCAGATGCTTCACATCACCTCATGTTCACATTATACACTTATTGACATGTTTTTGACAGCAGCAGTGCAGTGGAGCGTTTCTGTTTTATGCATGGATGCAGAGAATTTAAAAATAATTCTATCAAAACAGATGAGGGTGTTTTTTGTATAAAAAATACATTTTTGAGATATATGTAATGATACAGGAGCCAAAACACTCTGAGCTCATCTTAAACCTACAAAAACCCTGAACATAAACATGTCTTAGTTCAGGTGCAGAGATTTATAGAGGAGATAAAACCTCCATTTGGTGTAAATGACGGGTTTCGTAACTCTGCAGATCATTCACAATAATCAAAATCTATATGACGCTTCTTAGAAAAGCCCAATAAGTGTGATAAATCCCCTTGAGCGGAGCTGGTTCAGTCTTATATGATTAACTGCTGGAGTCACAAACGTTTGTTAGGTGTGTGTTTTTAATTTCCTGTTAACACACGTTCCAAATTTTAAAGGAAAAAAGGAGTTTGTGTCAGTATATAAAGTCTCAGGAAGTTAAAAGAATCAGGAGAAAGTGGAAGAGTTACATTAAGAAAAGAATTTTCACTGATTTCAACTTGTTTATGATGCCAATCAAGATATTAAAGAATAAAAAAATAAATATCTGCAAATAAGAAGGAAATATGAGAAGACTCTCTGATTTCAAGACAAAAAAAAAACATGCTAGTTTAAAATCTTCATCTTCACACATTCAAATATCTTAAAATTAAATTTAGTTCACTTAATTTTGACCAGCAGCTTTCTGATAATAACCAGGTCTGTGTTCTTTTCTCCAAAGACGAGGAAGGTCCAGAAGGTCTGACCCAGTTTCTGCTGCTGGAGGTTCGTAAACTGAGGGAGCAGCTCAGACAGAGCCGTGTGGGTGAGCGCCGGCTGTCTCAGCGCTGTCGGATGGCTGAAGAGGAGCGTAGCAGAGCAGAACGTAAAGCTGAGGAGTTACGTCACGACAAACTGCTGCTTGAAAGGTTCATCTCGTTTCATCTGGGAGGATTAGTTTATTTCTTTCAGCCATTTGTAATAAATAAACTTTCAGCTGCTCTTAATCCACTAAAAATGATAAGAATGTGTCTGCTGACACGTTTTGTGTCTGAAGGCTGCGTCAGGACTTGGAGTCAGCCAGTCGTGAGCTGGGGAAGCTGAAAGACCGACACCTGGAGCAGGCTATGAAGTACTCCAGAGCCTTGGAGGAGCAAAGCAAAGCCAGTACCCGAGAGAAGGATCTGCTGAAGCAGGTAGGTCCATTATCAGTGTAACAAAAGAACAGGAAATTCCATGACATGTTATTATAACCCTGAACTTGTTTGCTTGAGTTGATTTCATATATTAATGGCAATAATGCAGCGAAAGAGTCCATAAAACATCAGTTTTGGTGTAAGAAAAACAGCATAAACAGCTGTCTGCTGCATAAACCAATCTGTTCTACATGTCAGAAAATATTAAAGACCGTGTAAAGGCAATTCTGCTATTTTCTTCTAACCACATTATAAACATAATAAATGTTGTTCTAAACATGTGAAAAACCTCCCAACAATTAAAAACTGAATTGTGGAGCTAGCCTTCAAATTGCGTTTCAAGAGTTTTCTGTTTCAGGATTTTATGGGCGGGTCTAAAAGGGATAACCCCGCCCCCTGCTGCTCTCATCATATAAAACCGTACAGTGCGGTAGCTTCAGTGGTTTTCCTGCTCCTTCATCTGAGGGATGACAGTCTGAAAAAGCTTTGGGTCGATTTTGTGCAGAGGAGCCACACAGTAGACAGTAACTAAACCAGCATGATAGGTAGGAGCTACTTCTGCCACCTGCTGCCTTCATATGCTAAACAAAGCTCAGGATGGCGTAGCAGCACATTCCGCTCCTTCACTGATCAACAAGTCTGAAGCATTGCGGTTGTGTGGAAATATTTCAACTCCTCAAAAAGCAGCGATGCGCAGTTTTACATGTGGGTAGAACCTCAAACTTAACGAACCAGCCGGAACTCAGAAACGGAGGAAATGCAGTGATGTGGGGAAGAGAAGGAGGTGCTGCTAGAGGATGAGACAGACAGGTTTCAGCGCCTGCAGCGGACACGCCCCCAGCGTCTCAGAGCAGAGAAAACTGATCCTTTTTTCATTATTTTGTAACCAAATTTCATATGCTTAGCAGTGTTTTTAATCATTCAAATTTGGCTGGATGACTAATAACTAATATTCCTGTGCAGTGACAAACTCAGAACACACATTTGTTGTTACTTTACACGGGCTTTAAGCTCCACATGTTTGCTGATAAAACATTTCAGAGGATCCTGTTCCAGCTCTGCAGCCTGTTTTTAGACTAAATTAAAAACCTCTGGCACTCGATTTCTTTGAAGCTGCTGATTGACTATCTGTCTTCTCCATAAAACAACCAGTTATTCTTCTGTGCACTGTTATTATTATTATAGGAACATATGTTCTGTACATATAGAAGTAAATGTGTTTCTATCATATAGTTTTTCTTTTTTGTTTTTCATGCAGGTAGAGGAGCTTAGGTCCAGGCTGACTGAGGTAGAGAAACAAACAGCTGATGTTCCTGATATCATCAAAACAAAGAGTTTACCCTCCAGAGCCATCAATGGCTCTCCAACTGCTTTACCTGTGAAGTCGCTACATTTTGTCGAGGTTCAGAAAGCCGAGAGTCCAAAAACTCAACAAAAGAACTCAGATCCATCCACCGGAGTGATCGTAAGTTTGAGATTAAAATGATCATCCTCTAAAGATATCTGTTTTAAAACATCTGGTGCCTTTCACGTTTGTTTAGAGTTCTATAAATAGTGTTTCTAATCTCATCAGGCTCTGATGGATATCCTGCAGCAGGACCGGCAGGAGGCTGCTGAACAGAGACAGGAGCTGTGCAACATCGTCACCAGACTCCAAGCGGAGCTGCAGAACGCTGAGGAGCAGCAGGATAAGGTTAGATTAGATTAGATTAGATTAGATTAGATTAGAAGGGGTACATGTTTGCTCAAATCATGCTTTATTTCATGACTAATATCAGCTGTATGTTAAATGACTGTTGTTCTAGTAAATAAAGAGAGTAATCTGTGTTTGCAGCTGCAGTCACACTGTAAGCAGCTGCAACTGAAGGTGAGGACTCTCCAGCTGGACTGGGAGACGGAGCAGAAGAGGAGTGTGTCCTACTTCAACCAGATCATGGAACTGGAAAAGGAGAGAGACCAGGTCAGTGTGAACAGGCAGTCTGAAACTAGTCTGACATCATAATCTCCAAAAACATCCCCACATCATGATACTGTTCCTGCCGTGCCTGACTATGGTGTAGTACCTGGTACCGTGGGTTTTACCACATTTAATATTTTATTTAATACTTAAAGGATAAGGATAGAACATATTGACAGTATTTAATATGTTGATATGTTTTCACATGGATCACATGGGGTTAAATTATTTTAAGATCATATTCTAAATCGTATTTGAAGCTTCAAGTGGAGTTTAACATGCAGGAATAATTCTCTACCAGTTAAAACAATGGGAGTAAACACAAGCAGGTCCAATCTGTTCTTAACTGCATGGCTGATGTCAGTGTTTGATGTATTTTTGTATTCATCAGGCTTTGCATAGTCGGGACAGCCTTCAGCTGGAGTACACTGATTGTCTGCAGGATAAGAACCGTCTGCGTAAACGTATTGCGGAGCTGCAGGCCAACCTGGAGCAGCAGGAGAGAGAGCTGGAGAGAGAGCGAGAGAGGAACCTCGAGCAAATGCAGCAGAACTCTTGTCTGAACTGTGTGAGTTAAAAGACTTGGATCCAAACAAAGCATCTTCCAGTCACTGCAAACACACCGTGTCTTACGTGTCTCTCATGTGCTGTGTCTGCTCCACCAGTCCCACCTGTCTCTGTGCAGTGAGGACCAGTGTTTCGGACCCTGCTGTTCCCTTGACCTGGATCTCAGCCCCCAGTCCAGCAGCACCCAGCCAGTGCTACGAAAGGTTGGTGCTTCAGATTTATAATCTAATCCAATAAATTTACAACAACTGAATTATTTCACTCTAAATAGATACACAATGTAAAAAAGTCTCAAATTCAAGTTCAAGTATTAATATTTAAAATCTTGTTTTCAAAGTAAAAGCAAATCATTGGGATTTTTCTGCACACAGACCCGTTTTTTTTTTGTTTTTTTACAACTGTTTTTGTGTTTTGTAAGAACTGAACTGTTAAATTCTTCAGCTAATTAGGGTATTTTTACTGTTGAGGAAATCCCTTCTCATACATCTCCTGCATGTTTGATCTTGTCTCTTATGAGCTGCGTTTTAACTCGTGTTCCGTCTCACAGGCATCCCCCAGAGGCCAAAACAATGAAAACTGGGAGGGTGAGTTCACATAAACAAAGTTCCTCTTCTGTTTACATGAAGTAGTTGTTGAATCTGTACAGGATGATGCAAATAAATCTAAATTTCCTCTGATTCTGTTTTCAGGCTCTAGTTCCACCTCAGAGGAGACTCTGTTGTCAGTAAGTTTCAAAGCTTTTATTTTGGCAAAATAAATATTGAATTGGAATCAGTGTTTTAGTTTTGAATTCTTGTTCCTGCAGACAAAAGACAGCGAGAAGGAAATAAATCGTCTCTCCACGTTCCCTTTTCCTCCGTGTATGAACTCTATCAACCGACGATTTAACGCAGAGTGAGTTTGTTAAACACAAAAAGACTTTTTCAGCCCAAATTTACTGAAATTACATCGTGTTTCATTTGATTGATTCTTATTTGTTGTTCTTATTCACAAAGATTTGACATGGACTCTTGGGGCAGCGATGAGAACGACAATATTTTCAGTACGTTTGAATGTTTCCTGTTGATTTGGCATCGAGGTACTTCCGTATTTCTTTTTTTTGGGATGGAATGAGTATAAAGCTGTTTTGTGTTTTCAGGTGATCAGAGTGAACCCTCTCTGTGGGATTCCTGGACCTCCTTACACTCTCATCTCTTCCCCCCCGATCTGGTCAACCTTCCCACAGTTTCTTCAAACCAACCAAGTCCCAACGTTTCCAGGTACCTGCCAGTGAGATCAAGGAAAAACTGCCGAAAAAACACGATCTCATTCTGCTTAATAACAAACTACTTACACACATCTTTAATATCTAACGTTTTTAATTAGAATAATGAAGCATCAATATTAATCCTGTTTGTCTCTCAGGGAGCCACCCTCCCCCTGCTCCCCATCTTCAAGCCCCCCCACGTCACCCAAGAAAGGAAGAGCAAGTCTTGCTGATGACGTCAACATCATTGGAGGAAATCGAACAGGGATTTTTGTCAGCCATGTGAAAGCTGGTTCTGTAGCTGAACAATGTGGACTGAAGGAGGGCAGTGAGCTGCTGGAGGTGAGAGTCT
>SSNP01000022.1:2426439-2497410 GCA_006937955.1 Pachypanchax playfairii | reverse complement strand
TATTGTAGTAGTATAGTATATTAATGTATTGTGGTAGTATAGTATAGTACTGTATTGTGGTAGTATAGTATAGTACTGTATTGTAGTAGTATAGTATATTACTGTATTGTAGTAGTATAGTATAGTACTGTATTGTAGTAGTATAGTATAGTACTGTATTGTGATAGTATATTACTGTATTGTGATAGTATATTACTGTATTGTGGTAGTATAGTATAGTACTGTATTGTAGTAGTATAGTATATTACTGTATTGTGGTATTATAGTATAGTACTGTATTGTAGTAGTATAGTATATTACTGTATTGTAGTAGTATAGTATATTACTGTATTGTGGTAGTATAGTATAGTACTGTATTGTAGTAGTATAGTATAGTACTGTATTGTAGTAGTATAGTATATTACTGTATTGTAGTAGTATAGTATAGTACTGTATTGTGATAGTATATTACTGTATTGTGATAGTATATTACTGTATTGTGGTAGTATAGTATAGTACTGTATTGTAGTAGTATAGTATATTAATGTATTGTGGTAGTATAGTATAGTACTGTATTGTAGTAGTATAGTATATTACTGTATTGTGGTATTATAGTATAGTACTGTATTGTAGTAGTATAGTATATTACTGTATTGTGGTAGTATAGTATAGTACTGTATTGTGATAATATATTACTGTATTGTGGTAGTATAGTATAGTACTGTATTGTAGTAGTATAGTATAGTACTGTATTGTGATATTATAGTATAGTATTATATTGTAGTAGTATAGTATATTACTGTATTGTAGTAGTATAGTATAGTACTGTATTGTGATAGTATAGTATAGTACTGTATTGTAGTAGTATAGTATATTACTGTATTGTGGTATTATAGTATAGTACTGTATTGTAGTAGTATAGTATAGTACTGTATTGTGATAATATATTACTGTATTGTGGTAGTATAGTATAGTACTGTATTGTAGTAGTATAGTATAGTACTGTATTGTGATAGTATAGTATAGTACTGTATTGTAGTAGTATAGTATAGTACTGTATTGTAGTAGTATAGTATATTACTGTATTGTAGTAGTATAGTATAGTACTGTATTGTAGTAGTATAGTATATTACTGTATTGTAGTATATAGTATAGTACTGTATTGTAGTAGTATAGTATATTAATGTATTGTGGTAGTATAGTATAGTACTGTATTGTGATAATATATTACTGTATTGTGGTAGTATAGTATAGTACTGTATTGTAGTAGTATAGTATATTACTGTATTGTAGTAGTATAGTATAGTACTGTATTGTAGTAGTATAGTATAGTACTGTATTGTGGTATTATAGTATAGTATTATATTGTAGTAGTATAGTATATTAATGTATTGTGGTAGTATAGTATAGTACTGTATTGTAGTAGTATAGTATATTAATGTATTGTGGTAGTATAGTATAGTACTGTATTGTGATAATATATTACTGTATTGTGGTAGTATAGTATAGTACTGTATTGTAGTAGTATAGTATAGTACTGTATTGTGGTAGTATAGTATAGTACTGTATTGTAGTAGTATAGTATATTACTGTATTGTGGTATTATAGTATAGTACTGTATTGTAGTAGTATAGTATATTACTGTATTGTAGTAGTATAGTATAGTACTGTATTGTAGTAGTATAGTATATTACTGTATTGTGGTATTATAGTATAGTATTATATTGTAGTAGTATAGTATATTACTGTATTGTAGTAGTATAGTATAGTACTGTATTGTGGTATTATAGTATAGTACTGTATTGTAGTAGTATAGTATATTACTGTATTGTGGTATTATAGTTTAGTACTGTATTGTAGTAGTATAGTATATTACTGTATTGTAGTAGTATAGTATAGTACTGTATTGTAGTAGTATAGTATATTACTGTATTGTGGTATTATAGTATAGTATTATATTGTAGTAGTATAGTATATTACTGTATTGTAGTAGTATAGTATAGTACTGTATTGTGGTATTATAGTATAGTACTGTATTGTAGTAGTATAGTATATTACTGTATTGTGGTATTATAGTTTAGTACTGTATTGTAGTAGTATAGTATATTACTGTATTGTAGTAGTATAGTATAGTACTGTATTGTAGTAGTATAGTATATTACTGTATTGTGGTATTATAGTATAGTATTATATTGTAGTAGTATAGTATATTACTGTATTGTAGTAGTATAGTATAGTACTGTATTGTGGTATTATAGTATAGTACTGTATTGTAGTAGTATAGTATATTACTGTATTGTAGTATAGTATAGTACTGTATTGTAGTAGTATAGTATATTACTGTATTGTGGTATTATAGTATAGTACTGTATTGTAGTAGTATAGTATATTACTGTATTGTAGTAGTATAGTATAGTACTGTATTGTGATAGTATATTACTGTATTGTGGCTCCACTTAGCTTCTCACTCAGTGGCTGCTGGAGATTTGCAGCAGCACTGGAACCAGCTGATTAGAAAGTGGATGGATTGTAGTCAGTATTGATTTGTGGAATATTTTTACACACAGACTCTGAACATTATGGTACATTTTTAATATTTAACACTAACTGTCGGTTTATTGTTGTTATGTTTGAATAGTTTTTGAAGAAATCTAATGACCGCGTTCGANGAATAAACGATGCATGACTGTGTTTAATGAAAGTTCCTGAGCTTTCCATGCTGATGGAAACTTTAAATGCAACTTAAAGTAGCATAAAGAGGAGTGTTACAGTGTGAGATTGTAATGTGTGGGTTTGTATGTGTGCTGTTTAGTTGGAGCGGGTTCTGTTCTGTGGAGGAAGTGTGTTGCTGAGTCAGTGTACTGCTGAGGTGGCCCACTTTTCTCTGCAGTGGTGGACCGAGCCTTCAACACTCAAACACCAAAGCAACCCAGAAGGTGAGTCTGTGACCCGTCACTGATTTCAGGGTTGTCTGTACCGCGTGTGTTCATGTCTCGTTCTCTTCTTCTGCCTCCAGCGTATTCAAAGCTGTGCTCGGAGATTTCATCACCCAGTTTTACAGGCGCCGACTCCTTCTACGTGCGTGCCAATCTCAACATGGAGCCTCATGGGGACTCACCGTCTCTTAGTGTTTCCCGGGACAACATCATACATGTCACAGACACAAGGCACAATGGGAAATATCACTGGAGCTGTTCCCTGGTGGACCCGAGCACAGCCAAGGATCTGCAGTCAGGAACCATACCTAACTATAACCGGTACACACGAGCTTTATCACTGCAGACAAATAACTCACACAGTGTACAAAGTGATGTTAAAAGGAGGAGACAAATTAACTTGGATTGTGTCATTTTGTCTCCCAGAGCGCAACAGTTACTGCTCGTAAGGTTACGAAGAATGTCAGTGGAACAGAAGGACTTCAAGAAGCGGATGGTGAGTCTGTTCACTTGGAGGTGGGTGGGGGGGTGGTGTGGGAAGCATTTAGGTGTCATATTCTTCATTTATTGATTGATTTTGATTTATTTCTTTTGGTAATTTTTGTCTTCCGTAGCTATTATAATAAATGTTTCTCTGACAATTAGAAAACTAAAACCAGTAATATCCTGTTCTGGTTACATTCATTGTAAAAAACTATATGGTAGTACTGTATTGTAGTAGTATAGTATATTACTGTATTGTGGTATTATAGTATAGTACTGTATTGTAGTAGTATAGTATATTACTGTATTGTAGTAGTATAGTATAGTACTGTATTGTGATAGTATATTACTGTATTGTGGCTCCACTTAGCTTCTCACTCAGTGGCTGCTGGAGATTTGCAGCAGCACTGGAACCAGCTGATTAGAAAGTGGATGGATTGTAGTCAGTATTGATTTGTGGAATATTTTTACACACAGACTCTGAACATTATGGTACATTTTTAATATTTAACACTAACTGTCGGTTTATTGTTGTTATGTTTGAATAGTTTTTGAAGAAATCTAATGACCGCGTTCGATTGGTTAAAGCTGTGGATCCCGGCTGCCGCAGTGTCGATTCCTCTCAACACGTTCTTTACACTCTCAGCAAACGTACGTGTCAGCTACATGTTCTCAACTCCGTGTTTCTGACTGCATTTGTATGTTTTTCATGAAGGAACGTTTCATTTCAGGTCACGAGGAACATTTAATCCCTTACAGTTTGGTGCAACCTGTGAAGGTTCAGACCAAGCGGCCGGTGATCTTCTCCCCATCGCTTCTTTCTCGACGTCTGATAGAGAAGCTAATGCAACCAGCAGAGTCTGGTTTGAAGTTTAACACCTGCCCACCTGGTGAGCACAACACAGACACGTGCACGATGCTCTGTTTGCAAACAAAAAACAGCTGATTCGTCATGTTTGTTTCCTGTTTGTAGAGCCAATTCCAGCTTCAGACAGAAAAGATAAGAAAGTATTTTTCTTGGATACCTGCAGTCCAGAGCAGGCGCTGGGCATACGACTGGACTCGATACATGATGTCATCAGTCATGTAAAACAACCCATTCTGCTTGTTTTACATAAAAAAAACTTATTCTCATTTGTTTCCTTTCGGACAAAAACAGGCCTCACTGTTTCTAACTGACCAGTTGCACATTCTTTCTCTTTGTCTTTGATTCAGGACAGGCATTGTCTGCTGGAGCTGGGCCTGCCTAGTGTGGAGGGCTTACTGAGACAGGGGATTTACCCCATCGTCATCCACATTCGCCCCAAAAACAAAAAGCACAAGAAGCTTAGGTGGGTGCAAACGTATCTGCATTTTACTAAATGCTACTATAAGATCTTTTCTGTTGAAAACACCATGAGCCCAAAATACACAAGAGTAGAAACAATCAGAAAAGTTTAAACTCTTTATTTTGTTTCTTTATTATTATAGACAGCACTGATGTAAGAAGTGTACAATTCCAGCAGCAATTTGAGGGAATAAAGATATTCCTAATCAAATCAAGTCAAATTATGTAGGAAAGACTTTAAAAAATAGCAAAAGTGCTTAACAAATAGACAGGAGACAAAAAACAGTAACATTATATTATCTAATTAAAAAAATGTTTTAAGCCATTTAGGTTCCTTGTTTGTTTTATAAGGCTAAAGAATATTTTCTTTCATATGCTCTATAAAACTCCTTCAGTGTTCTGAGAAGGAATTTAAACACTAAAAAGTGACAAAAGCTAACAAGTTGGGACTATTTTCTATTCCAGGTTGTTTGGATTGGGGGCAGTGAAGCTATTTTCTCTATCACAACAAAAGCTTCATGTTTATTTAAACATTTCCATGACAGGAAGTTGTTTCAAAGATGTGGAGAGGACAGTCTAATGGAAGAGGTGTGCCAGGCTGAAGAGCTGCAGCTGGAAACCCTGCCCATGCTTTACTACAGCCTGGAGCCCAACACATGGAGCTGCACTGCCGAGCTGCTGGAAGCCTTGTGTGATGCCATCCAGAGTCAGCAGAGGGCAGTAGCCTGGGTTGAACTTGACAGGCTGCAATAGAGAAACTCATGTCTCAAGCCAAATCATGATCTCTGCACAAACTACTGCTCAGTGTGTGTGTGTGTGTGTAAAGATCTTCTACAAACTATTCTGCACAGATTCTAACAACAATATTATTTATATAGTCCTTCTTGACTGTCTACAATGGAAAAAGAGAGAAATCCACTAACGCACATCTATTATTATCAAAGTATGGTAATTTTATCAAGGTTTGATATTGTATATAAGCATGTGGTCTGTACAGGACTTTAATATACTAATTTATCAAACGACAGTGACTTTTGTTTTATTAATGTTTTAATTGTACATTGTATTTTTATGAACTGTATGCAGTCCTACATTTCAGTTTACACTTCATTATCTGACAGATTTTTTAATCCTTTTCAAAAATGTGTCATACACTTTAATACAAATTATATTTAATTGTGAGCAATTGTGACTTAGTTTAATATTTTTGCATGGATTTTCCTTTGAAATACATGTTATATATTAAAGGTGATATAAAGGCAAATTGTCTTTTGGGCGTGCACGTCAGTTATTTTCTGTACCTACTTGTTCCTGTTCAGGATTAAGGAATGCTGGTGCTGATCTCCAGCAGGGTCCCACCTGGACAAGTCACCATCATGGCCACACAGAGACAGACAGCCACTCACATACTGGGACAATTTAAAGTTGCCAGTTAACCTTATGCATGTTTTTAGTCTGTGGGAAGAAGCCAGAGTGGAGAAAACGCATGCATGCATGAAGAGAACATGCAAAGAGTCCAGGTCTGGTTTCAAACCCAGGACCTTGTTACAAGTAAACAGTGCTGCCAACTGCACCGCCATGCAGCCCGGGCATACATGTACCATCATGTCTGAAAATATAATCATAATAATGATTGTTGATAAAAGTTGTTCTATTATTGTATAAATTGCCTTAAAAGGGAGTTTGTAATACGTGTCTATTTATGCAGCGGTTCAACTGCTTTGTTTACATTCTTTATTCTCTGTTTGACTCTGCATCATTTCCCGCCCGGGTGACAAAGTGGCCAGCCGGGTGAGCGGAGTTTGCACTCCTTTTCAAACGGGCCATCACCCGCAGACAGACCCGATAAGATCAGGTGGCTTGACCAACTAAATCTATCTTCAACTATACGATAGATGTAAACAGATTAAAATGTATATTCTAAAGTCAGTAAATCTGTTGAATATGATTGATCACAGACTTATTGTTGACCAGTAAGTAGTTAGTACCGCTTGTCATCACTTCTCCCGCGTCGTGGCTCGGCTCATTAAAAAGGATTAAACCCTGTATATCCCACCGTGTTTCTCGGGTTATGGCGCCCTCTGGTGGAAACCATCAGGACTATTCGCGCTCCTCCGCCCCTCTCTGATCAACAAGCAGCCCGCTGATATAATACGCTGCTAAAACCACCACACAGAAGCAAAATGGCCGATAGTAAACTAACCGATTATACAGCGTCTGACAGTCATCAAGGGGTTATGCAGATTTTGTTTACAGCTTGAATACTACAGTCGCGCAAAACAGAAAATATTCGCGGTTCTTCATTTTTTCCCTGCGAGTAATATTTTCGGTGATGTCATTTCTTATTCAATTTAGCCTTGGAAGCCTCGAAGAACTAGCTCGCTAGGCTAGCTACCTTGCTAGCCTGCTAGCGGTAGGTCTGCAAGAATTTTTGCACAGAAGCACTTTATGTCCTATGTGATTCCCGAGGTGAGTATTTAACTTAAACCGTATGCGCTTTTGTAACATTTAAACACAACGTATATGTTTCTAGTGATGTTGCTTTTTGTTGTATTTACATCTAGCGATACATTTTTTTCGGTTTTAGCTTCGTTCGGCTGAATGTTCAACAAACGTCACACAAGTTCGTCGTACAAAAGCCAACATTAGTACTCTGAATACTGACATACCAGTTATTTTTTTGTTCCCAGTTAAAAGTAGCTAAATGATTTTATTAAAATTTGTTGATGAACGAACCTGAAAACAAAGTGGCTCATTGTTAGTTAATGACGTTCGTGTTTATTGCGCTCAGGATGTGGTTGCACGATGCCCTCCGACCATTTACCTGCTAAAACTCCTACATCTTTAGGTCACAGTACAAATAGTACTCACCGATTACTTCCAGGTGAACTTTAATAGCTCACCTTTACTCTTATTGCGAGTAAAGCTGCTTAGTTAACCACTAGCATCAGTCTTTAGTCACAGCCGTGTTATTTACACAAGATTTAGCCTTATTGCTCTTTATGCCATTTAGACATCGGCTATTTGTGGATTCTTGTGTTTATACAATGAAATATCAGCTGATTAACACAGAAGGATTTAACCCCGTCAGTTATCCTGTTAGTTTGCATCGGTGCTGTGTGACACACCGGGATAATTACATGCAGCTTAGCTCATTTGTTTGGCCTGGTCGTTTGTTCCGCTCTGGAATCTGGTCTATTTTCTTTCGTATGTGCATCCAATCGCCCACAAGCTTTTCTAACCCAGAAATAAATGATACCGCCATTAATATTATAAATAAAACAGGTTAGAAAACAGTGCTGTGGCAGTAAATCCTCAATCAAATGGCTGTTACGTTTGGAAACCAGAAGCTCTTTTGCACGACTTGAACACAGGCTGCAAGCTTCCTGTTTTGCATGTATTATTTGGCTGCATACCAGTTTCAGTGATGCAAAAGAGCTTTATTTTATACCGCTGGACAGGTGACTCGCTTGGTATGAATCAACATTATGGTTTGGAACCTCTGGATCGTGCTGCCTTTGCATTTTCTGTTTCAAAACAGCTGGACTTTTCCAGAAATGTTTGAAGTTGTATGTTTGGCTGCTGCCGGTGTTGCCTGCCAGCTGGAATCACAATGCTTTGTTGGTTAATGAATTATGCAGCGAGACGATAGGCTACCAAGCTCTGTTGTCCCTGGTTAACATTACACTTCTGACAGCATTGACATTGATGGAGTTCCCTAATAGCAGTGTTCTGATATCTGAGCGTCAAAACTGGGTGAAAAAGAATAAATGTGCTTGTGAAAAGCACGTGCTTCTGAGTTCAGATGAATCAAGTTAATATGGGGCTTCAATAGTTTCAATAATTGAATGTGTATATTTTGCTTTTGACAGACAGGAGAATCAAGAAGGGGAACAGCAGTTCATGGAAGACAAGAAAAAGAAGAAAGAAGAGAAAAAGAAAAGGGAAACCTCTCAGAAGGTAAATTCTGCTCTGCTGGTATTTTTTGCTGAGAATAATCAAAAATATATCTAATAACTGAGATTCTGACTAAACGCACATAATGTATAAACAGATAAGTTGAGTTCTAAGTCACTCACCCAGGTAAAACAGTTAACTGTGCCTCTGAGCATTGTTTACATGTGAAATCCGTGCATTGTTAATGTCTTGTACATGCTGCGTGTTGTCATCCATCCAAAAACACACAAAAAGATCCTGTTTTTCTTTTAAAAAATTATATTATTAAAATAATACATAAACTGTAATGAACCGCCAATTATTAATCCATAATCCACTTTTATTCAGCAGATGCATTTAATAAGACCAGTATTTAAAAGTAAAAGAACAAAATAAATTTCAGCCTAATGGGAAATTGTTTTGAGAAAGCTAAAAGTTTTAATATTTGTCTTTGTAAAATATTATTTTTAAAGTATTATTTTTATTATTAATTACATTTTTTGCACTTTACATACTCAAAAAAATCAAGGTGCAACAAAGGAACAAATTAACAAAACGGCCATTAAAAAGATGCAAGTAAAAGAAACATTTATGGCTACGTTTAAAACGATGTTGAGTAGTGTCAACAGGCTGAGGGGCTGCAACACAGGTGCACATCATATGACAGAAAAATTGTTTAGGGGCGTTTAATGAACAAAAGCTTTCTCACAGTCCAAATTTCAACAGCCTTCTTTACCTTTGCATTACTCTATTCATTGTCTGCTGCCATTCTGGTGGTAAAGATGGACGCCAGGAATTCTTGTATCATTAGCAACAGGTTGCTCTATAGTTTCTGTTTCAGTTCTCTGCTCTTGTTTTGTGGATCCTGCAGTCAGCTTTGACCTGGAAGCAACAGAACAAGCTGATTTATAGAAGAAAACATGACAGATTTTTTTAAACAGAGTTTGACACTGTTTCTTTTGTTAACATATTTCTTTCAAAAAATTCTTCTTCTTTTAGGTGCCAGAACAGAAAATCAAAGGTAAGCATCAGTTTCAGTCTTCGTCTCACATCAGTTATTATTTTATGCTATAATATCAACAAAAGCATCCTGTTGATTTTGTTGTTCATTAAAAATCTCTTCCATCTTTAAACTTGAAGCAGGCTGATGTTTAGTCTGGTGCATGTGCTCACATTATCGACACCTGACAGATTTAAGAATAACTAAAGTCTGCAGGGTTTAATAAATAAACTAATAATGACCGGCCTTTGTTTTTCAGTGCCAGAATCAGCCAAGCCCTCTTCTTCCCAGCCACTCGCCACCCCAGACGCAGTGTCCCCCAGCCCTGGCCCTGTCTCCCCTTCATCCCCCAGTCCTGGTGCAGGTGGGGGCTCGGCCCAAGTCCTTACTGGTGGCGGGAACAATGCAAAGCAGTGGTCTGCTGTGGCCAACGGACAGCCCTCCTCCTCCTCTCCCTCTGGAAGTCAAGCGTCCCAGCAGCAGAGATACATGTCTAGAGAAGTCCCGCCAAGGTTTCGCTGCCAGCAAGACCACAAAGTGCTACTGAAGAGGGGCCAGCCGCCGCTGTCCTCCATGCTGCTGGGAGGGGGAGGAGGAGGGGAAGCAGGTACTGGAGGGGTTGGAGAAGGCAGTGGCTGGGTTGCTGCTCCATCCTCACAGGGTGCAGATGACCCTCTTACAAACACAGCTGGACATACAGGTGGGCTACAGCGTAAATTAACACACAACATTCATGTTTTCCAGCAAAACTTTGCAAATAATCATTTTTATCTGGTGGCACCCAGATGTGTCTGATATCAGACATGCAGACTGTATAAACAAGACTAGACACAGGAAAAAATACAAAAGTGGCAGTAAAAGCAAAAGGATTGCCCCCTAGTGGCGGGTTCTAGTTCTAACACAAGTTTGAATTTTTGTAGAGATAAACACTCAGACCATCTGAGCATCCAATTCCAAATAAATGTTCAATTTTTTGGGGGCTACGTCTTACAAGTTTAATCAAACCCACTCAAAAACCAGATCAGACCACAAAATACTGGATGTGACTCAAGAGTGGTGAAACACATCGACCCCCAGGTGGTGAAGGTAGGACATCAAGCAGGGAGCAAGTTGATGAGGAGTTTAAAATTACCTTTGATTTCAACTCAGATGGTTCAGACATTTTGAAAGGGATGTTGGAGGTGACTGTGAGAATGTTGGAGAGTTATTAGTCTATAAAATACAGATTCATTTGTTTTTCTTATCTTTGGTTAAGTTGCAAATTACTTTAACGTTGACATTTTTTGTTTGTAGATTCCAACCTGGGCTCATCCTCCCCTTCACCCCCCAACTCATCCTCATTATGTGTCGCTGCTCAGTCGTCTTCTACTACTTCTTCAACTTATGCAAATTCCACTTGGGGGGCGGGCTCTAGCAGCCAGTCCTCTTCTCAGGGCTGCGAGAAGGTGATTGTGGATGGGACTGACCTGGAGGACTGGCCTTGCATCACAGCTGGGCCCAAACTGAGTTCTGATGGGGCTGGAGGAGGGATGAAGGAGCAGGACTGTCCCGGTAACAACAACAACAGTAGTGCCTCATGGGGTGAGAGAAACATGCAGCAGAAGGGAGGAACGGCAGGAGGAGGAGGAGGAGATGAAGGGAACATGGACAATCCTTCGCCAACTCATTCTGCTCCTCATTCCTCCTCTTCCTCACTTAATGAATGTGCTCAGTCAGGTGGTGGTGTGTGGGTCTCTTCCACCTCGTCCCAGGTGGAGGCAGGGAATGCCTCAGCAACATTTCACAATTCCAAAGTTTCCCTTCTTCCTTCTGGGCCTCAGGAGAACCCCATGGGTGGCAGCAGCAATGTCCCTGGTGCCAATTTCAACCCTAGTGTGAACCCCTCTGCCTGGCCTGCTCTGGGGCAGAGTGGGACGTCCACTTCAGCTAACGACAGCTTTCCACTACGCTCGTCCATTACTTCCTCATTCTGTGCCAGCACCACTCTCATCACCACTCAAACACTTTCATCTGTGAATCAAACTGGTCTCTACCAGCAGCACACTGACACAACTGTGGGAGCCAAGAATGGAGAGCAGCACTTAGGAAACCCAGGGTTGGAGCCAGGTTTGGGTGGGGGAGTGAGAGAAGCAGGACCAAATCAAGAAGAGGACAATGAGGGGAACTCTGGGATTGTTGGTGAAGTTGAAAAGGGTAGTAATCTGTCTGGCTCTTTGTCTTCCTCTTCCACTCCTTCATCTTCTTGGAGACCCATGCCACCAGTGTCCTCTGAACTCAGTGCAGATGCCTCACGGGCAGATGGGTGGGGTGGAGGGGAGACCGGAGCTCAGGGGCAGGAAGGGAGATTTTGGGGGTTCAGTGGTAAAGATGACAAAGCGGGGTGGGGCAGGGGAAATTGTGGGGGATCAGCTACCCCAGTGGTAACTCAGGGAGTGTGGACAGGAAGTGGTTCCGAAGCAGATTGGGGAAGCAATGCAGAAGGTGGAAGTTCAAGTAATTCAGCAATAGGAAGTGGAAGAGGAGTAGATGGAAGCAGCACTAGTGGGGACAGTGTGGGTGGAAGCTGTTTGGACGACTCTGCTTCACCAAATTTTGCAACTATGACAAAAGCTTGGGACAATCAGAAAGGGACGGAAAGTGGGGAGGGGGCGGCTGGGGAGTGGGTTGGAGGAGGGGGGCCGGGTGAAACCACTGGAGGTGGTGGAGGACCCTCATCTTCTAGTGGAGGTGGATCCATAGCTGACAGTGGTAGTGAACATAAGGAGAACTCTTCTACACACAATCGTTCCCAACAGTCATCCAATGCTGAAGTGGCCTTACTTAGCATGCTCAGTCGATCTGACCTGGACCCCAGGGTTCTGTCTAACACAGGCTGGGGCCAGACTCAGATCAGGCAGAACGTGGCCTGGGACCTGGACACCTCAACAGGCGTGGGGAACAGAAATGAAAGAACTCCGTCATCAGCAGCTGTGAACAATAGCACTAATCGGAGTTCTAGGTATCCATCCGAGACTGGTTCTGGATCCAGTGATGCATCTTCTACCAGTCTAAACTCTGATTCTGCTTCAGTCAGAGATGGTTGGGGTGGTAGTAGTTCACAGTCCACTCGTGGTCCGTTTACGCCAAGTAGCACTGTAAGAAAGCCAGGGTCACCAGAAGATGATATACAAGGAAAGGCAGCTGGTGGGTGGGGGGATCTCCAACCTGAAAATGGGGGCAAAGGATGGAGGACTCAAGACCCCCAATGGAGTGACCGCAGAGGAGGAGGAGGAAAAAACTGGAGAGACATTGATGAACAAGGTAGTGGGTGGGGAGATGGTCCTGAAGACAAAGGAACTGCAGGATGGAAGGGAACTAGAGGAGGAGAAACTGGTGGTTGGGGGGGGCAGAGTGGAGGGGGAGAACAGTGGGGACAGAGAGACTCAACTCCTGCAGGAGGTTGGGGAGATGGAAGAAATAGAGTCACTAGCAGCTCTGACGAAGGATCCGCCTGGGGAAACCTGGATGAAGGAGGATCTCAGCGTGGAGGTTGGGAAGGAGGAGACGTGGGTGGATGCAAATCCCACCAGGACTGGGGGAGTGCCAAGCCCAGCGCAGCAGCACAGATACCAAACAGCCAAGCAGCACCAATGAAAGCCCAAAATCAACAGCAGCAGCAATCACAAGGCCAGCATCCACCGGGAGGGCCCATTCAAGGAGGGTGGAACAGCCGGTCGAGCATTGGAGGTGGAGGTCCACTTTCAAAGAATCAGAACCAAAGTATGGGCTGGACCTCTGGCCCGATTCCCCAGATCTCCGGAGGTGGGAATGAATCCCTTGAGCCCAGTGGATGGGAAGAACCTTCTCCTCAGTCCATCAGCCGCAAAATGGAAATAGATGATGGCACATCAGCCTGGGGAGACCCAACACGCTACAACAGCAAGAATGTGAACTTATGGGACAAGAATAGCGCCACGCCAAGCCAAAACCCCGGTCAGCAGGGACCCCCGATCCAGCAGCAACCTCCTCGGAGACAACAGGGGATGCAACACAGCGCCAACTCGAACCCTGGCGGCGGTGCAGTTGGTAAGAATGTGACATTAAGCACTAGGAAAAACACTAATAACAAGGTGTGTCTTCTTTTACTTGGCACATCCAAAAACTTAGTGTTCAATTCTTTTTCCAGGCATGTGGGGAGGTGCTCAGTCTGTGGACAATGGAACAACTGCTTGGGGTCAGGTGTCGGATGCAGCAGCAGGTTGGGGTGACCCAGATGAGCCCAACAAATCTGGATGGAGAAACCCTTCACCCAACCCCCCTAAACCTGGTACGAGTAGAAAAAAAAATCAGTTATTCAGTAGTTTACTCTCACTATGTACCAAGTCATATGCCGCTTTTCCACCGACAGAACACGGTGCGGCTCGGTTCACTTTAGCCCCCTGCGGACCCTTTTCCACCGCCTTTCTCGGGTCTTAACCGCATCATTCCGCGCCAACCCGGCCTCTTTTTTCAGACCACCTCCTCGGTGGTCCGAAGCGGCCCAAAGCGGGCCCACACGCCCACCTGTCTACTGATTGGTCCAGTAAACTGCTACCAGTGACACGACTACCTACGTAGTGGTAGCCCCTGATTGGCCCGGCTGTGTGTGGTGTTCACGTGGTGTGATATAGAAGCGCTCTCGCAAAAGGCTTTAAAAAAACTCCCAGCAACCATACAAATATTTTATTTTAAAATACAATTGACTTTGGACAATGGCGACTTCCTCCACAAGAACCAAAAATCAAACCAACCAAAATGAACCACAGACAGAGTGCAAAGTACAAAAACACACGTATATCCGCCATTGTTGTTGTTTCACGCGCTGTGACGTTGCGGACAAAGACCTTTGCGCGCCACTTTTCATAGCCAGATGGGCACGCCCATATCCCCACTTACGTCCGCTTTATGTTTCCACCGCCTCAAGCGAGTTGATTCGCGCTATACTGTACCGCTCTCGAGCGCCGTGTCGATTTGTCGGTGGGAAAGGAGCAATAGATGACGAGTCAGAACTAACTGTTTAAGTCCTAATTGGAGAAATATTCTGTCGTAATTTGTTTTTGCAGGCGGTAAGTCAGTTGAAAGCTGGGGCGGGAAGGGAGATGTTCCCATTGCAGCCTCAAGACACCCCAGCTGGGAGGAGGATGACGATGGTGGTGGTGGAGGAGTCTGGAACAGCACAGGTTCCCAGGGGAGCAGCTCGTCCTTCAACTCCGGAGGCTGGGGACAGTCTCACGGAGGAAAGAGAGGCAACATCAAGGTAGGAAAGGAGGATTCTAGGACACACAAACAAGTGTATGTGGCCTTCTTTTATTTGTGAGTAATGTTCAATTTATTTTTGAAGAGCGGCCCAGGAGAGAGCTGGATGAATCCAGTGACACGACAGTTTTCAAACATCGGCCTCATGGTAAGATTTAGTTTTTAATGATCCTAACGTTTCATCTTTATGTCCTTTAAAAACAAAACTTCTGCAGTTTATCGGAACACATTCCTCCATTATGAGGTGTTGAGGATTCAGTTTCTTTGTTCTTCAGGGAGACGATCAAGGTGTTGACAAAAAGATGGACGGAGATAAGAGAGGAATGACTGATTATAATGGAGACATGCGAAGGGGGGGGCGGGGTGGCGGAGGTTACCGCATGCCTAGTTCCAAAGACATGAGTCCTGCTGACATGGGGCTCTATGGTGATAAGGTATGTCTGTTTATGTGTGTAACACGTCTATATTTGCTTCATGAACTTTTACTTTTTAAAGTTGTTTTCGTTTCTTTTTGTCAGTGTTTTAATTTTACATGACACTATTAGGACAAAGGCTTTTTGGTGGTTTTTGACTCAGTATAAATACATATTTACGATGTGTTGTGTCTGATTTGTTAGTCTATTTAAATCTTATTAAAAGTTGACTTATGTTTCCTTGTCTTTCTCCAGGTGGGCGGCCATGGAGCGTTTGTTCCAGGTGGAGGTGGGATGTCTCAGTCTCGTGGGATGCACCAGCCAGGCATGCATCCAATAAACCCCTCCCAAGGGTTACGTGCTCAAGTGCCTCATCAGTTCCTGTCTCCTCAGGTCAGCATTTAGCATTTAAACCTGCCTAACGGTACCACATTTACAGTCCATAAAGTCAAGACTTTCATTTTTTCTTTTAATTTAAGGAGAAAAGTATCTCAGTTTGCTAATTCATATTATTTAGGGAGAATGTTTCAGCTTCTTGTTGATTCACGTTCTCCGAGCATCACATGGCTCGAGCACATTTGCTACCTCATGCAGTTTGACTAAGGATCACAAATCCAGTGTGTTTATTTTCCCATTATTTGCATCGTTAAAATAACAACACCTCTTCCATGTACCGACTCTTCTGACCTACAGGTGCCGGGCCCTATGCTGAAGCAGGTGCCCTCTCCTGGTGGCAGTGTGGGAGGTGTCAGTGGCGTTGGAAGTGTCGGAGGAGTTGGTAGTGTTGGTGGTGGAGTGTTCCCACCTCAGATTTCCCCGCAGCAGCTCGCCATGCTCGGCAACATTAACCCTCACATGCAGCAGTTCCATCTGGTAAGTGCTAAAATATGATGTTGAGTGATGAGGCAGATGAAACCAGTGAAAAATAATCCTTTTGCAGTTTTGTGCAGTTTTTGTATGAAAGCACACTGTTGTAGCTTTTTAAGTGTTAAATTTTAGCTTGACTTTTTTTCTTAGTAGTTGAGGCATGAGTAAGTTAATACACTGAATGCACATCAATCAGGCGTTCTACCAGCCGTAGTGACAGGAGGAAGAAAAGTCTGGTGCAGTTCTGGATGGCAGAGTGGGGCAAATCCCTCAGAGTAGAGGTTACAAATTATGGAGGGGCATTTTTAAAAATTCAAATGTGATTTTTCTTTTTATATTTAACCCCCCCTTTAACACTCAGACACACGTATAGATAGAAATAGACCAAGTGTCTACAATTCACATTTTTTTCAGTGTTTGTTTTGATTTTTCTTTTGACTCATTTGGTGCCAGTTAATGTTGTACAAACATGTCGGCACAACAACATCAAGGATGTTTAGGTTCCTTCATTTTTCTTCTGTCCAGTGGATCAGTGCAGAGGGGTGTAGCTCAGTCATGACCGTTGTTTCCATTTTTTTTTATCTTTTCAAAATAAAATTACAATGTAGAAAACACTATATTGCATCAAGTTTTTATTAAAATTAATTTATTTTGGCAGGTGTTGTGCTGGAAAATGTACTCATGTATGGACAAGTCTCTTCTTGAGAAAAGTTGTTAATATCTGCCACCTGCTTCACAGCAGGAATGTAAATCCACTCAGACCTAATTCACAGTAAATATTTAGATTTGAAGGAGCAGAGAAGGAATGGGTGTAATCATATGGGCCGCATTCCATTTAGAACAAGTTCTTCTGCAAATGTTCACAAGAAGTTGAACCCAAACTCCGTTAACATTCCTGACTTTTTCAAGCCATAACGTCTGCGGTGAAAAAGGACTATTGTTCAGTTATACTGAACAGCATTCGACAAGCTGCGGCTCAGGTGCGACGCTGATAAGATAATAAGTTGAGTTTAAAAACTAATGCTTCCTGCTTGAACTGTGCACACACCACTGTGGCTTGTGGGTTGGGCAAATTAACCCACAAACTAATACATTTACCCACATTTGTCCAGCGGTAGGCGCTAATTGCAACCACTTGTGTCAACTCTGTAGGCTTGTCAGCTCCTGCTACAGCAGCAGCAACAACAACAACAACAACAACAGCAGCAGCAGCTTCTGCAAAACCAGAGGAAGTTCCCTCAACCGCAGCCTCTCCGGCAGCAGACAGACCCACAGCAGGTGAACACTTCATACTCTTTTTAAATATCAATTTTTTTATGATCTTTAAATATACAGTTTTTAATTATATATTTTTTGTCTTTTGCTTTCTATTTACATCTTTTTGTTCAATATTTTAGCCAATAGTAGTTTTTTAAATGTACAGTTTAAAACAATTGTTACAACAAAGTACTGTGTAATCTCACTTGCTGTTGTTTAATGCAAGCCAAACTATACAGGAAGTTTTCAGACACACTGACTGAAGGGAGAGTATTTTTAAACCATTATCATTATATCTGTTTACTCATTCTGTTTGGATCTTGTTGTTCTCAGCTTGCGAGGATCATGGCTATTCTGCAGCAACAGAGGCAGCACCAGCAGGTTGGAGGTGCAACATCTGGAGGAGGGAGCTCAAAACTCTCCCCATCTCACCTGGGTGGAGGCCTGTCCAAACAACCCATGGTAGACACTCTTCCACATGCAGGAATGGGGGGTCCTCTGTCTGATCTTCATGCTAAAGCACAAGGGATGTACACTGGTGAGTTCAACCAATAAACTGGATGTTTAGAATCTGCTTCATTTTACCTGAAGAAATAGATAAACTGAGTTTGTCTTTGTTGTTTTTTTTGCTAGGGCTAACGTCTGGTGGTAACCTGTCTTCATTAGAGCTCAGTCCTATGATGGGCGGCATGAAGGACATCGGTGGACAACAATCCCGCTTCAAATGGATAATGGAGGGACATTCTCCAGCTCCCTCTCCTCCAGACACAGCTCTTCACAAGAATGGTAGGTGAACAGATGGTTTGCAGTAGGATTTTTTTATGTGCTAAATTGACACCTCATAAAAAAACCTGCCCCCCCAACATGCTGTTGTGAAAATATTAATCACCTTCATTCACAGTGTAACTAAATGAGACATCAAATGACTTGTTAAAATCCTAAAGTCTGTTTGATTATGTCACTCTTGTGTGGTGCCTTTTAAGGCCCTTTACCCAGTGCGATCAAGGTCAGAGGAGGGTCTCCTTACTCTCAGTATGAAATACTGGGCAGTGAAGGTTTGGGGATTCCACCTCAGGGCTCTGCAGACAGCTGGCTCCGAACACCTGGGAGTAAAATGGGAAACAAAGCTGCCACATCGAGCTGGCCACCAGGTGATTTTCTTTCTTTTACTAGTTACTAAACGTTGATCTAACGAGAGGAAATAAAACCACAACTAATTATGTTGTGTGGGTCATTATTATTATTATTATTATTATTGTCGTCGTTGGTCATTGTCTTAGTTTTAATGCGCAAAATATTCTAATTAGATGCAAAAATCTTTTGCACTAGGTTTTCTTTTTACATCATAGTGCATTATGGGTAATAACAGTGAAATGGACCTTGTGCTGACTGAGAGATAAATTCTTCAGTTTGAGCCTGAGTGCAACATGTGTAAAAACACCAAAGATGTTGATGAAAATGTCCCTCTGGATGGTTAAACAGTTTTGAATGTTTGACTCAGAACAGTGTTAATGTTAATAAATTGAGAGTTCCGGGTGACGAACAGGGACTCGGTCACAGTTTGTGGTCAGAATGTTGGTTAAGTGTTGCCAGAACATGCATCAAGTTTGTTTACTGCATGTTACAAAGGAAGGGTTCAGGAAGATGATGCTGGATTAGATTACTGGTTGTTGGTTTTTTGTTTAGATTATGTGGAAGTAGTTTGTTTTTCAATCAGCAGTACTTGGAAACAAAAAGGGACACAAGACGTGTAACATCTTGTTATAGTTTCCTGTTACAGTGAGCAACAACCGTGAGCTGTGAGCTCTAATTGAATAAAATATTAAATGAATCATGAAGAACAGAACCACGAGTCCTCCAAGGCTGAACCTTTTCTTATCTATAAAATTTATGAAGACTTATTTTTCCTCCTTTTTTCGATTCCAGATGTTTAAGGAATTACAATATGTACATTGTTTTTAATCAGTATTTTTGCTGTTAACATTTTTCATATGCTAAATATTCAGTCATGGTCGTGAACTGAAACACTGTAGTTCATTAGAAGATCATTAGAGCAGATAAAAGCCAACTCCTGTTAGTCCTGGTTCCTTTTTAAGGCTGAAAAGAATTTGATTTATTAAATAAATGTTTCTGTTTTTTGACAGAATTTCAACCTGGTGTTCCCTGGAAAGGAATACAGAGCAGCGGAGACCCAGAATCTGACCCCTACATGACCCCTGGTAGTGTTCTTGGTTCCCCAGGATCCCCAAACCTCAATGACCCCGACCACCCACTGCTGCGAGACAACATAGGTATTTACCTAGTTTACTATCTGCAGGTTTGAGTAGTGATTCCTAGTGTTAGTGTCTGTTCAAAAAATCTCCAGAAATCAAATTAATCTAAAAATCAAACAGTTGGATGAGAACAGCATGTTGCTGTTTGAGGATGTTTGTGTTACGACTTAGTTTAAATAGCATATTAGCAGTGTTTGTAATCTGTGTCACAAAACGCTGTTCGTAAACTGCTGAGTCGTCGCACTAACATTTAGTCTTAAACATAACAAAGATTGCTTTAAAATCAGAGTAATGCTTTGGAAAACAGGATATGAACAATAGAATCTAGAAAACATGCTCAAATATTTCAGTTAAATCTACATCAATCTGCATTTTTGAAGGATTTCTAAATGATGCATCTATTCACTGTTATTTTTATTACTTAAAGTTGGAGGTCAGAGGGAGGCTTGTCATAAGTCAGTACATCCATCAGGGCGGCTCACTGTGTTAAAAATGTTTTATCACAAAATCAATATCATAAAGGATTTAAGTGACTCTCAGGCATGTCAGAAATACAAAGCCTCATATCTTGGATCAGTCATTCTCCCTGAACACCCACAGACGTTAATAGAGCGCATGACAGAATTTTAATTACAACTGATATCATCATTGCAACATTACAATACAAATATGTTTTTTAATACTGTTCAAATCTTAACTTTCACTGTTTTTTTTGTGCCAATTTGTCTTAGAGTAGCTTCCTGCCCCCGTTTGTAAAATCAATTTATATTAAATTGCAGAAATCGTTGTTTGTAATCTGTTGTGCTAATTTGAAGAGTCAGAGTTAGAGAGGAGTAAAGTTGACGATGAAGGAGAACCAGTGATGCACTTCCTCCAGACTCCAAGGTGCTCCTTGGCCAGCTGTGAGATAAAATCTCTTCAGCAAGTCCTGGTTCTCCCAGGAAGTCTCTCTTGGTGTGACGTGTCTGGAACACCTCCACTGGAAGGCGTACAGGAAGTCCATCTTAACCAGATGCACAAACCGCCTCAGCTGGCTCCTTTCAGTGCAGAGAAGCAGAGAATCTACTTTGAGAACCAATATGTGGAAAAAGCACAACAAATCATAGAAATAGTATATTGTTTCTAAAAGTATCAGTTGTTCTAAAACACAAAGGCAGCATCATCTTTACAAATCCTTGCACGAAGGTGCCAGATTCCTAGAGCTTGATGCAGCTAGAGCGTCTCCTCTCCAGACAGAGTAGCTCCACTGCTGCATGTTGTAGCTCTGCTCAACATGAAGACCTGCAGGTGGAACAGATGAGACCCAACGGTCACTGTGCTGCTGCTCAGCTGAATAAAGACTTACTGAATTCCAAAATGTTTTAAAAATGTTTTTCAGTGGATCAGGATTTTAGTAACTATTACTCAGTGATGCAGTTTGAAATCCTCAACTTGAACTGAGTAATCAGCTAATAAATCATTTTTCCTCTGTTTGAATTAAATCTGATATTTTTGTGTAGTTATTATAGGATATGTTGCATTAAATTAATGGGATGTTTTGCAGGGCCAAACCCCTCCCTGAACACGTCGCTGCCTTCACCTGGTGCCTGGCCCTACAGTGCCTCAGACAGCTCCCTCAGCAATGCACACAGCACAGGTATGTCTATCTGCACCATTCTGTAAGTTGTATTTAGTCTGCAGAGAGGTCGAATGAGGTCACCATAGTTTGTCTCCTCTGTGATTTTGTTTTTCAAAACTCGTTTTTACCTCCCTCTCTTCATTCTCCGTCTCCCTCTCAGGAAAGTACTCCGAGTACAAGCCCAGCTGGCCTCCAGAGCCCATCGGACAAAACAAGCAGTGGAAGACCAATCGAAATAGCTCGCAGCTGCCACGCCCCCCTCCTGGCCTAACCAATCAGAAGCAGGCCTCGCCCTCCCCATGGGGCTCCGGAGGACCACGGTTGGCCCGGAGCTGGGGAGGGGGTGGGATGAATCAAGAGTCAAGATTTGGGTCAGGTACTTTTTCCACAGGCGTTTTGTTTCATAACCACTCTGTCAGCTTTTGACTTAATTTATTGTGTTCAGAGGGTTTTTCAGATCACTAGAGGACTCGGGTTTGATGTGTTGTTGTAACGTTTGGTTTCAGCATAAATTGAATAAACTTCTGTGTTGTCGTTGTGTATTGGAGCCATAACTAATTCTTTTATTTTGTATTTTGATGTTGTTTGTAGGCTCATCTTGGAGTGATGGCGTTACCTCTAGAGGCAGCTGCTGGTTGTTGCTGAGCAACTTAACCCCTCAGGTGAGGAAAGAGGAAGGTACCTTAGAGATTAAATGGACAACTAACTGCATCACAGGAGATTTGAGAATGTTAAAATTCAGATCTTTATATTTGAATCATTTATTAAAACATTTAGAAAATGAATGAAATCTTTAAATAATCATGTGCGTTCTTTGGACTAATGGCTTTTGACTGGCATTATTTTATTCCCTGTAGATTGATGGATCCACGCTGAGGACTATCTGTATGCAGCATGGCCCCCTGCTGACCTTCCACCTGGGTCTCACCCAGGGCAGTGCTCTGATTCGTTACAGCAGCCGGCAGGAAGCAGCCAAGGCCCAGAGTGCTCTTCACATGTATGTTTACCAGTCGTCCCACTGACACACAAATACTAACAAGTAACTTTCTCATATTGATCCAAAACCTTTTGAACCTTCCCTCAGGTGCGTTCTGGGTAATACCACGATCCTGGCTGAATTTGTGAGTGAAGAAGAAGTTGCACGCTATTTTGCACATTCCCAGGCCGGAGGGGCTGAAGGGGTCGGTTCAGGGGGCGCAGCAGGCAGCGGGGCGCCTGGTCCGTGTGGAGCGGGCACGGCCGTGGCCAGCAGCGACAGAAGCTCCCCGGGGAGTGAGCGGGCAGCGGTCGGCGTGTCTTCAGGGGGCAGTGGAACTGGTGGTACAGGAGGAGACAGTGCAGCAGGGGTTCTAGCTGGAGTGAGGTCCTCTGGCTCTGGATGGCAAAGTCTTGATGGTACAGGCACCTCCTCAGAGACGACCTCAGCCCAAGGACCTGGGCTGGCGATATTTTCCCAGTGGAGCACCAACGGGGCAGGGGAGGGAGGAGGCGTTGGGGGGGTCGAGTCTGGTCGATCTGGGCTGTGGGGGGGCATGAGCGCCGGATACTCAAGCAGCAGCCTGTGGGGGGCGCCACAAATGGAGGAAAGACACCAAATGGACAGCTCTGCCGGGCTGTTGCCGGGTGACCTATTGGGGGGAGGAGCTGATTCCATCTGATCCCTTTGTACGAGAGGCTTTGGACACACTGATGTGGCATACACTGGGACACATATGTACTTACTATGGCACACATATATACATTTACATGGTATGCATATTAATGTACTGAATACATACACGTGCATATTAGTATGCATATTATTGTGCACAGACATAAAGCAGAAATGTGAGACATGCTTACACACATTCTCATGGCCAGACTTAAGCTATTATAAAAAACAAATGCAGGGACTGTTAGATGTGTATTCAGCCTTTTTTTTCCACAGATGAAGATTTCAACTGTTTAGACTTGAAACCTGAAAAAGAATGAACAGTCATTGAGTCTGAAAGACTTGACTGGATTGCAATGTGCTTAGTAAGTAGAGGACTTCTTTTCTTTTTTCCTTTAAAACGATTTACATGAACATGCACACACCAAATACAGACAAGCCTTCAGACAGACGGGCACTGTCAACAGCATTACCTTCAGTACATGAGCGTTTCAACTACTACCGAGGTTTAAAAGTGCAGTTTGTATTTTCATCACCTTAAAGACAGAGATTGAATCCAAACACATGCAAACAGCTCTGATTGACAGCAGAACTGTATCTTACAGTGTATGTTGGTTTTGTTTTTGTTTTCCGTTTGTATGTAAGGTTTTGATTTTGAAAACTTTTGAAAAATGTCATTGATCTTGTTTTTCGAAATGCTGACCTCCTACTGTTGTATCTCACACACTTTTTTTTTTCTTTGTTCTTGAACATGTTTGTTACTGTTGCAGTGATACATGTTAAATTGCTGGTAGTTTCAGGCTATGATGCATTTCTCCACGTGTCGATACTGTGCGCAGTGTCATACACACTATGAGTATGAGTGAAACTGAGACCAAGTAAGTGGATTAAACCATCACAGCTGTTGTGTGTGCGTGTGTGTGTGTGTGAGATCGTGTGGATAATGTGTGTGCATGTAAATGCCTGTCGTAATGTGGGCAAGGCTGCTTACTATACAGAAGGTCTATACAAAAATGTTGAGTGCATTCGATTTACTGCTGACTGTGTTTAAGATATTGGCACTAATGCTTTTTTTTGTTTCTCTAAATTGATTTTTTTTTAGTAGACTTGTCTTTTATATTGTCTGATCTGCAATAATAATAAAAAAAAAACATTTTAATGACATAAAGAGCTGAAGGCATATGCGTTGAGAAAATGGACATGCCAAATCTTATCAAACTGTGTGGAGTGGGTTGGGGGGGTGGGGTGGGTTGTTTACAAATACAGAGTGTTACCGTACGTTTTTAAATGTTTTGTTGTTGTGTATTTGTTTTAAATTAAGACAGGCTTTAACACTCCTGTTCAGTGTTTTCGTTTTGAGATTTTACAAAGGAAAACTTTATTTAAACAATGAGAACAAGATTAATAAAGATGAAAGTATTGGCTTCTACCCTTTATTCCATGTGGGGTTTTTTGTTTGTTTCAGATTGTGTAAATTTAGGCTGTTTTGCATTATTACACTATCAAATTGGATATTTTCCATAGTATTGTTTGTCATCTGGGAAAAAAAAAATTTTTTTGGTCTTTATAAAAAACAATCCAGGTGTCAGTCAATGTCACATTATCATAAACACATTAATCCAATTTAAAACTCACGTCACACTACAGTAAGCAGGCTTAATGTTTTATATTTACTGACTCAAATCTTTTCTGTAGTTCAAAATTTGTAACAAATAATATAGAGACAAATCCTTCTCACTTATGTTGAAACATTGGAAATCACGTAAATAAAAAAGCCAACATTTTTTTTTTAAGATTTTTTTTTTTTTTTACTTAAAATTTAATGGATTAATTTAAAAAAAGGCGTGTTTGGGTGGAACGTTCCCTTCTAATAACGCTGCCCCTGATATCCAGAGGGTGACATCATCGACGCTGTGAACAGGCACGTTGTTAAGTAACGAGAGGGGGCGGGGCGTGACAGACTCGAGTAGAGAACAGTCGTCAGTGCTGCTGGAGCTTCTCAGGGACTATCAACAGGGTGCGTAACCGACAACGGAGCTTAGAGCTGGGGGTATGAGAGCTCACAGAATCCGTTCCCATCCTCCTCTGGTCGGTTTCCTGTCCGACTGACAACCATCGGATCAGAACCTCCACTTAACCAGCTGTCGGACGAACCTGATATCAGGTGAGGGTTTGGTCGGGGAACCGATGAAACCAAGGGGGAAAAGGAGCCCGATTCGACCGAATCTGAGTCTCCTATTCACGGCTTATAGAAGAGGGGGAGGGGGCGAGTAGTAGGACTGGTTGTCTTGACAGGCTAGTTTAATGCTTATAAGGGTACAGTTGTAAATAAAATACAAAACGAAGCTTTACGTGATAAACATGCATTACGCTTTAATTTATTTAGAAAGTATTTGTAGTCCAGAACATCACGGCTCAGTTAACGTATTTCTACTAGCTTAGCAGCTAACGGCTCACTTAGGTTAAATTCCTGCGTTTTGTATTTTGAATTATCGATAGTTAAAAAGCCTGTAAATCATCCAAATAACTTTTTAAACTGTAACTACGCATTTTTAATTTTTTGTTTCTAAAATAATCCGAGTTGTATTATGAACTACTCGTTGTGTATAATCAGAAAAAACTCGACTGTTATTTTCTAGTATCGTCATAAAACCATCTTTTTGTGAGTTTATTTACAGTAATGCGTGCGCCATTTATAATATATCGCATTTGTAACGCTCTAGTTTTTTAGTATTTGTGTAGTGACAGCTGTGAGCAGCGTCACGTTAACACTGTGCTTTGTGTGATTGCGAAATATTCAAGGTTTGGCTCTCTGACACATGTTTTTCCTTTTGTAAAGAGCTTTATTCACATCCACCTATAGTCCTAAAGGCATAAGTCGGATTGACAGATGTATGTGCAGAAACACAAATGTGATTTCATGCTTTAGGTTGTCTCTAAAGATGTAGAAGCTTTAAATGTAGTACATCTCTTCCTTGGAACATCTTGTCTCCACAGCTACTATTAAAGACTCCCCCCTTTAACCAACAGATGTGTACTGTACTATCTTGACCAATCCACTCTTCTGTAGACGATTACTACCGTAACAGCACATGTTGTTTGTCCAGTGCAGTGTGACAGGCTAATTCCCCCAGCTTCTCGTTACATAGGCAGGATCTGAAACACCATACTAATGAATTTGCTTGAAAGCTGTTCAGTTGAAGCTATAAAGAGATTTACCCACAGCTTGTTAGAATAAGCACATAAAAATCCTACATGCAGTGTTGAGGATGCACTGAGCATTTTGCATCAACTAATGTTGCTCCTTAAATCCTGGTCTTTGTTTGCACCAGTCTCACGCTTGGTGTAATGAACTGTAACTCTTTATTAACCCAGATTTACCTGCATCTGTCACCTCTTCTGTGCCGAGCTGTGATCACCTGGTAGTGAGGCAGTTAGTTTACTTTTTGTCCTGCAGTGAGGTCCACATAACAAGTTTGGAAGCTGGTGTGTGCTGCTTGTTTTTGTTTTAATCACACTGCTCATCATCAAGCAATGTGTTATGAGAAATATATTTAAGTTGACAAATGTAAAACTTTGAGTTGAAACACTGAACCAGAACTGTAGAAATTGAGCTTGTTGTAATGACATGTTTTTATCTTTTTATGGGATATGGGCTGAGGTCACTCTTCAGCTTGTTAAAGACAGCAGTCTTGACATTTTTTCGTGGTGTTTGTTGGGAAGCTCAGACTGACTCGGAGTGTTACTTGGAGATTAGTGGTGCTGCTTCTGGACAAAGGTTCATTGTTGCTGCAAAGGGTACATTTTGTTGACATCGCGTTCCCAAATTAGTGCTGAGTAAACTAGTGTCTAATAAAAAAATACTCTGTGCTGATGGAGTCTCTGCATCTCTTGGCTCTATGAAGTTCATTAAACTGAATAGTTTCAGGGTTTTGACATAGATACAGCCAGCCAGTGCTCTGTTTGCTCGTGTCCTCCCTCTTTTTGGCAGTGCCAGCCCAGAGCAGCGGAGAGCTTAGAGCCGCTTTTGCAGTCCGCTGCTCAATGTGGCGTGGTAGAACATGTACTAAATAAGTGATGATCCTGTTCCAACATCACGTGCAGCTCAGCTCAAAAATTGCATTTCATTTTCTTGAGCTTCCCAAGCCCATGTACTCATAGACCATTAGTCTCCTTCTCAGTCCTTTTCACTTACAAACTAGTGTTTTTACTCATTTTTCTGTGTTTCTTACACTTCCTTTCCCTGAGCCAGCCTCTCTCTCTCAGCCCGGAGTGACCCTACAAATCTCGTTCTGTTTTTGGAGACCAGACAGCTGTTTTCTGCTCAACTTGCAGAGCTAGCAGGGTGCATCCACACATAATCATGTGGTCAGTGTCGCGGGGACAGAAACGTGTCATGAGCTGCTAACAGATTAGAGGACATCTCATTTTGCCTCACGGGAAAATACGAAAAGTAGTGTTTTTTTCTTGTGGTTGAGGCAGGAGTTGACTTAAAAGTGTGCCAAATTTTTATGAGAAACGATTATGAACTGTAGAGGATTTAGCCTGTTGCATGTCATTTTTTTTCATAGATTTGTGTTGTCTGTTGGTGACAGTGACACCTTGCAACCATGGAGCTGAGAGTGGGGAACAAATACCGGCTGGGGCGAAAGATAGGGAGTGGTTCCTTTGGAGATATTTATCTTGGTAAGTGGAAATGTTTATATTTCTCTATATTTTATCACTATTTGAATATGTTCTTTTCCCTATGTACTTAAACAATTAACTTTTCCAGAGGATTACCCATCTGTCTGATCCTTACCCATCTTTGCACTGCGGTTGTTTTTTGTTCTTCATCTTAGGTGCCAACATTGCCACTGGTGAGGAGGTTGCCATCAAGCTGGAATGTGTGAAGACCAAACACCCACAGTTGCACATCGAAAGCAAATTCTACAAGATGATGCAAGGCGGAGGTAAACAAATTCAGCCTCAACATGCTTTTCAAGATTTTCTTAGGTAATTTCTATTTGTCTCCAGGCTGTAGATTACATGCAGATATCCTGAAAAACCTGACAAAATAGCAGTTGAACAGAATAGACTTGTGTACCTGAGTTAAGGCACTTGTTTCAAAAGTTATTTGTATATTTAACAGTTGTTAAATGTTTCACTTAGTGGGTATTCCATCGATAAAGTGGTGTGGTGCAGAGGGAGACTACAACGTCATGGTCATGGAGCTGCTTGGTCCCAGTCTGGAGGACCTTTTCAACTTCTGCTCCCGGAAGTTCAGCCTAAAGACCGTCCTGCTCTTGGCAGACCAGATGGTATGACGCAAACTTTTCTTTGAAGTCAGGAACAGTCCGGTCAGTTTGTGTAACTACGTGTTTTGCAGTGATAACAGATACGATAGTGATTAGCGCTCAGCAGTAGGTCATGTGCTCTACATAAACATTGTATATGATGTTACTTAACCTTCAGTAAAGATTAAAGATGTTTTGGTTTCTGTTAGTTCTCCATATCATGTGTACTTTGTGTTCATGTACTTGCATTTAAGTGTTCTGACCTAGATATTTTATATCATAATCTTAACTTTGCCAAGTTAATGTATTAGTCCTCTGTGTTCTCCAGGGGTCGTGACTTTTCTTGTCCCGCTCTGCTCTTTCATGTCTTAGTTTGCTCCAGTCGTTGATGCAATTAATTTGCTGATTGACCTTGTGACTGTATGACAACATCGCTCAGTCTGCTCTGCATCCCTGCATTCACAATGACGTGTATTTTATCTTTTGTGCTTTCTCCTCCCCTCCACCCTCACACTCCAGATCAGTCGCATCGAGTACATCCACTCCAAGAACTTCATCCATCGAGACGTAAAGCCAGACAACTTCTTAATGGGGCTCGGCAAGAAGGGCAACCTGGTGTACATCATTGACTTTGGACTGGCCAAGAAGTACCGCGATGCCCGCACTCACCAGCACATCCCTTACAGGGAGAACAAGAACCTGACCGGAACAGCACGCTACGCCTCCATCAACACACATCTTGGAATTGGTAAAATTGATTCAAAGGATACATTCAAATCATATTTACATGTTCATGTTTGTTTTTTCTAACATGGCTGGCAGGATCACAGTCTGAATGTGTCAAGGTCATAGAAACCAGTAACATGGGAATTAAAATCTCGTCTACTCACCTGCACCTTTTAAATATCTTTTTTTCATGTTAGATTGAATTGATCATAGAAGTGCAACCCTTTATATGGTGATGCAAAGTACAGATCATGCTTGAGGTTTTTGTTAATCAGTCATAAAACTTTTCACCAGATCTTACAGTTTGACTTATCTTTTTTCCCTTTGGGGATTAATAAAGTATTTTTGAATTGAATTGTACATTCACTGAGTATATTCTCTGAATATATTAGTAAATTTCAAATGTGCAGATTTTTTTTTGATTGTTGTAAAATCTCAACAAATATTGCTATTTATTTATTGAGGTATAAAAACAGCAGCTGCACTGTTGGTTGTTCTGAGTTTATTACAGAACACATAAACAACTAGTGATTAAAGAAGCTGGAATGCTACATTTTGGCTTTCATAACAGATTTAGAGTATCAGGTTCAGTTTTCTCAGACTTGTATGTGCTACTTGTTTCATGTTCACAGAGCAGTCAAGACGTGATGACCTGGAGTCTCTCGGCTACGTCCTCATGTACTTCAACCTCGGCTCCCTCCCCTGGCAGGGACTCAAGGCTGCAACCAAGAGACAGAAGTATGAACGGATCAGCGAGAAAAAAATGTCCACACCCATCGAAGTTCTCTGCAAAGGATACCCCTGTAAGTGATGCTTCTCAGAGCAGAAATATGTTTAAACATATTTAATTTCATAATACTTCATTACTAGCTTGTATTGTATCTCATGGGTTTTTAATTTTGATTGTGTCTCATCAGCTGAATTCTCCACGTACCTGAATTTTTGCCGCTCACTTCGTTTTGATGACAAACCAGACTACTCTTACCTACGGCAACTTTTCAGGAATCTGTTCCACCGACAGGGTTTCTCTTACGATTACGTCTTTGACTGGAACATGCTCAAATTCGTAAGTCCGCGGTATTAGATTTTTTTTTGTGGTGCAGATCGGGTCTGAAAATCCTGATTTATTGTTGATTCCTTTTATCAGGGGGCAAGTCGAACAGCCGAGGACGGGGATCGTGAGAGGAGAACAGGAGACGAGCGGGATGATCGGATTGGTGGAGCCCCCAGGGGATCTGCGTCTCGGGGCCTCCCTTCAGGTCCCACCCCCGGAGCTCCCAACAGAGTCAGGAATGGGCCAGAGCAAGCCATTTCAAACCCGGCCTCACGGGTCCAGCAGTCTGGTGAGTCATTGAGTGAATTTGGCAATATGATAAATAACAGACAGAAAATGTTTGTTCATGAAAATTTGCATTTTTTCATTCAGGTAACACGTCACCGCGTGCGATCTCTCGCACAGAGAGGGAGAGAAAGGTGAGCATGCGTTTACACCGCGGAGCTCCTGCCAACATGTCCTCCTCCGACCTCACAGCCCGTCAGGATCAGTCGAGGATCTCCACGTCACAGGTGAGGAAACAATTGCTGCACCTGCTCTTGGATTTATCACATGCAGAGCGTCTACGGGAAATATCTAACAGGGACAATTGTAGTGTTAGAATTATCCCCCAGCCCTCTGATGTGAGTTTGTTTTCAAAGTAACACAAGTTTTAACTTCGTGAAGACGTTCTAATTCTTTTAATTGTGAATAACAAGCGGTTTGAAACCAGAATCATCACTAACACCAGTAAAAGCGGGTTTTGAGGAACACGTTACTGAGAAAGATCAAATCTGTTTTAATCAAAAGTATGCAGCATTAAAATACCACTATATATGACAAATAAGTCATGTGACGTCACATAGTCACACACCAATCAGCATCAGGAGGAATCACACTGATGAATAAACACATAGCATCATGTTTAAATATGTTTATTTAGAGCAGGATGCTGGGATAATGAGTTTGATGTTGACAATTGTGATGATGATAATTGTTCTGTCATCACAATGTCCTCAAAACATTCTGAGTCGTCACTGTGGCCATTCAGCATTCATGTTTTTGGAGTGCAGCTGTAGCGTTAATGTTTGAATAAGAAAATGTCAGATTAGTTTATCTTTTTGATCAGCATGAAGCTTCATCCTAAACGGTTCGGATCAGAGCTACTCACGTAATTCCTCATCTGGAATCATTATTCTGCTGTTTGCAGGTCAGTGTACCATTTGAGCACGTGGGGAAGTGAAACTCCTTGGCTCTGCATGAACGTGAAATCAACAGGTGAGCTCTCAGTTTATGTATTTTATTCTCAAAAATGTACAACACATAAATATCGTCTCTAATTACAGTCTGCTTTCTGTTCCAGGGCTGCAAGGAAAATATTCTCTGCTACACGTCTTTTTTTTTTTTTTTCTTTATACTTTGTTTAAAGAAAAGTTTATTGTTACTGAACATAAACTCTTTTTTGGAACAAGACATTGAGTTTTTTTGAAGAATTGTGGAAAACACATGAAGGTGTAAAACATGAATTCTTACCTGGACTGTTTGTTCTGAAACCCCGGATCATCACCACAATGGCAGTGCTGCACTTTGACTGTTTTTCATTCCTGCCCTTCTCTTTTCCTCAGATCATTCCCTCAGTATTTTGACTAATGTGAAGGACTGTTGGCATGGAAGGAGCAAAAAAGTTTCAGGGTCATGCATGTTCTCTTATTAAAGGTTAATGCAGGTTTCGTAATGCCCCCTTTTTCCACAAAGACATTAAATTTGAGTTTGTTTTTGTTTACCCTAACAGCTCAATAGAAATGAGCACCTGTAGTTGAAGTCGGGTTGTGTAGATGGAAGGATGGTTTCAAGACTTTATAAAGGAGAAGTACGTGATGTTTTAGCTGTTGTAGAGTCGATGCTGGTTGCTTGCCCCCACATGCTTTTTTTGTTTTCTATGATTTTACTGACATTGAAATCTTCACCACATCTTACTTTGCCTAACTTTGATTTCGCCGTTTTCTTTTTATTTGAGTATATTACAGGTAAAGTATGATTGTGAATATTCAAATGGACGCACTCCCAAATGTTGACCTCAGGAAATTCCCAGCATCCTGATATTTGACCACATTTGCCCCTTTTGGCCAACAAATAGATTCAATTTTTAATGGATTTCTTAAGGTTTTTTAAATTCTTTTTGTTATTGAGGAGGGGGCAGGCTCTGTTAGAATGCCATTTGGGAGGGTTGGGGCTTTTTTCCTTTTGTTTACTCCACTGTAAATATTTTTTATTATTTCAATGTAAAGCCAAATGTGGTTATATGTTGTAAAGGTGTAAAGTAGAAAAATGCTTACTAATGAAGAAATAGGAGATCTTTTGACTCAGAAATAATAAACTTTGGGACAGTTGCAGTACCAGCTGGGTCATCCAATATGAGCGTGTGCACCTGTGTGTGAAGTAAAAGGGTGCCACATCCTTGCTTAGGAAAATAAAGTCATATTCTGTGTTCTATTTATGTGAGACTGTTATTTCCTCCTTGTAAATTTAGTATACAATTTTTGGTTTATTTTAAAATGTTTATTTTAGTCCAACTTTTTTTTTATATATATTTGACACTCCAATGAAAAAATAAATTTTAGCAAGTTGATGTCACCTTTTGTTTTGAACCTTCCTGATTTTATTCAGAAGAATGCATAACTGATGCAGCTGCAGACATCATGTACAGCAGTGACTGATGTAAAATCACCTTTGACATTATGACCCAGTGGCATTGCAACCAGATTTGGGGGATGAAGTGTACAAGAGGATGAAAAGTGGGGTGGGGGGGGGTCATTTTGTGTATTGTGTATGGATATCCTGTACAGTTCTTTAACACTATTTACAGTATTTGTGTATATTTTATGAAGTAATAAAAATCCATAACGTTGCATACACGTTTTACTGAGTTTTTGCTTTGGATTGTTTCCTGGGGGGGGTGTTTAGAGTAGGATTGCGCCCATGTCTAGTGCGCATGCGTGAATAGCTGAGCTGCTGCTGCTAGCGGCTGCTGTTGGCAAACTGCTGAGGATGTGTGGATTGTAACGGTGTGTGAGCTCCATCAGCGTTTGACTGGAAATGCCCTAATGGTATTGGTATTTTCATGTGCGCTTTAAATGTATTTAAACCTTAGACCTCTTACAAAGATATTTTTTATTTTCGCTTATCTCATTAAAGTGAAGCGTTTTGCGAGAAGGACTTTGCTTCTCATGCTAGCAGGAGCAACTACGCTCGCGGACACTTCAGTGCTTAAAAACCAGGGACACGTTTCCGGGGTTGGACAATGATGCAGTGATTACGGCTGGTTTCAATTGAATGTTTACGTTTAGCCGGACAACTTTGTTTTTTTACTCCTAAAGGCTCACGGTCAGCTTGAGATAATGATGAGCTAAAAATTGATGCTTGTATCGGAACCAGCGCAGGTTAACCAGCTGCAGAGGAGGTAAGGACAGATACATCAACGGCTAATGTTTCACTTCTGCTTGTTCTGGTTTTTGTTCTTAACTCGCCCACTTTTTCAAAACAGAAACCATCATAAACTGTCCCAGCTGAAATTATATTTGATCCAACTATTTTCTTGTTAACATGCTGCTTAAACTTTTTCTTTAAATGGAAATCTGAAATGGATTTTCTCGTTCATTTTGTGACATTTGTTGCAGCAACATTAATTTGAATGGCAATATCAGTTTCTAAATCACTGCTTCAGACTGAATTCGAGCACATTTATTGCGGCCTGATTATTTCGGGCAGGTCGAAGACACACGGTTCATCACAAAGACAGCTGGTTCGATTGAGGTCAAAGTACAATCCATGTTTTAAAAGCTTCTCATGAATTCCGTCAGCAGGATTGATGAGCTGCTCCTCTGTCTGTTGTCTGTGGCCTACTGGGACTCAGTGAGCAACAACCTGGCCTTGAACATATATCTTGATCTGGATAATTTACAGGTTCATTTTAAAACTAATTTTTGAAGGGACATTGTTTTATTTCATCTTCATTTATTTAATTTAAACAAAACTGTAAAAACTAATTACCAGTGTCAGTTATTCAGATCTGGCGAATAAGTTGATCAATTGTAAAGTTGTCTTGTATTTCTAAAAAAACTGGTCTATTTCCCAGCGATTTGTTTACCTAAATAGTCAAACCTTTTCTAATATGATGCCTGTATGTTTGCGTGATCTGCTGATGTGCTGCTTGTCACCGCAACGTCACCAGCTTAACCAGTTTCTGGCAAGTAGCATGAGTCATCCATTGACCATACTGTGCACAGGCCTAAATTAGTCCTGTAGGGGTAAAATTAGTTTTCACTGCGAATTATTAGATTATTTCTGAAATCTGCTCCAAGACGCTGGCGTAGGTGAGGTGAAAACACGGTGATGTTATTTGATGATGATGATAATGAGGGTGTTGGCACATCAAGGATGTTTGTGATGTTTCTGTGTTTTGCTTTTGCCTGTCAAGCTTTTATTTGTACAAGTGAAAGCTTTGTAAATAAATCACTGTGTTTTCTCATTTTTAAGATTGAAAATATTTTCTATTAATAATGTGAGAAGCAGACAGGAACACCTTGCTTCACATCCATGGCGTATTTTAGTTTAATGTGGTTTCTCTCTTCACCCACCTACCTCATGGCATCTCCTCCCACCCCCACACAGTCTTCATCTCTCACACATCCGCACAATATCTTTTGCATTTTTTAGATCTGTGTGCTGTCCTACTTATTCTCCCCCCTCCAACATCAGCATTTATTGCCTTGAGATTCAGGTCACAGTGCTGTCTCATGTGTTTAATTCAGGCTTTTTGACACGGAACAGAAGACTCTGCAGCTGATTTGTCTTATATAAATTGGATGATTTATTTTGTATCATATGAGGACCCCTTTCTTTCTGTCTGACAGATGAATCAGCTTTGGTGGCGAGACAAGCGCCTGTCTGAGAAGTTGGGGAACAACTCGCCCAATGGCCTCCCTCCGAGTTCCCCATCCACCGTGGCTCCTCAGGGATCCAACTCCTCTTGGGCACCAGTGGTTCCGGTGGTCAGGCCAGAGGAGCCAATATTCCTCATGACGTCCACTGCCCAAACTATTTCAGGGTTTTTTGTTTGGACAGCTCTTCTGATCACATGTCACCAGGTATGAGTCTTACATTTGGAGCTAAAATCTGATCAAATATTATTTACAATCTTGAAGGATTTTTCATGTTCGATATGTTAAAAGTCTTCTTTATACAAACTGTGTTGGAGGATTGAAGATTAGCTCTCACACATCTTTTTGATTAGACTTCATAAGCTTTATTTTAACCGAACATGCCCCTGATATGGAACAAAAAAGCCCCTTCACACTGGATTAAGACTGCTCTCTACAACCTACCCAATCATCAAGATTGCAGCTGGATTGCAGCACATTCAGAAAACCTGAGCTGAATATTGCGAAACAATTTAATATATATTTATAACATATTTTTTGTGATTATTTGGACCTAATTAATTGAGGCAGTTGTGCTTTAAGACACTTTCATTTGGACTTTTCTTTTCAGTGATGTTCCGCATATTTAACTGAAAAAAGCAAGCAAATTTCCTGCAAATTAACTTAATTTGAAGCTACTTTTGATCCAGAAAAGACAAAAATGGGGAACCTTCTGATTTTTTATCACTGCAAAAACAAATGATGTTATAAACCTGCAACAAACATCAACAGATAGTCGAGACTCTGGAATCAGACGTGTGTTAATGGATCTGATGTTCCTTCAAAATTTCTAGAGCTCAATCCAGAAGAAAAACTACTGAACTAATAATGAGATCAAAGTCAGTTCGGGTGTTAAAGGTGTTTTCATGGTCAGTGAATCTGATAATGTCAGTACAACAAAGGTGAAACTGTTTTTTTGGAGTAAATCACTGAGGTGTTTGATGGAGGTCTGTGATCTACGAGGGATTTTCTAGTTTTTAGTTGTTTTTATTTTAATTTGAAGATGAGATGGAGATGATCTAAAGGTTGCTTCTGGGCCATAAACCGCATCTTGCCCACGTGTGTTGTAGAGAGTTTGTTGCAATTTGTCAGCAGTTGTTTCAAAAGATGGTTTAGCAGAAAAGTGATCATTTTTATGCTTTAAATTTTAATATAGTTCAGTTTATACTGTCTGTTTTTCAGCCCTTGGTTACTGAGAGCTGTTAATTAAGTCTGTTTGACTTTTCTATCATCGTTTGCTCTTCACAGAGATGCCTGTTGTCTGTCAACCAACAGGTGCTCCTGGCTGCACTACCACTTCCTGAATGAGCAGGAGATGAATGTTTGTTTCTGTTTGTGTGTGTGTGTGTTGCCGAAGGCCACCTAGCAACAATAAAAGCACTAGCCTGCTTGGTGTGTCGTCACCCACTTTTGGTTAGTTTACCCCAGGTGTGTGTCCATTTACAGGCCAGGAAAGGTGATAGCTTAGCACGTTGTATAAGTGGAAAAGGGGCAGATGGAGCAGACAAAGGTGCTGCTGACAAAAGGTTCACCCTGTTCTTTCTACTGTCTGCTGCTCTGAATAGGAGTGATAAAAGCTCGGTGTCGGTTTCCTAAAACAACCCCCTCGTGTTGGTGGACATATACGCTTACACACACACAAAGCCTTGGCTACTCCAGTATTTTAGTTTGACAAGTATCCTCTCTGCACAGTTACAGGTTTCATGAGGCAGCGTTTAGTTTCAGCCTGCTTGTTTGCCAAATACATTGTGATTTCAGTCTGAGAAAGCTGATCCATGACCAAATCAGGATTAAGTCTGCTGTTTCAGCAGACCTGATCCCAGTTGATGTTCATGCATCTCAACAACATGCTGTAACCAGATATTTTTGAAAACATCGCATATTTCTGTGTGTGTTTTGGCCCTTTTGTCTGAGTGGAAACCCAGTTTTGGGTCAGCGATAACGGAAGTTTTGGAAACCTCCATCCAGACGTAAGATATTCAGACCTTCGGTTTTCAGAGCTGACAGATACTTTTTTTAAATGATGACACAGACACCCAGTTCTCTGCCTCGTTGAGTCACAGTGTGACCTTCCCTGATTCTTCTCACCTCTGTCATGTATCTCCCCGTGTGCCTGTATAAAACTGTTGTGTTCTATTTCATTCCTTCTATGAACACAGAGGGATTATTTCTTGACTTGGTACAAATATCTGAATGATCTTCATTTTTGTTTTACATCCTTGTAGATCTACATGCACCTTCGTTACTACAGCTCCCCAAACGAGCAGAGGCACATTGTCAGAGTCCTCTTCATAGTCCCCATCTATGCCTTCGACTCCTGGCTCAGCCTTCTGTTTTTCACCAACGAGGAGTACTACGTGTATTTTGACACAGTTCGAGACTGCTACGAAGGTAAGCAGACAAAAGAAACTCCAGAGACGCACGCTGACATTTTCTGCTGCAGGTTAACAGCTGGTCAACATTCAGGACACTGATCAGAGTGCGTGTTCTGACTCCTGTTAGAAAGAAATGAGTGAGAATTGATGTGAAACCCCAGTGGGCAGATGGCCTTTGTAGTGTCTTCATTTACAAAGGTTGCCATCTTAGTTGTCACATCTCCATGGCCTGTTGGGACTGCAGGGGAAGGGGAACCAGTTTCCTAGCAACTGTGTGAAAAGGAGCAAATCCTTCGAAAATCATTTCACTTTAGAGCAGATAAATCATAACTCATACTACATCACTGCCAGGCTCTGCTTATATTAAGGAAATTTTCTTTTATTACATCCTCACCATAGTTTTATTACTATTGCAGTTTTATGTATGTGGTGTTGAAGAGATCAGCTGATTACAGGAAAGTAAATACGCTCAACAACAACTGGTTTGCTGCTTTTCTCTGTTTACAGCAAAGGCAGTTTAACTTCTTTGAGTTTTAAACTAATTGCTGTTTCATGGTGGTGTGGCAGTCCATTTTTCTTGTTATTAAAAAGTGTTGTTTTTATTTGATTGTTCTTTGTTTTGGAAAAGCCCAGTCCGTAAACTCAGAGACCTGAAAACTGTTCTCTCTTTAAAGAGGAGCGCGGCATGAAACGCTGCTCTGTTGTAAAGATTTCTTTACTTACTTCACTTAAACTTGATTCTTTAAAAGGCAACACACTGGTTTAATTAAACTGAACTGGTAATAAGACAGTTTTATGTCAAACAGACAATAAATTCCAAACATTCTTTTCACAATTTAATCTTAAAGTGTCAATTATCAGATTCTTTTTTCTCTCCAATCAGTCACAACTTGGTTTTATAGGCTGTAAATTCCTCCCAAAGTTTCTCACGTTTTTACACTTTCTGACACAGAAACTTGAGGATTCCAGATGTTTGTAACAACTATGTAACTATTCTGAAAGAAAATTGTTCTAGTACGTTTTTGATGTTGATGAAATTCCAGCAGTAAGACTTACGTTCTTGTGATTTCTTTTTGAGACATTTTAGAAACTCACTTGGAAATCCTGTTCTTGGTTTGTAACAAATGCAGCCCAGCGACGTACTCACTTTAGTTTGTGGAAAATACCACACAAAGTTAGCAGTTGAGCTGCTTAAAGATTAGCATCAGTAACATTTGGTAGTATAAAATTAATTATTCTGGTCTTTTTTTTTTTTTTTTTTTTTAACTTTTATCACTTGCAATTTATTCAACTTTGTCAAAATAATTACACCGATTTCAGCTTAAACATATTCGAGTGGTTCATTTCACATCATTTCTTCTCCTGAGTTGATTTCACCTTCAGAAAGAAACAAACTCAGAAACAAGATTCTTGATCTGATTCTACATTTTCTACCGTAGTAAATCACTTTGTTTACATCACCTGTTCCCCTTTTGATCATATCTTTTAAATGCGTTTCCCTCAAAATTGTGCAGCGATATTCAACAAATCTGCATATTTGAGCCTTAAACATAAAAATCACACAACAGAGACACTTTAAAAATTACCTTCAAACACATGAAGGTCGTAAGAGTCTTAAAATGAAGCTTCAATTTAAAACTTGTCCATAAAATAAAGAACTTTCATATATCCAAGTACTTTCAGTTCACATTGTCCACTTTCTGAAACATTTTTCAGGAATGGAAGTTCAGATGAAATGCGGAAACTGACACATGATCTGCTTCAGTAAATGTGCTGCATCGATCTGAAAGAAGCATCAAAGCCACAGTTTGGCTCAGTGGAGCTGCGGGAACTGAGTGATGATCCAAAACAGATCCAGAAACAAACCATGAAACCGAAACATTAGCTAAAGCTTTTGGAATGAGCCTCACCGTCTCCTCCCTCTAATATTTGAACAAATATTTAAAAAGAATCAATGCAGGACATATGGAAAATGTTAAAAATCTTTAACATTGTTGAGATCATTCAGACTGCAGTTCCAACTGGTCTTTAACGTGTTTTTTGGTTCATTATTGAGCTCATTATCTGGGAGGATTTTGCTGAAAATGGAGTGGTTTAACATTATTTTCTCTTTCTGCACTGCTTGTTAAGTTAAAAGGCACGTGGGAGAGAAAAATTTACAGCATCTGTGATTATGCAACACTAACAAAGCAGGCAGTGTGCTGCTGACGGTGTTCTGGTGAGTGTTTTCAGCAGGCTCGAAACTTCAACTCAGCCATTTTCCACAATAAAAGAGAGAGAGAGAGTGATCGAGTGCTCAGAAAGTCAAACAGGTCTACAAACACCTGGAGCAGCAGATAACCATCAGTCAGCTTCATTCAAGTTGCATGTTACTTCTAACACAAGATCAGATGTTAAAGCAGGAGCAGGTCACACCTGGAATGTTTATTTAATCACTATGATGGTGACCAATTGGTTTCTTTATTTAAATTTGAGTCTGAACCCTGTGAGAGTTCAGTTTCTATTTCTATCTGTTCCTGCGTAGTTAGAGACTCTGATTCTGTTTTTAGGTGTTTAAATAAAAGCAGGATTTTGTGAAAAGTATAAGATTTATTTTTCTGGTTTCCAGGTTCGGATAAGAAAAAAACATTGGAATTTTAAATTCTTTAATGTTGGAGACAAATCTGAATCTCTGAGTGAATTACTTAAAGAAGCAACATGCATCTCAGTTATTTTATTTATAAAAGATAGAAAGTGGAAGGAACCTTCCTGTGTGAATGAGAAACATTATTATTAGAAAATATTTTATAAACCTTGCATAGTTTAGCCAGTTTGTAGAATTTAAATCTTTTTGTTTGTTTTTGGACCAATTTATTAGTAATACTTACAAGGAGAAATGGTCAACTTGATGGGTATAATTAGTTTTGCTCTCTGGTGTCATTTTTAGAGTTGAAGTCCACGTTATGAGTGTAAAAACAGATTGCAGACATAAAAATCATCATGTGATGTCATCATTCCGTCCTCTGCTGCGTGGCAGCATTCCACGAATACAAACTGTCTCTCCCACAGGTGTGCTGTCACGTCCTCGCTCCTCGCTGCACCACAGAGCGACACTTTCTAATTCTTCTCCCTCACGACCAGCAGCCAGGCGTCTGTGAGCTGCCTGATGGGTATGACTCACCTTTGCTGCTTGAATCTGCCAAACTCAGCAGCTGGGATTCAGAATCAGCAAAAAGTCAGCCGTAATTAGGAAAGTTGGACTGACAGGAGACTCAAACTAAAACTCTGATTGTTCAGCTTAGATGGAGACAGTCAGAGTTTATTCCTGACCCGTTCTTCAGTGAGACGAGGACATGTTCTAGTTTCCAAGGAAGTAAATCCGTATGTCATTGATCACTCTTTGCAGCTTTTGTCATCTACAACTTCCTGAGTCTGTGTTATGAGTATCTGGGAGGAGAGAGCGCCATCATGGCCGAAATCAGAGGGAAACCCATCGAGTAAGTCTCATCGGTTCATCTTCACTTCCTGTTGTTCCGTGTACGCAGCTGATAGCTTGTTTTTCATTCAACCTGCTTTAATCTGTCTGACTTTAGGTCGAGCTGCGTGTATGGAACCTGCTGCTTGTGGGGAAAGACCTACTCCATCGGGTTCCTCAGGTTTTGCAAACAGGTATCAGTCCTTTTTAATGTTCCGAGGTTGTTTTGGATCTCTGGAATCCAAATTTGGATTTCCAAATGAAAACCCACTTGACTGATTCAGTTATCGTCTCCTGCACCCTCAGGCTACGCTCCAGTTCTGTGTGGTCAAACCCCTGATGGCGATGATCACTGTCATTCTTCAGGCTTTTGGGAAATACAGAGATGGCGACTTTAAGTATGTTTAAACTGGAAATTCTTTGATATCAATATTTGTTTTATTATTTATTTGTTTTTCTTTCCTTGTCTCTTCCCGTATCTCCCAGCGTGGCCAGCGGCTACCTGTATGTCACCATCATCTACAACATCTCTGTCAGCTTGTCGCTCTACGCGCTCTTCCTCTTCTACTTTGCAACTCGCGAGCTGCTCGTCCCGTACAACCCCGTACTCAAGTTCTTCATGGTGAAATCGGTCATCTTTCTCTCCTTCTGGCAGGGTAAGGACATCCTGTTCTGGATCAGCAGACACTTTTCAGAAGCTTCATCTTCTATAATCTCATCAGCTGAAATGAGTTGAAACTTCTCTGTAAGCTTCAGATTTCTCTCACCCTTCAGGCATGCTGCTGGCCATCCTGGAGAAGTGTGGAGCCATTCCTAAGATCAACTCAGCTGACTTCTCTGTGGGTGAAGGAACCGTCGCCGCTGGTTACCAGAACTTCATCATCTGCATTGAGATGTTCTTTGCTGCTGTGGCTCTGCGTCACGCCTTCACCTACAAGGTGTACATGGACAAACGGCTGGACTCGTACGGTACGTGATGATTCCTGTGAGTTCATCTCTGATGTGACGGTTTTGTGTGACTCATTCTGGTTTGGACTGATCTGACCTCTGTGTTCCTCTCTGTTCTCTCTGATTCCTGCTTTCAACACAGTAACTGTTAGAAATCACTCGTTTCTTCTACTGATGCTTCACCTTCATTTTCATGTTGCTTTTCTTTCTCTCGTATTTCTCTAAAAGGCTCGTTTCCCATTTACGGACAATACGGTAGGTTTGATGTTGGCTGTTCTGTCTTTACTCGTCACTATTGGATGTTTAGAGGTTTATTTTCATTGCTGTTCTGCACCATGTGAACATTTTGTTTCATTTTATTATTTAAAAGAAGTTTCAGCTGCCGTGACATTCATTTTGCTTGTTTCTGTTTGCGTTATTTTTGTCCAGTATGACACACCGTGACTTTATTATTTATTTATTTATTACATATGTATGTTTATGCACGCTTCTCTTCCTCTTCCTCGTCTTTTCAGTGTTCCCCCTCTTCTATAAGCCTGATTGAAAGATAGTTGATCATTATTGAGCTCAGTTAATAACTGCAGCAGGGATGTGTCTAAACGCGTGAGGCAACATGTTCATAAGAACCAAATTATTCTAATTTCCCTCCAGATCAATCTGGAAAACGTCAGTTCAGTTTATTTATCAGCGCTAATTCATAATAAAAATCCTTTTAGAGTTTTATAAAAGCCAAAGTGATTCAAATCAAATGACAAACAGGTCATTCAGTTCAGCTGTAATATAACCAGGTCGAGAGTGTAAAAACATGCCAGGTAAGAAATAAGGATCCGCCCTGGAAAACCAGTAAATGCTTCTGAGCCTGTGGTGGTGTAGAGAGCGACACTGGAGAAAAAGTTAATTTCTTTAACTTCTGTCACTTTATCCTGCTTTTTATTTTCAAAAACTAACATTCCACCTCTGGCATCTGGCCTCCAGGTCGCTGTGCGCCCATGAAGAGCATCTCCAGCAGCCTGAAGGAGACCATGAATCCAGGGGACATGGTCCAGGACGCCATCCATAATTTCTCCCCGGCGTATCAGCAGTACACCCAGCAGTCCACGCTGGAGCGAGGCAGGGCGCCGTCCCTGTCCCGCAGCCACAGCAACCTCAGCACTCGTGGTGATAATGAAAAAACCCTCCTGCTCAGCTCTGACGACGAGTTTTAAGACCGATCTGCTCTCTGAAGCTGGTTTTCCTCCTGCAGCCCTCATCAGAATGTTCTCAGACACGTGAGACAGAACAGATCTTCTTTTTAAGCCTTAACATGAAGGTGGAATTAGTTTTAATTTTAGATACAATGAAAGCTCAGATTATTGGGCCACAGACTGCAGAGACAGGCAGTCAAGTGCTTAAACAGGAAAAAGGAAAACAAAAATCTTAAATTAGCTTCATCTCAAGAATATGGATCTGTATAAATAAGCGTGTCTGTAAACTGTATCTTTCATAATGCACTTTAGAAGGTACGACAGAAAACACACGACAGGAAGCCAGAAAAGTGCCAACTTCCTGTTGGTTCTCAGTCCAAACATCTACCTTGATTCTTCTAACCAAAATGTTGCCAAAACAAAACAACCTGGTGTTGCAGGTTTTAGTCTGGAACGATAGCTTTCAGTGGATCATTTTAATCACATGGATTTCTTTTATATTTTGTTGTTTGACCTGAACTCACTACGGGTTGTTGGAAACGTACTTTAGAAATGTTCTAAAACTTCTATGTTTCGTCATGATTGTGAGTTTGTTTGATCGTGTGAAGTTCAGCGTAACGTTGAGTTCAGATATGGATTGTTTTTTTTGGAACAGAGGGAACAGCTGTATCAGAGCTTTTTATTTTTTTTCTTTATTAGCGTGGGCGGAGAGGCTAACGGAAGGACAAGCACCCACACAGATTACAGATTACTGAAGAAGTGACTCTTCCTGCAGCGGCGGCCCAGCTGTGATCTGCTGTACAGACTGTAATCTTCTAATTAACGGCGTTCTGTTGAGCGCGGGTCTGGCCTGCCCCTGCTGGTGCTGCTCATTACTGCTGTAGAAGAGAGGAGTCTAACAGATCACCTGTAGAAGGTGACTGCAGCTAAACACAACACAGTTGCATCAGCTGTTTTTTTTTTTGTTTGTTTATTAATTCGTTTAACAGATTACGGGTTTCAGTTTTAACTGTCAACCAGTATATTGCTTCTACTCGTCTTCTGCACTGATCTCCAAGTGCATCGTTTATGCTCGTGTCTCTCTCATGGATCTGCTGAATTTAAGGTTGAGTGCAATGGTTCAGTTTCTGAACATTAAATTGTAAAAAATAAATAATTACTCTAAAATTAGCCCTCAGGTAACAGCAGATTTAGCTGAATTATATTGATTAAAACACTATAAAATGATTAATACATATTGAATCTGTCGCCAAGCTGCAGTTAGTTGTTGTAGAAGTCTAAAAGCTAATTAAATAAATCACTGTGACATATTCATGGTGATGACTGTAAAGGCTTTGCTTAATGTAGTGCTCTGTTTGAATATTTGGTCATTTAAATTTTATATATGCTACTTTCATTTTTTTAGTTGTAAACCTTTTAATATGTATATTGATAATGTTTTGATGCTATATTCATTTATGTTGTTGCAAAGAAATAAAATCCATATTTAAGACATTTTTCTGGTATTTGTCTGTTTTAACATCCCAACAATAACTTCCTGCAGGGACTTTATTTTTTTATTTTCAAAGTTGGAGTGTACAAAGAAATTCACATTATGTCCAACACAAAGAATCAAGTGATTTTGTAGTTACAGTCACAGTTGAGTGTTACACTGGAAAGCAAAACAGTTTATAACAAAACCTGTTGTATGTTCACATAGCTGGAGTTTTATTTTGAAAAGACCATTTAGTAGTTCTGAGGCTAACTAGCGTGACAGAGGGTGAGTGGCTGTTTAACCAGTCAGTCGTGAAGCTTTTTAATGCATGTAGTGTATGACGTTCTATCACACATCCCTGGATCTGCAGGAGTCCCCGTTCAGAGTTTAGTAGGACCACGTCTCAGCAGCTGGATCTCGGGTCCAGCTGTGGGAGTGTGGTGGAGGTGAGTCCCTGTGTGCTCCTGCACTCCATCCCCTCCACTAGCTTTCATCACTTATCCTCCAATCAGCTGTGTTTCGGAGCCTGTATGATAAACAGACCTCAGATCTGTTGACTTTATAAAAAAAAAAACTCCTGTTACAGTTTAAGAGTCAAACTGTTTCTGGAAGCTGCTCCTACAAACTACAATTAATTCAATTGATCCAAAGCTGCATGTGTGAAATCTTTAATATGATAAAAACAATTTAATAATAATGAACAAGTTGCAGATTGTTTACTAGCAGTTAATCAGGCGAGTGATTCTGTCAGAGGATGATTGGTGTTTACGTCTTTCTCTGACCTGCAACTGATCCAACAGTTCCACGACTTTGTCAAGATGTAGATTTCAGGTATGTCAACAGAGAAACTCCAAGGAAAAACCTGCAGGACCGAGACCTGGTCCAGGTGTATCACAGGTAACTACTTACATGTTTCTAATTCAACTACCTTTATTCTTGTATTTTAAACTTTTTAGGCAACTCTTTTAGAGTTGGGTTAAAACATCAGGATTATGTTATTGAACGTGTTGTGTAGAAGCTGAAGTGATGTTGCACCTTGTATTCTTTTAGTCTCGTCCATGTAAAAGACTTTTTTTTTACCTTCTTTGACTTTCAACAAAGAAACAACTCAAACGTTTCATCTTTGATGCATATTTACATTCATCTACATCCAGAAACCCAAAAAGATTTTCCATTGAGATTATATGGAAAAAAAAACTCTTTCACACTGCACAGGTCAAATGTACATAACTCAAACCACAGTTGGCATTTTTACAAAGCAGTTTTACTGGAAGTGAATATGGTGGAATGTGACTAAGAACCTGTGTGTGTGTGTGTGTGTGTGTGTGTGTGTGGTTTACATGCAAGTCAGACATGTTTGAGACGAACACTGCGCACAAATCAGCTCAGTTTGCATATATTAGAGTTTCTGATGTTCACTTTGACCTGATAAATGCTTCTATATATTAACTTAAATCCTCCATATAAACACAGATCAAATTAAACAGTATTAAAGTCATGAATGAAGATGATCTGTCACCCAAATATCCAGCAAAAAGTAAAAGATGAGGAAAATAAATCCATTTAAAAGCACTAAACTTTAAATAACTGCAAAATAGGCACGTATGGCAGAAAATACACAGCTCAGATGTTACAGTAGATTTTGTTCGTTGCACAAGAAAAAGGGGGAAATGACAGAAAAAACAAACTATCTAAACAATCGATCTCTGTGCAATCAGAAAGTGACTCGGCCGCCGTGAGAGAAGCAAGTAATCACAAACCAAACAGGCACCACAGAAAGCTGATTAAATATACAGTCACACTCGTTTAGCAAACCAAGTCTGTAGGTTGACTTTGTGCTGCGAGTATCGTGTCCCTCGTTCACGAAGCATGCTGAAGGTAAATAAAACCGTGGAAAAGTCAAATAAGTACATCTGTTGTGGTTTCATTCACTGTTAAAACTAAGATGAAAACTTTAAGGAAGCACAAGCAGGCCTGACTGAATGCAGCCACATACGACAGACTAGACTTGGACACACATGACTAATTAATTTAGAGCGAAGCAAACACACATTGAGCTTGAGTGTAATCCTCAGAAAACAATATCCATCAGCGAAGGTTAGACGTGAGTGCAAAGGAACAGGAGAGTCCTGAAAGAGGAGACCGAGTCTGAAAGCAGAAAAAGTCAGTCGGTTTGGGTTCCGATGCTATAGGTTCCCCCAGTTCTCCGAAGGAGGAAACTGTTCTACGCTGCCGCTCTCGTTGTGCTCCTGCTCTCCCATAGTGAAGGTTAGTCTGTACTGCAGCTGGACCTTCTCCTTAAGCACACAAACACAGAGAGAGGGGTCAAACTTTAACAGAACCAGGACTCTTATTGCCTTTGAGAAAGACTTGTTTAACTACCTTGTTTGGGTTTGCTATCAGGAGGATCTGTGTGACGGCAGCAGGAGGGAGGATGGGGTTAAAGGCTGGGAGCTCTGTTCCAGACGGCGGCTGCAGCTTTACCACCACATGCTGCAATTATTACATAGAGTTTTAGTGGATCTCATTTACAACATGTAAAAGAACAAAACGACTCTGAAGTTCAAGGCTGCTGACCTTCAGGGCGGTAACCTGGAAGTGTATGTCGGTGACAGGAATGGGGGCTGACGACAGCATGGAGATGATCACCACCAGGACGTCAGGGCGAGATGGAGGCGAGTCCCGAGCAAAGTGAAAGAGAACCCGCAGACTGTGTCCATCAAACACGGTGATGGGTAAGAGACTACCTGCAGCAGGAGAGGACAGAGAACAGCAGGTGGTGGATCAGTTTATCCACCTGACACGAGGATGTGGTTCAACAAAACCAGAGAAAAAAATACAATAAGTGATGTTTGTTTGTTTACTTACTGGGTTTTATAGATTCTAGTGGTACAAAAACATCAGTCAGAGTGACTTCAGGAGTGTCTGCGTGAGCTGGAGACTTGTCCAGCAGCGAGGCTCCGAGGTTGGGTGGACAGTTGGAAAGAGGAACAGGATGATCGGGGGTGAAGGGTAGAACTGTATTAACGCTGGTTCCAGATTTACTCTGGAGGTCTCTCAAAGTCGGTTTGGACTGCTGCTTGTCCCTTAGAGCAGAAAATAAAAACACTCAATATTTCTGTTCTTTTGCCTCTTTAGAAATCTGGCTTATTTTACCTTTTGAAACAACTTGGAAATACATTTGCTGTTATAACATTCTACTCTTATGTAAGATTATGCTCCATAAAGTGACAAGTTTACAGCAGAAATCTCTCAATCAGCATCCAAACCACACTCTGGAGGATGTACTGCTGTGTTCAATCACCCTCTCTCACTCGGATCTGCTGCAGATTGTACATGGGGGCTGCAGATTGCACATGGAGCCTGCAGATTGTACATGGAGGCTGCAGATTGTACATGGAGCCTGCAGATTGTACATGGAGGCTGCAGATTGTACATGCGGCGTGCAGATTGTACATGCGGCGTGCAGATTGCACATGGAGTCTGTAGATTGCACATGGAGTCTGCAGATTGCACATGGGGGCTGCAGATTGTACATGGAGCCTGCAGATTGTACATGGGGGGTGCAGATTGCACATGGAGGCTGCAGATTGCACATGGAGGCTGCAGATTGAACATGGGGGCTGCAGATTGTACATGGGGGCTGCAGATTGTACATGGAGGCTGCAGATTGTACATGGAGGCTGCAGATTGTACATGGGGGCTGCAGATTGCACATGGAGCCTGCAGATTGTACATGGTGGGTGCAGATTGCACATGGAGGCTGCAGATTGTACATGGTGGGTGCAGATTGTACATGGTGGGTGCAGATTGTACATGGGGGGATGCACTTTGAGGTTGCAGTAAAAGTTTTTTGTATTTTAAATACCATTTGACTTGAAGGCCTTCTGGAGGCAAAGACTGCTGCAGCAGAGTTTTCCCCAGCAGGTCCAGCTCATCCAGGCCTGAGGTCCCTGGTGTGGAGCCAGACAGAGGGGGATGAGACTGAGACAGGTCGGGACTCAGGAGGAGGTTCTGTGCTGCTGGGACGTCCGTGTCGACGCTGTCTGAGGACTGTGAGCAGAAACTTGGTGAGTCAGCATGTAGAAAGTGATTATTAAAGAGGAGTTTCTACACTGGTTGGTGTATTTAGAAAACTAATCAAGTAGAAACGACTAAAACTGTGTCCCTAACCTGGAATGAATCCCACGCCGTGGAGTCCTCAGGCTGTGAGGGGGGGTTGGATGTGTGTGTTCCCTCACTCAGTCCTATGTAATGAACAAAGATTTGCAGTGTTTAGTTCATGATCATCCCAATATATTCTAAATCTTTAACTACAGAAACACGTTACCAAGTGACATGAGTTCATCGTCAAGAAGACTGATCCCCATCTCCTGTGAGGGAGCGTTGAGGCTGTCTGTGGGGGTGGGAAACTCGGGGAAGGAAGGTGGCGACTGAGGTGACGCGTCCAATCCAGACAGATCCAGCAACGCCGTCCCGCCACCTGAGAGGAACGGACAAGATTTCAAACTCTTTAAAGACCCGAGACTTTCAGTCTGAACTCAGTTCATCATGAAACGGATGTTTTACCCACCAGTAAGTTTCTGTGTGTTTAACGTGTTGTTTCCGTTGATGATCTCCCCCTTCACCTGCTGCTTGTACAGGTTGATGACGTGGGTCAGGCTGTCGTTCGCCTGAAGGATCTCGGCTGTGAGAAATGGAAATTGGTGACAATGAGTCAGAACAGAACAAGATCAGCAAATAATCTGATGCAAAAACATCAAAGGAAAAAGTAACTGACTAGAAGCCCTACGTGCATGAAGGGAGAGACGTGTGATCTGTGAATCTAAACTCGGCTTTATGCGCAAAACTCTCAACATTTTATGGTAAATAAAGAGAATCTTTTTGATCTGGATATAGAATAATGAGATAAACAAAAAAAAGACTGTTGATAAAAAGCTTTAAATTACACAAACAATAGTAATAAGAAGACTATGAATTCATTTACACACTAATTCAGGGGCCGTTTGGGACCAAAATACTGGATTTAATGTAAATGTTCCTGTTTTCTGTTAGTGAGATTTAAGTTCTCTTTACATTCAGTATTTTATCCTTTTTGGGATCTTTACCTTCCGCTGAGAAGCTCATGATCAGATCAGACACAGGTCAGGTCAATCAGTTGATCCAGGAATATTTAGATGTCGATCATGTTATGGAGGAAATGAGCTGCTTGGCAGAGATCTGCACTCAGATTGTTTCTAGTTTTGTGTGTTTTGAACATACTATTTTGACTTCTGCCTTTTTTGTGCAGTTATTTTATGTCTATTGTTGCTTTTAACTGAGTATCAATAAAATATCAATATGTCTACAAGTGATAAACCCTGTAGCTCACCCAGCGCCTCGTCGTTGTCTTCTGTATCGCTCGCCAGCCTGAAGAGTGTCGGCCTCATCTTCTCACAGCGCTGGTACAAGTCCTGATCACACACACACACATTAATTTACTACCAGGTTTCTCATTGACCAGTCGGTCTACCAACTCTTCAGCATCTCACCTGTATCAGTTCAGCGTTGCTCTGATTCGTGCTGTCGTAGTCCTGCAGGAGCTGAGTCAGCAGAGAGACGCTCTCCTTCACCTCCTGGATGGCGTTCACGCGCTTCGACACCTTCTCTGCTCGCCGCTGATCCTGAAAACAACCACACACTCCCCAATGTCACATGTTTGATTCTAACCACAAAGAAGGAGGAGCAAAGAATAAAAACAAGTGTACAAAGAAATCTTCCAGGGCAAACTGCCCATTTCATTTCCTCATTCGGTTCATGTTACTGTAATAAGATCACTGCTAAAGGTAAAAGGAGAGAGGAGGTTTTACCTCTTGGACCATTTCCTTGATGAGTTTGTTGGCGGCTTTTAGGTCCTCTGGGTGTGAGCTGTTCAACAGGCGAGACAGCATCTGACAGGAAACAGCCAGAGTGAGCAGAGAGAGACAACACACACCTCTGATTCATATCTCAAAACAAGTTCTTACTTTAGATTTTTCTTCATCCTCAAAAATAGCATTCTTGGGTCTGGGTGGGGGGAGGTTCAGCAGTTTGTCAGGAGGCAACTCTGGATCTTGTTTAATGATGCCTGATTTACAGGAACAGAGTGTGAAACAGGAAAAGCAGTAAATATCTCAAATCAAGAGTTTCAACAGCATCTTGTCCACAACGACTAGAAACCCTGATGCTTCAGATCATCTGACCTTGTTTTTTTAGCATCTGATAGGCGTCTGAGATCTTGGGCTCATCGGGTAAACCCAAAGTCCAACTATAGATTAACTCCAGAACTTTCTTTTTCACTGCCTCTGGGGAGCGTGAGCCTAAATACTGAGCAGGAGACGGAGAATAAAAGCCAACAAATGAAGAATGAGGGAAAAAAAAAACACTGATCCATGAACAGGGAGACTCTGAACAGTTTTACCTTTGGAGAAACCACTTTGATTAATTCGTTGAGAAATCGGAACTTGCCCACCTCGCTGTGAAACCGTTTCCCACAGTTCTTCATACACGTCTCCAGGACCTTTAACAGAGCATTTTTAAAAAGGACAAAAACAAGTTTTACAAAAGGTTTTTTCTAAACCCACATATCTGTGAAAACAGGCCCTGGTTTGGTTCTGAACTTACCAACAGGGCCTGCACGGCCTCCCACTCTTGAGGGGACTGGATCTTGTGGGCCAGAAGTCTGGTGGCCAGCTGAGGTCTGTACATGTTATAAACAAACACTTTAGTGGCCACTAAACACACAGACACTAGACACACACAGACTCTAGTGTGACGCTCTTCCTTTGGGCTGCTGTTTATTATTACAACATATTTTAAAGCCAAAGTTCAAACTTCCTGAACTTCCGCTGAGACCCTCAGATCGTCTCACCCGACATGATTTAGAGTTCAGATTTAAAACGATTTAGATCAACGTCACACACCCGCTTGTGAAACGAGCTTCTCTTGTTTATTTAGTTCATTTGATTCATTTAAAAGCAAAAAAATACTTATTTTTTCCATCAAAATTTTTAATTCAAGCACTTAAAAAGTCCGACTCACCATATACAGTGGGGCAAAAAAGTATTTAGTCAGCCACCAATTGTGTAAGTTCTCCCACTTAAAAAGATCAGAGAGGCCTGTAATTTTCATCATAGGTATACCTCAACTATGAGAGACAAAATGAGGAAAAAAAATCCAGAAAATCACATTGTCTGATTTTTAAAGAATTTATTTGCAAATTATGGTGGAAAATAAGTATTTGGTCAATAACAAAAGTTAATCTCAATACTTTGTTATATAGCCTTTGTTGGCAATGACAGAGGTCAAACGTTTTCTGTAAGTCTTCACAAGGTTTTCACACACTGTTGCTGGTATTTTGGCCCATTCCTCCATGCAGATCTCCTCTAGAGCAGTGATGTTTTGGGGCTGACGCTGGGCAACACGGACTTTCAACTCCCTCCAGAGATTTTCTATGGGGTTGAGATCTGGAGACTGGCTAGGCCACTCCAGGACCTTGAAATGCTTCTTACGAAGCCACTCCTTCGTTGCCCGGGCGGTGTGTTTGGGATCATTGTCATGCTGAAAGACCCAGCCACGTCTCATTTTCAATGCCCTTGCTGATGGAAGGAGGTTTTCACTCAAAATCTTACGATACATGGCCCCATTCATTCTTTCCTTTACACGGATCAGTCGTCCTGGTCCCCTTGCAGAAAAACAGCCCCAAAGCATGATGTTTCCACCCCCATGCTTTACAGTAGGTATGGTGTTCTTTGGATCCAACTCAGCATTCTTTCCCCTCCAAACACGACAAGTTGAGTTTCTACCAAAAAGTTCTATTTTGGTTTCATCTGACCATATGATGTTCTCCCAATCCTCTTCTGGATCATCCAAATGCTCTCTAGCAAACCGCAGACGGGCCTGGACGTGTCCTGGCTTCAGCAGGGGGACACGTCTGGCACTGCAGGATTTGAGTCCCTGGCGGCGTAGTGTGTTACTGATGGTAGCCTTTGTTACTTTGGTCCCAGCTCTCTGCAGGTCATTCACTAGGTCCCTCCGTGTGGTTCTGGGATTTTTGCTCACCGTTCTTGTGATCATTTTGACCCCACGGGGTGAGATCTTGCGTGGAGCCCCAGATCGAGGGAGATTATCAGTGGTCTTGTATGTCTTCCATTTTCTAATAATTGCTCCCACAGTTGATTTCTTCACACCAAGCTGCTTACCTATTGCAGATTCAGTCTTCCCAGCCTGGTGAAGGTCTACAATTTTGTTTCTGGTGTCCTTTGACAGCTCTTTGGTCTTGGCCATAGTGGAGTTTGGAGCGTGACTGTTTGAGGTTGTGGACAGGTGTCTTTTATACTGATAACGAGTTCACACAGGTGCCATTAATACAGGTAACGAGTGGAGGACCGAGGAGCCTCTTAAAGAAGTTACAGGTCTGTGAAAGCCAGAAATCTTACTTGTTTGTAGGTGACCAAATACTTATTTTCCACCATAATTTGCAAATAAATTCTTTAAAAATCAGACAATGTGATTTTCTGGATTTTTTTTCCTCATTTTGTCTCTCATAGTTGAGGTATACCTATGATGAAAATTACAGGCCTCTCTGATCTTTTTAAGTGGGAGAACTTACACAATTGGTGGCTGACTAAATACTTCTTTGCCCCACTGTAACTAGAATGTGTCATCGTGGTGTTATCAATATCTACAACACCAGCGCCAATCAAGTAAATCCCAGACTATAATATTCCAAGTACCACGTGTCCGTGTCCCGTTTGATAAGGAGATATTTGACCAATCAGACTGAGTCACACTGCCTTTAACACTCATTCTGGATAAAACAAGGATTTCTGTAACCAGTGTGATCAACTTAAATCCTCAACAGCCAGACTAAACTCACAGACACCAGAACGTGTGCTGAGTGTGTTCCTACCCCTCCAAGTCATTGTTGAGCTGGTCACAGAAGGCGTGGATGCTGCTCCAGTCCGTCTCTCGGTTCAACGGGTTTGTGGCTTTGTCTGAAATGTTAAAAAAACAAACACCAGCTTTGATTTTTTTTTGTGTTTTATTATTTGATCTTAGTAATGTGATATGGTATGGATCAATACATCTACTGCAGTATAAAAACACGCATTCCTAAAACATTATTCAATCATATTGTGACTCTCTCTACATTTCTTGTTTATACTCAACTGTTAGTTATTTACACCTTTTTGTAAAAAAACAGACGTAATGTTGACATTCTGAAAATGTTCTTATCCATCTTCCTCTTCAGACTCAACTAGGACTCTAAATTAACACCCGCCAAATAAATGCACACAAAACTTCCAGGCCACTTTGTCCAGTGATGAAAGCAGCAGATCATTTCAGTTATTACTACCGTCATTAATATTCCTACATTTCCCGTGAACGTGTGCAGCGTGTCGATTATACGCCAGCAGAACTGAGTCAAACACACAGGTTGAACATTCACATGGATGTGTGAGTAAGTGAAGCTCACAGCTGGTTCTGATGCTCTTGGTGCCCTAAGCAAGAATATATTTATATTCCCTGTCAGGGACTTTTTTTTTCCTCTTCACCTTTCCTTCATCTCCGAAAGACGCCCAGAGGGTTTGGAGGTTCTTTTCATGATGAAAATATCCTGTTGTTTACACCTGTGCATTTAAGTCATGTTCCTCCCCAGGCTACGTTCAGGGTCAGGCAAATTAAATGAGAATTCACAGGTATTTCCTATTTATTGTCTGTGTTGTTTATTATTTTCTGAATTTATTATTTCCATTATATTCTATTTAACACTACAAAAGGGTGCCACATTGACCAGTAAACTGTATACATGATATACTATGAATTGTAATTTTTAAAATTCTTATTTTTAAGGGTTTTTAATATATTCTGTTGCATTCATTATCTGGTTTGTTTTCCCTGAATAAAAACTAACCAGTGAAAACTTTGACTTGCTGGTAACTTTGAAAATCTACCAGCCAAACTGGCTGATGACTCAGATCCCTGGACTCAACCCTTAACGCCAAGGACATATAAATAGTATTTATTATATTATACTTTGTAAGTATAAATCTGTCTGGATTCTTATGGTTAGTGGTGATTATGTACAGCTTGAATGTCTAATCAATGGGAAAAACACTTCTAAAAACTTTGTAATTTTTGGTAAACAGATTGGGGCATTAAGTTCGGAAACTCACTGTTTTCATTCTTCCATAACTTTGGATAAAACAGTAAAAAATAAACCCATATAAGACGCCTAAATAATAAATGTCCGAACAGCTAAGTGGCCTCATGAAGCTTCATGAAGTCTGTGCCACATCACGACAGCATGTCGTGCAGGTGAGCGACAGCTAGCTTGATGTCGGAAGCTTTTCAGTCTCTTTTAATGAACTGTCACATTTATAATTTAACTGTTGTGACTAGAAGTGGTGTCATCGCGATGATTTATCTCACAAACTGGCTGGACGGTCGAACCGTAAAGCTAAACGCTACGCCCGGCTGTGTTTGACAGCAGGTGCCGCTCCGGAGCTATAAGTTAGCATCCATTTGATTCCTCTCCGCTACGACATCGGAAGCTTTAATGAGCTTGACATTTTATCTGCGACTCGCTGGTCATAATTTGTAAATGTAAAGCTATCTGGACGGTATCGACTCAGTAAAGCGAGTTCAAAACACTTACTGATACGAGACTCCAAACTCTCTGTATCGGGAGGCGCAGCCATCACTGCGAGATTTATGTAGAGACTCGGTCTCGCGAGAGTAGCACAGACACGTAGGAAACGGAAGTGACGTGCCCTGAGTAAACATAAGCCTCTCGTAAACACGTAAAAATATAATTTATGTACACAATAAATCAATAAATATTCAAATATTTCTGTGTTTAAATCGTTCAAACTGAATAGAATTAGTCAAATATTCACGATGTGCAGTAAAATATTTTTGAGTTGTATGAAAATAACAAACAAATAAAAAATATAAGAAAGCAATGTTGGGTCATGAATAAAGCCTTTCTATTAACCTATTTTATACAATGCAATAAGCTTCTTCAAATATATATAAATATACCAAATACGTGCTTGTATAGCTTACTCACATATTTCTCACATAAATCTACAACACTTTGTGAATTCAAACGAATCATTACTGTCCAAGCTGAGTTGTTATTTATTTATGTATTTATTTTGTTGGGAGTTTGTAACTGGAAAGCATGTGATGAAGAATTAGGCCTGTAATTAGAAACCTAAGTTTTCTAATTTTAGCAACGGAGCGGCACTTTGTCTCCCTCTAGCGTTAGATATTGAGAACGTCCCCAGTTTGAGAAGCTACACAAGGAGGAGCGAGTAACAGGATTTCTACCCTTTTATCACGTCGTTTGGGTTGTTTTTTGTAACAGTGCAGTTATTCGGACAATAGTTCACCTCAGCTTTGCAGGTGTTTGTTAGTTTGTGGAGTAAAAACTGTGTTTACGTCAGAGAAAGGAACCGTTTTTTAGTATTGCTTGTGACAAAAACCGCAGAGTTTCAGTTTAGACGCACCTTTCTCATTCGACCAAGAGATCACTTCCTGTTGGTCTATCACCTAAAAGCGCAAACCTGGCTGCAGATTTTCGTGCTGAAGTGAAAGCTGCAAGGCAGGAAAGAGGAGAGGCTTGTGAATGTTTTCCGTTATTTTTTTTTTACAAAAACAAACCTGCTCAGCTCGTTTTGTTTGTTTGTTTGTTTGTTTTGACATCTAACTCGTGAAAGTGCCATGTTTACTCGATCCGCACGCCAGAAAGAGAAATGGCATCACCGAAGGATTTACTGGACTGGTGCCGCGTCACATGCACCAATTATCCCGGAGTGGAGATAAAGAACATGTCATCATCATTCAGGGATGGACTTGCGTTCTGTGCCATCATCCACAAGCACCGACCCGACCTGATGTGAGTGTACCTACAGTGTGATAATGTTTTCACCTTGAACAGATGTTTCCTCTCTGTCTGCTTTTATTCTGCTTTCTGAACATCATCTATTTGTTATTTATTCTGAGAGTCATTTAGCTTTAGATCTTCTCTTGACTGGAACTTCTTCTGCAGTCCTGCACACTGTAAAACTAATCCCACTTAGTTTTATGTACTTTAATTATTTCTGTTTGTATGTTTAAAACTTCTGCACATTCTCTGATAATCTAATCAAAACATCCCAAAATAAAATCTGTCTTTTGTTTGCTGTTGTTTCACCATCAGATTCTTATAAATCTGTTTCTTCTCTTTGTTCCAGAGAGTTCGGCTCCCTCTCTAAGGATAATGTTTATCAAAACAACAAACTGGTGAGTCAGTATGTGAGACTATGTCCAAATACACTGGTTAACAAAGTCTGTGTATATTTTATATGTCGCATGTGTTCGAACTCTCCTTGTTTTTGTTTTTTTGTTTGAAGGCATTTGAAATTGCAGAAACCAAACTGGGAATCCCTGCGTTGCTGGATCTGAATGACCTGATCGCTGCCAAAGTGCCTGACTGTCTAACTGTCATCGCCTACATTTCTCACTACTACTACCTTTTCAACAGGAAGTCTTGTGGTCTGTTTCTTGCCTGTTTTCTTCTCTTTCTATATACATCATTGCAATGACAAAGCAGCTAAAATGATCACTTTGTTGCAGAAAAACACTTTAGTAAAGTCTAACTGTTGAGACACACAGTACTGTGCAAAAGTTTTAGGCAGTGGAAACAAATCTCAATGAAATCGATATTTGTTGTGAGCAGCTGTAACTTTAAAACAGCTTCAATTCTTCACATGCAGCCAGTTTGTGAAGGAACTCAGTCACGATGTGGAGACATTTCTACAAATCTTCTGTCTCTTCATGTCCATGATGTTGTGTTCAGGTCTGCATGAAGAATTAATCTCCATGATTGTTTCACTCTGCAGCTTTTCAGTTAACTAACAGCATCCTGCTAAAGCAGAACTACAGAAATATTTACATGTTTGTCTCATCAGAACAGCTGGAGCCCAGGAAGTCTCTTGACTTTGTGCGTGAAGGAAACTGATCTTCACAGTTCATATTGATGAGATTCGCATTTTTCAAGAGAATAAAAATAAACAATTACGACTATACAGCATTTTGTCATACCTGCTTAAAACTTTTGCACAGTACTGCATGCAATGATGCTCAAGAGTTTCCAAATAGTTTTGTTATGAGAACAGATAAGGAATGCGAGAACTGTTCTGATTGCTCAGTCATGTATTTATTGAGGTAAGCTGTTAAATGTGCCGTATCGCTGAGCGCTACAAGTATGCAGCCTTTTGTCTGAGTATCTGCTACGACGTCTCTGTGCTGCAGGAACTTCAGCTAAAAGTTTCCAGTTGCTGTTGATCAGTCCGTCATATAGAACAGATTCAGTTCTGCTTATGTTTCAAGGTTTTCTCACATGAACTTTGCACTTTATGTGCAGAAACACCAAATGTGTCTCAATCCGTGTCCTCTCTTGACTCTGCAGCAGGTTCCTCACGATCCGCCACCGCAAAGATCAAAAGTCCCAACGGTCTGAAGAGCTCGAAGGTAAAGCCGAGTCTTCTGACTCACAGTGTTGGAACACATGACACTGTTCATCTGAGCTGCTGGTTTCTCTTTGTTTTTCAGAGCTTGACTGAGCTGGAAACCAGACAGGAAGAGCTTCTGGCTCACACAAGGACGCCGGCGGTGTGTAACTTGTGTTTGAAGTCCGTGCATCTTATTCAGAGATGTCTGCATGATGGGAAGGTTTACCATCGCAGCTGTTTCAGGTTACAGCAGCTTCTGTTTGTGTCTGGAGCTTCACTCATTCTTCTTATTCATCCATATCTGAAATCTGTTTTTTAAAACATGTTTTTGTGTCTTTCAGGTGTAAAGTTTGCCACTGTACTCTTTTATTTGATTCCTCCACACAGGGAGGCGACACCCGCTCTTTGATCTGTACTTGTCACGTTACAGACTCTAAAGCTGCTCTATCCGCTGATAGTCGGTCCAAGTCTCAGACAGGTTTTTACTCTTTAAGTGGACTGGCTATCAGCAGCGTTCCTTGTTACGCTCGGAAAGCAGAGTCACGAGACAGATTCGTCAGTGAAACGTCACAAAGAGCCGAGGCAGGACGGCAGGAGAGGAGCAGAGGGGTGAAAGTTGGAGAGAACCCGTCTCATAAAGACGGAACGGAAAAGAATCAACATGTAGGAGATGCTGAAGTCTGCAAAAAACCCTCTGAGCTGTTCTCAGCCTGCGAAGTGACAGAAGAAAAGGCGTGTCCGGTTCCTGCTCCGAGGCGGAGCTTGAACTCCACTTTAGTCCCTGCTCCGACACCCAGAACCAGAACTGCTCAGAACTGCCCTGCTGCAGGTAAACAGTTGAAAAAACAGTCTGAAAGCTGTTATTCCACTTTAACGTCCATCAGTCAGTGAAGATTATTTTACTTCTTCTTTCATTGTGCAGAAATCTCCAAACCTGCGACTGAATCTCCAGCTGATTCTTCTCATATGTAAGTAAACAATGTCTTTTTGTTCTGGTACAAAAATATACTTTTTTTATTTTAAACCCAAATCTTATAAATTAAAGTATATTTTAAAATTCCACATTTAGATACATCTACATAACATGTAACTCCACACTAAATGATAAACATACATACAGACCAGCTTCTCTGTAATGATCCCAACAATAACAACACAAGTACATCATCTCGGTTCTTCGTCTCTTCTCAGTGGCGTCAAACTTTTCTTCTTCATCTCATTATGACAGAAGGAGCTCGAAAGTGAAAACCAGCCATCCATGGATGGCCATCGTGCATCCTGGTCCCTGGTCACAGCTGCCTCCAGCTCCACCTCCTCTCTCTCGATCCAAATTAGCCTCCAACCTGCATGGATCCTCAGACATCCCCAAAAACCCTCCTCGCAATCCGTTTGAGGAGGAGGATGAGGAGGAGATTCAGGGGGAAGCTGCTGAGTGTTCAGTAGCAGCTGCTGGATCAAAGAACGAGGACTCGCACGATACGGTTTGTTCAAGTGATGCCAAAGATCCTGCCGTTAAATCTGAAGGGAATTTAGTAAAAACACCAGATAAACATTTTTCCCAAAATGCATTGCAGTGTGAAGGGTGCAAAGAGGCAGAAGCTGATTCAGCAGCAGGAGGTGGACCGGGTCAAGCTGCTGTGAGTGAAGCAGCATCAGGACTTCATTCAGTTTCAGCTCAGAATCAGAGATTCCCCAGAAGTCTTTCTGTTCCAGAGACCAACTCTGTCCCTGCAGGGCGACATGATGCTGATGTAAGCTCATTCAGAGTTTATTCTCAGTGTTTGCGTGTTGGAGTCAGTCATTTAGACAATATTTTCTCTTTTCAGTTCTGTAAAAAAAACTTTTACACTCAAAGAACTGAAAGGTCCAAATCCGAGACGTTTCAGAACCTCTTACCGACTCGTGGTCCGGCTCCCGGTCATGGTTTCCCTCTGATCAGGCGGAAGGTACAGCAGCTGAATTTAAAACAAACTTTAATCATCTGTTGTTTGACACGTTATTACCCAAAAAGCTCAATTGTAAACTGACATCTGTCTAAAATGTCACAGTCCAACTGATGTCAGTGTGTTAGTGACAGGCTGCTGCAGATGTTGCACAGATGTTATGATGTGTCACACAGATGTATGTATTTATGTTAACAGGTGCAGACAGACCAGCTTGTGTCCATGGAAGAGCTGCAGAAGCAGAAGAAAGAACTGGATAGACATTTAGAAGAACTGGAACAACATGGAGTCGAACTGGAGAAGAACATCAGAAACAGCAACAAAGGTGCAGCTCATGTTTCTTACTTAAAAAAACAAAAATTGTACTTGCAAAGATTTTAATCAAAAATTAATGTACTGCTCTTTAATGTTTTATCTTAGTTAAAGAAAAGGAAGAGATGCTCATAGAGTGGATTGCACTTTTCCACGAGCGACACAGTCTGCTGCACCAGGACAGAGAACTGGTTTATCTGTAAGTGTCTGACAGACCAGTGGGGTCTGATCCTGGTCCTCAGGGTTCTGCATGTTCTACATGTTTCTCTGCTCCATCATGATCTAAGTCAGTAATTAACAGGCTGCAGAGCTTCAGGACCAGAACCTGGACTGGACACCGCTGCTACAGAGGAACATTTAGCTTCGATAATTAACTACCGGTAAACTTCTTTTACTATATAAGACTGTTTCATCAAGAAGTTTTGTTTTGTGATTTTTTTCTCAGGATAAAACAACAAAAGTTGGAGGACAGACAGACAGATGTGGAGTACGAGCTCAGATGTCTCCTCAACAAACCTGGTCAGATGTTTTCTGTTTGTCTCACATCTGTTTACCTCACATCTGTTTTTGTCACCTTTGTTTATCTCACATCTGTTTACCTCATCTTTGTTTGTCTCACATCTGTTTACCTCACATCTGTTTACCTCATCTTTGTTTATCTCACATCTGTTTACCTCATCTTTGTTTACCTCACATCTGTTTATCGCACATCTGTTTACCTCATCTTTGTTTATCTCACATCTGTTTACCTCACATCTGTTTATCTCGCATCTGTTTACCTCACATCTGTTTACCTCATCTGTGTTTATCTCACATCTGTTTACCTCATCTTTGTTTATCTCACATCTGTTTACCTCATCTTTGTTTACCTCACATCTGTTTACCTCACATCTGTTTACCTCACATCTGTTTACCTCACATCTGTTTACCTCATCTTTGTTTATCTCACATCTGTTTACCTCATCTTTGTTTACCTCACATCTGTTTACCTCATCTTTGTTTATCTCACATCTGTTTACCTCATCTTTGTTTACCTCACATCTGTTTATCGCACATCTGTTTACCTCACATCTGTTTACCTCACCTCTGTTTATCTCACATCTGTTTACCTCATCTTTGTTTACCTCACATCTGTTTACCGCACATCTGTTTACCTCATGTTTACCTCACATCTGTTTATCGCACATCTGTTTACCTCATCTTTGTTTATCTCACATCTGTTTACCTCACATCTGTTTATCTCGCATCTGTTTACCTCACATCTGTTTACCTCATCTGTGTTTATCTCACATCTGTTTACCTCATCTTTGTTTATCTCACATCTGTTTACCTCATCTTTGTTTACCTCACATCTGTTTATCGCACATCTGTTTACCTCACATCTGTTTACCTCATCTTTGTTTATCTCACATCTGTTTACCTCATCTTTGTTTACCTCACATCTGTTTACCTCACATCTGTTTACCTCATCTTTGTTTACCTCACATCTGTTTACCTCATCTTTGTTTACCTCACATCTGTTTACCTCACATCTGTTTACCTCATCTTTGTTTATCTCACATCTGTTTACCTCATCTTTGTTTATCTCACATCTGTTTACCTCATCTTTGTTTACCTCACATCTGTTTATCGCACATCTGTTTACCTCACATCTGTTTATCTCACATCTGTTTATCTCACATCTGTTTACCTCATCTGTGTTTATCTCACATCTGTTTACCTAATCTTTGTTTATCTCACATCTGTTTGTCTCACATCTGTTCACTTCACATCTGGGTATGAGATGTACATGACAATCCCTCGCATGAGCATCTTTTGTCCTGACAGAAAAACCACATATAAAAATCACATGTGAAATGAACATGTGAAACACGTGTTACATGTGTTACACGTGTGAATCTGAAACAATGTTATTTTCACGTGTGACAACACATTATTAATATTTTATTACAATTGGCTCTTGCCTCTAGTTGTACTGATTAAACCCTCCACCAGGGGGCAGGAGACACATAGATGATGTGATGCAGCTGATTCTTAAGGAAAGTTCTGTTCCTGTTAAAGAGGCAGAGCTCTTAGAGAAGAAACAAATCAATTCAGATACATTTAAGATTGTTTAAAGTTTTAATGAATGTACATATGTGAAATTGCAAGTAAAGCAGTGCCGCTTACTAATGTGTGGTGTCACCATCTTCTGCTTATTCAGAGAGCAGGTGGAATCAAGAGGATCGAGATCAGGAGCAACAACTAATGAAGGAGCTGGTCACCATCATCGAACAGAGGAACCAGATCATCAGCAGCTTAGATCAGGACAGGCAGAGGTACACAAGAAGAAAATATGAAGAATAAACATTTTTACATTCATGAATTTAAAATATTTTTGTGTATCTTTGTTTTTCTCGTCAGGGATCAGGAAGAGACGTCAAATGATAAAGGTGAGGGATTCACTTTTTTATTTTGTGAAGTGATCCATCAGATGACTCAGTGTCTGAATGAGTTTTAACATCTTTCAGATTTCCAGAAGGACGGACTAAAAGAACTGAAAAAGTCCAAAGGAAAGTTCAAGGTGTTCAAGAAGCTGAACCTTAAAACAGAGTAAAGCACAAACTCTGGAAAAAAGAACCGGAATCTCTCCTTTACACCAGAAACTCTCAGATTTAATCAAACTTCTCCACATTAAACTTTTTTTAAACGTTTTTAATTGCTTGTAGAAAGTGAACAGGTGTGATTTGATTCCAAACTTTAGAACTGTGAAAACGTTTCTTCACACATGATCTGGACTTTCATCTGTTACATACGACGTTTGGCAGAAGCAACGAAAATAGAATTTATTTTTGAAATTTTTATTTCATTTTAGAAAGTTAAAAAATGTCCAGGATAAAAAATTTCGATATAAAGCAGAGATTTTAAAGTTTCTATTCTTTTTTTTATTTAAAGAGCTCCATATTTTCAGATCCAGTTTTTCCTCTGATTTTATTTTTTCAAGAAAAGGTAACTTTAGAATTATAAATACTCACAATTTTTATTTGGCATTTCTTCTCAAGGGGATACAGAAGGTAACCAGTAAATAATAAAACATTTATTGTCTTGAAATTGCACAAAAACCCACAAAAACATGTGAAACAACAGAACTGGAGCAGATAGTTAATATTTGGGGGGATTTTTCAAGTTAAAGGACACACGATCTCTCAGAACTGGGATTTATTTCTGTTTGGATTTTGTGTGACTATGAAAACCAGATTAACTTTCTGTCTCAGCCAGTTTTCATAATGTTATCAAGCAAAAATGTATCTGTTTATTTTTATTTTATTGTTGTCATATACATTCATTTTAACTCAGTATGGTTCAGATTTATTATTCAGCTCATACAGTTCAGGCTGATCAACACTGTCTGATTTGTTGTTTGCCTGCAAGAATAAATTTATTTTTGACAATGTTGCTGTGTAAGTATTTGGAGACCATGAGATATTTTATATATTTTAAATGTGGAGGAGAACTCTGTAATTCACCATCAAGAGCACCACAGGGATCAATGTTTTCTCCCTCATAGTTCGCCTTGTACAGCACTGACTTTTAACACAACCCTGGTTCACATGCAGACTACATGCAGAAAGGTCTCAGCCTGGTTTCAAACCCAGGACCTTCTTACTACAGTATACCCACTGTGCCAATAAGCAACCCAGTTTTCAAATTTTGTATCTTTAAAGGTAAATGTTTAGGTGTTAAGGTAAAGCCAGAAGCCGGAGAGGTTCTGCGATGCTGCAGCAGGACCCCGCTGCCTGGTGGACTCCAAAACAAAATGTAGAAGCTCATTTTTTCAGCAGACGATGGCAGTATGGTAACGCTAAAGATTCATTCGCTTCCTAAATCTTTAAAAGAAGAAGAAGGACGGAACGGAACATCAACTTCATCCTGTGTAGTGTCCGGAATATTTATGCAGCACACGAAGCAACCGGAAGTGTTCCTCGTTACTTTCATGTGGGTTCATGTTGACAAGAAGTGTAGCTGAAAGAATTATACAATTATAATCAATTACGAGGGAAATACACAAACTTTAGGATAAAACATGTCGGATAACGAAGATAAGTAAGTAAAAGTTAAGTAACAAGTTACATTAACGTGCGTGCTTGATGACATTAGCTAACTGCGATGCTAACGAACGAAAAGAAAAGATGTATTTCTGTTTTCTGAAAGTAATTTATTATTTAATTTGTAGCTTCGATGATGGAGATTTTGATGACGCCGAGGAGGATGATGGGTTAGACGATCTGGAGAACGTGGAAGATGTAAGTTTGATTGTAGACGTTTTATAAGTTGTGTTTTTATTCTGAGCTTTAATCTGTTTGACTGTAATTAAACAGGAGGATCAGGAGAATGTGCAGATTCTTCCTGCAGGAGAGGGACAGCAGGCGAACCAGAAGAGGATCACAACACCATACATGACCAAATATGAGCGAGCCAGAGTTCTGGGGACCAGAGCCCTGCAAATAGCGTGAGTGTTTCTACGCATGGTTAAAACTCANTTACTCAAGTACATTTAATACTGTGGCAATTTCATGGCCTGTTTGGAAGTTTGTGACCAGGTTGCTGGTCTGGTCCAAGATTTTCCACGACCGCACCTCAAAAACCCCTCTGTATAGGAACGCAGGTCGAATGCCTTTCAAAAATATGAGTAAAACATGCTAGATCTAGGATTATTTACTTTTTATTTACTTTATTATTTAATTCTAAAACAGTAGAGAACTGCTTTTTATGCAAGGATATAAAATAAGACCAAAAATTACACTTTTCATTTTTCATGATGTGTGAGGCGACATGACGCAACAGCTCAGCAAACTTTTTACAATCCGTTCCAACTCGCGGTCCAGCTCATGGAACTGAATCCGGTTTTGGCTGTCGAGGTTTTGTCTCTGGATCCATTCCTGCACCCACCAGTGTGACTGTCTTCTTGGTGTGTTTATAATGATTAAATGCCACTGACATAAAATGTTTTTTAAAAACTCAAAGTGTTGACTTTATTTAAAAATATTGTAGAAAAGACGGGATGGAAGAATCATTTTAACAAAATAAGAGATTCCAAAATGACTTTTTCATCAAAGAAAGAGCTTCAAGTTGACAGACTGCTCACCCTCATACACAGTCCTCACCTCGTCCGTACGTTTAGAAGCACGACTTTGAAAACCAAATTTTTACCAGATTAACTTCCTGTCATTAATGGATGCAACAGGACAGATTAAAGAAGAGTTAAAGCTCACGTCAGGCCTCATTAGGGAAAACCCCAAACTACTTTCACACCTTTAACAACCTGTTTCTACCAGGATGTGCGCTCCTGTCATGGTGGAGCTGGAGGGAGAGACAGACCCCCTGCAGATAGCGATGAAGGAACTCAAGTAAGTCACATTATCAGTGTTTTATTTTACAGTCTTTATCTTTTGTCTAACTTGGAATGTTTCTGATTCGTTGACAGGAGCAGAAAGATCCCCATCATCATCCGCAGGTATCTTCCTGACGGCAGTTACGAGGACTGGGGCTGCGACGAGCTCATTATAGCAGATTAAACATCTTACCTGCAGCATCACACATCATGTCCGGACTTCTGTAGTTTCACTAATTTGAGATTCTTTCATCACACACAGAGTTAAGGTGTTAATTTATTTGCATCATTTTAAGAGCAGCAGTGAAACTAACTTCTAACACGTGTTCTGTTTTCAATTTTTAGTAAATAATTCTACTTTGTAACGATTCAGTTTGTTGCTTTTCAAAGTAAATGATCTGTAAATGTTTTATTGTTGTGAATAAACTCTTTTCTATAAGATGCTTTCGGTTATTGTGAACTTTTACACAGACTGTGTTACATTATATATCAATATAATAGTTTTTATTAATACGTGTTTTGTGAAAAAAACCAACGCACAATAAGTACTGAGTGACAAACATGCAATAATGCTGCATTAGATGAGCTAAATTCATTAAATATTGTTGGAATAACCTTGTTTGAAACAAATAGCGACAATTTTGCACTTTCATGTTTAATGAGTTCGGTGATCTCAGAGGACAGTGCAGGTCAGATGGATGTGTTTTCTGCAACATGATCCTCAGGTGACTTCATGGAGAGATCCGTAATCTCTAAATAAAGAAGGCGCTGATTGTAACACTCATCAAACTTTATTTTAGCTTCTTATTTTTATAGTTTTTGTACATTTCACTGTTTATTATTTATTTTGACGGGGAAACAAACATTGTTTAAAAGTTTCATCATGATCCTGATTCTGTGTTTAGAACGTGATGTATGTTAATATGAAGGATTCAAATATAAGCCGCTAAAGTTAAAAATGGCTGTAACATATAAAGATAATGATGATTTGGTTTGTTGTGAAACCGTTTTGATCCGTTAGATTTTTGGCTGGAGGATACGGAGCCTCCGGATGGCGAGAGCAGCACATGTGATGCTCATGCTCCCATCAAACGCTGAGAGGTCATCACGGTATCTGAGGTTTCCCTCCCCCTTTTTCCAGATATTTCCACCTTTTTTCACTGGAGTCAGTCATTAAAACTCACACAGACTAAACAGGATTCTATTATTTCTAATCAACTAAGTGTTTGAAAATCTGAGCATCACTTTTAATTCTCCATATCTTGTGTAACAAACTCATTTTTTTTCTATCTTTGCAGCTAATTCAGGTCAAGGTCGGACTTTTGAGATATTTGTTGTGTTTGTGTCAATGTGTTTCTTTTTATTCACTGTAATTTCTCAATCCTTTGATTTTCTTTTGCTCTCACCTGATTTTTATATTTGTATTCAGACACGTTGCTGATTTATTCACGAGTTCTCAGTCTGTTGGCAGTAAACGAAGCACTGACGGAAATTACAGCCAAGACTTTGGTCAGTCTAGGTTTGACCAGTTTGTCAAAGAGGCTGTATGGTGGTGCAGACGGTAGCACTGCAGCTTTTTAGTGAGAGGGTTCTGAGTTTGAAACCAGGCTGGGATCTTTCTGCATGGAGTTTGCATGTTCTCCTCGTGCATGTGTGGGTTTTCTCCAGCTTCATCCCACTGACCAAAAACCTGCTTGAGGTTAACTGGCAACTCAATTGTCCCTAGGTATGATTATTTGTCTCTATGTGTCCCTGTGATGGACTGGCGACCTGTCCGGGTATAGCCCCGCCTCTCACCCAATGACTGCTGTAGATAGACACCCCGTGACCCTGAACAGGAATAAACAGGTAAAGATAATGACGGACATCAGAAGAACAAACTAAGTGGATCTTTGCAAAGATCGGTTGAGATCTTATTTCTCTTAATTCTTAATATTCTCATTTTCCACTGTCGCTTCAATCTGGATGAGATGAATATAGAGTGAGTGAGGACTGTGGAGTCGATGTGCAGAGAGTAAGTGTCTCTTTGTATCCCTGTGAAGCTGCAGGCAAGCCAGCAACGGGTAAAAAGCTCCCTCACTGCCCTCTTTCCCTCCTCTTCCTCCTCCCTCACATTCCCATCAATGGCCCTCTTTGTCTTTTCAAAGTATCACACAGCCGATTAAAGGGAGGGAATTAGGAATCAGGCTTGACCCGGACTATACAGAGAAATACTCATGTATATTGCACAGAAACACTGAAATATGCATCCAGACACGCATGACCAATTACAACATCCCCACCAGTTTTATCAGTTTCATTTTAATTCAAACAAACTGTAAATTGATTTAATATTACTTTTCATACGTTGCCTGCACGTCCAGTGGTTTGAAAAATGATTTGCCTCTTCACAGATTTCTTCTATTTTTGCATTTTATGTCTTCAAATGAAAATCTGAGTAAATACAACATGCAAAACCATTTTTACAGGACTGATAGATTGACCTCCAGTCAGCTGAAGAAATGCATGACTAGATTACTGCAAGAAAACGTGTCTCAATGTTTGTTTTATTTAATGTGTCAGTTTCATGATAAAAGGACAATTTTTACAGAACACTTCACTTCAACTGACATATACATTTCTTACGAATCTCTAAAGAGGCACGTTTGTATTCAAGCAGAAAAAACAGCTTTATTTCACACAAAAAAAGAAAAAGGACACTGGTCACCATCATGTTAAGGCTTTTCCAATGTTACGTTTAGATATGTTGTGGATCCTGTCTCAGGAATCATGAGCAACAATCAAAGATGTATTCATAATACAGAGAAACAGCAGTGCAAGAAAACATAAAACACTCATAAATAAGAATATTTATATGTTGTGCTGGAGGAAAAAAACCTTGAAAAATAATAGAATTTTAACTTTGAACAGTAAAACAAGCGATGCAGACGTCGTCAGTAGTAATAAAACATTGTAAAATGCTCGTATTAGTCCTTTTTTCTTAACAGTTAGATATTTCAACTAATATAGAAATGTTACTAATAAAGAGAAATAACAGACAAATTAAACTAAAGTCAAATAAATGTATGATTTAAAACATGCTGTTAAATAGAGGGACATATCCTCTGCATCATTTATTAGTATGTTATTCAGAATGAGGCACATTTTACAGCTTATATTAGGTAGAATAAAAATGTTTCATGTCTGGCAGCTTTTACTTATTGGCATCTCCTTCATCAATCATCTTTTTTCCTCTTTTATAATCACACGTTAACACTGAGAACTGCATTTTATTTTCAGGAATTTTGAATTACGCTCAAACAAAAAGCAAAAGCAGCAAAATAGAATTTAATTGAAGATGAAAATGGCTAAAAAAGGACCGTTTAATTACAGTCAATTTGTAAAAACAAGCATGCTTCCTAACTCTATTCTCTAATCTAATACTTTCAATTCAAATTGTAACGAGTATAAATACGTTTGTTGTTATTCATGACTTGAAATTATTAATAGGCAGAAAAATATAATGTTATAACAATCAGTGCCAATGTAAAAAAAAAAAATCTAGTAAATTAAGATGTTACACTGAACACAGACTGCAGTTTTCATCATCCACTAAATATCAGGTAGTTTAAATGTTGGGAGAAACGTCATTAAAACCAGTTTCTTCTTTTTAAAAAGTGAAACGATTTGGTCTCAAAACTTTGGTTGTTTTACTAATATTTGTGTCTGCATTCATAAATACACAGTAGATGGTTTTTAACTTGAACACATGATCCATCCGAGAAACGCTGAGTCATTCTGAAAGTTGTTTTTGTGTAAATTTACCCGTCACTTAGTAAAAAGTCAGCGTGGATTCATGCCTGTTCACATCTCAGTTTGTAATCCGGTATAATCCTGTTATCAGGATTTGTTGCAATTAAAAAATCTGCTTGATAAAAGGTCAATCCTGAATTAGAAATGAAGGCCAACAAATAGATTGGCACTCTGTTCTCGTGGCGTTTAAAACATTTCTTCCAGAATGAATTTGGCTCCTTCTTAGTGACACATGTCACAACACAGATTAAGGACTTGCTAATTGTGTTCCTGCTGACCTCTCTGTTGGCCTGTCGAAGGTTTGTAGACTCCTAACAGATGGGATCGTGACCCTGTACCGCCCAGAAGCATAGTTAGGTGAGATGTTTGGAGTGTCAGAAGCTGTGTTGCAGTGATGTTGGTTGGGTCTTTACATCAGCAACTCACTCAAAGCTCAACCGTCTGCGACAGCATCTCCACATCTGGGTGAGATCAGAAGGTTTGACCCCTCCTGCTTTCCCAGCTGACGCCCCCAGTGCCTGCCCACTCGCCCCAGACCAGACCACCTTCACCACTGACATCTCCAGCGATGCTGTTGTAGCTGCTGCTCCTTCTCTGGTCTGACTCTGGGGCTGAACCTGCACCGGTGCACTCTGGTCTTGGTATCTGTCATGGCCGCGACAGTGTGGTGTAGACAGGCTGCTCCCAGTGTGTGGGGCTGTGCGACTGCGACACACTGGCTGGGTCAGTGATGGCAGTATAGAGGGGCCTCTGGGAAGGGCCCATGTAAGAGAAGGCCGAATACAATCCCGAGGCCTGGCCTGAGTGGCCGTAGTATGACCCGGAGGTCTGGTGGTCTGCATAATCTGCAAACTGAGCTCTTGAGGCCAGTGAAGGGAAGGCAGAGCTGTAGTGAGGCAGGCTCAGTGGGGTGTAGGTGACATGAGTACCTGCTGAGGCTGCTTCTGCAAAGTGCCCCCCAGCACTGCCAGCTTCGCTCTTGATATGTGCTTTGGAAGGGTCTGAGCCGAGAGGGGAGCTGTGATGTTGCTGTGGGTGCTGCTGCTGCTTGGACAGCCAGGCTGCTGAGTGTCCGCTGGTTGCTGCCAGAGCTGATGAGATGCCGTAAGTGTACGAAGAGGCTGGAGAAGCAGCTGCAGCTCCTCCCGCCCCACCAATCTGCCCAACCCCTGGGTGCCCATTAGGGGGGAGGTACTGGTCAAATTCGTTGACATCAAAAGGCTCTATGTTGGCCATCACTTCATGGCTTATCTCGCCAATGTCCACATTACCAAAGTCAATATGAGGTTTCCCAGATCCAGAAGCACTTGTGCCTCCTTCTGCTCCCAGTGTTCCACGGGACCCCCCATTCCCTGCACCCTCCCTCTTACCTTCCCCTGACTTCCCAGACTGAGGTTCGGTTTTTGGAGTGGTGGGGGGTGTGGGAGGACTGTGACTCTGACCTGTTGAGACACAAGATCATGGTTACGACTTTTTAGAGTTGCAGAAACCACAAACATTTAGCTAACAGATTGCACTATGATCTAACAGCATAACAGAGAGATGGTTTCTGTGGGGGGGGGGGGGGGGG
>SSNP01000022.1:2401761-2426429 GCA_006937955.1 Pachypanchax playfairii | reverse complement strand
TTTTTCAAGGTGTATTTGCATTACAAGAGCACAGCTGCATCTGATGGCATGTCTGCCAGAGGCCTTTCTGGCTGCTGGACATTAATGAAATCAAAGCAGCGGTTGCATCCTGCCTATGAACACGGAACTGAGCTCCTTCTATTACTACTCTTGGCAGGAATGGCATGAGAAACCCCCGACCTTCCTCAGCCTTCCTGATCATCGTGTTTCAGGGCCAATTAACTAATCTTGACTGAGCCTACAGGTCAGGTCTTTATCTAATTAATATTTGATCCTATCGAGGTTGATTTATTTAACTTATCAGAGCTTCTTGGCATGAATCATGGAGTTTATTGAGAGGTTACTTTTCTGAAATGTGAAGATCTGCAGGCAGAAATGTGAAAATGTGGTGATAAAATATGAAATTTCAATTCTGCTATGTTAGAATTTTCAGAACAAGAAGTTAATTTACAAATACTAGAGTCTTTGCAATGTTCATTACTTTTTATGAAAAAAAAAAAAGTTTTTACCAGAAGGAAACAGCCTTGTATGTTTCCTTAAGATCATGTGATCTTTCCAAAACATGAGCTGCAACCAAAATATGCCACTTATGGCAGACTGTAATGGATCTAAATTAGTTTTGTTGGGAAAGTCTTCACACCATTATGCATGTGTTTGTTTACTTTTAACTGTGTCACAATTCTGTGTTTTTGCACTGTGAATCTGATATAAGGGGCTTAATGCTACAGAAACTTGCGTCATTAAATCATCCTAAGAAGTAAGTTGTGCACCACCCATGTCTTACAGGCCTGATTGTTTTAACAAAAATAACAAGCATCAAGATTGTTTAATTAAACCTATTTATAAGTTTCTGTGAGCAGTTTGTCAGGTAGTTTCCTTGGCCAAACGGCGCTGTTGATGTATCACAGCCTCGAAGTTTTTAAAGGTGTTATGAGCAATAAGACATCGACATTTAGTGGCCTCCTCACCTCCAGAGTTTCCCCAGGGTCTTGCTGAGCTCCGCGTTGTGCAGGTGAGGGTGTTGATCCGCCAGTTTCCTCCGCGCCGCCTGCGCCCACACCATGAAGGCGTTCATCGGCCTCTTCACGTGCGATTTACTCTTGCTTCCGGTGTTAACGCGCACAGGCATCGGGACGATGGTCCAGTCGTAGCAGTTGAGCACCTGACTCACCGCCTCGCGGATCCCCGCGGGGAAGCGCTCGTCCTCGTCGTCGGATTTGATGGACGAGCAACCCGCAGACGCGTCTGTCAGAGCCGCGAGCTGCGGCTGCTGCCCGAGGAGAGGAGAGTCGCTCCCGCCTGTAGCACCGGAGGAATGACTCGGTGACAGGGACCGGCTGTCGTCCGACATCCCGGGACTGAGCTCCACCTCTGAAAACCTCTGCTCCTCTCTGGACATTTTCCTCCACACACAAGCCTCCAGGTACGCAGAGGACCTAAAGTCTGCTCCTGAAGTCTCCGCTCTACCTGTTGGGTTCCTGCTTCTGAGTATTTCTTCCCTACAGTGACGCACCGAGTGGCAGCTGACTGCTCTGTCTCTCTGGCCTCTTATAAGTTATAATATAAACTGCCAGTCTGTCTCTACTCTCAGTCTCCGTTGCAAAACTCTGTGAGGATTCCACATTAAAGTTCCTTCCATCCGTGTTGTTGGTATCATAGGCGGCTCAGTGCGCACCTTGGACCCCAGTTTACCTGCTAATGGAAAGCGGTCTGTGCCAAACTCACCCGGTCTCACTTCCCTTCTGACTTCCCCTTTTCTCTCTGCTTCGTTTGTCCCGTGATGGAAATCCAACAGCAAGGACCTGGAACAGCAGCATCAGTTCAGCAAATCAGATAAACATTTAAACTTCACCCCATTTGGGCCTGAAGGTGTTGTGACATAATTAGTGATTGTGTTACATCTCAATATCTGACATTGCAGGGGAAAATATTGAGAGTAATTTATTATTATGCGTTATAATTTTAAGAAGTCTAGATTTAATGTCAATTGTCCGAGTTGCAGAGCTCCAAAACGGACCTCAACGCCCGAACAAGCAGGTTTTAGATATTCCAGGATCTCCGGAGAGCGCGTTGGAATCATATGAGGCCACATCAGCACAGACTTCGGATTTATACTCAACTCGTGGGTAAACATGACCTGCGCTGGAAATATAAACTTCATGCCCGTGCGCTTGTGCGCGTGTGTGATCGAAACACTGTCTGTTTGTACCAGCAAAAGCGTATTTTTCATTTTGATAATTAAACCGGGTGCCTCCCTCGTAATTACCGGTTCAAATCAGCAAACCACTAAAAGCAATCGTTTTTTTTTTCTTTTTACTTTAAAATCTTGGGGACTTTGAGAGTGCAAGCAACGAAATATAGTGCCCGTTTAGCACGCAAGAAATAAACGTAATCACAAAAAGTAAAAAAAAAAAAAAAAACACGTAGCTATTCTGAGCACGCGCACTGGGTGTGCCAAAAATTTTGGATACGCCTTTAAAATATGCTGCTTTCTGTGGTTTGAGCATTTCACTGATCGGGTAGATTTTCCGTAAGTGTCACATTTCCGTGTCTCCTAATAAACGTCTGTCAAAAACAGCTTTTAATTAACATTTGAGTGGCTGTCAGGAGTATTAATTTCCAGCAGGGGGACGAGTGAAGCTTCACCACCTGTTGCCACCAGGTCTGAAAGGTCCACTTCTGTCATTAAATCTCAAGAGATCGATGTGCGTAAAAGTCGTGCGTAAAGGAGACAAAATGACATTTTATCCAGGTTGTCACGTCACACACTGCTTGTTTCATTCTTATCTGTGAGAGGGGGTGGGGAATGTTAATTATAAAAGTTGTTTGTCCTTTAAAACACAGCAACAAGTCAATTCACTCAGCATGCTCTCTTCTCTGCGGCAAATGTCGGATTTATTGTCTGATATAAATTATTTTCGACACACCCGTTGAGCCTTGTTATTGTTTTTATGCGGCTCCTGATTTACTGGCCATAATGAATTCCGGGCTCATCATCACCGCCTGACTTACCAATAAGTTGGCCTTAATTTGCCTGCGTGAAAGTTTGTTTGTTTGTTTTCTTTGTTAAGCTTATCCAGCGCACATAGATCCAATTTAGTAGCAACCACATCAAGTTATAATGTCAAACGTGTGAACGGTTCGAGGTTTTATATTTTCACGTCTTTTGTTTTTGCGGCTGCAAGAACATTAAATCTTTTTAAATAAAAATATGTCCGATCCTCTCAGTCTAAAGCTTAAATACTGGGAAGTAAGAAAATATTTAACGACAAATAAAATCGGAAATCAGATACGGATGATTGAATCTAGAAAACACAAAAACATTGTAAAAAATGTAAATAAATTAATCAAAATACAGTATTACATTTGTCATACAGCAGTGCCTGTTTGTAATTTGTTTGTTTTGTGGAGAAGCAACGATCAGAAGGTAGAATCAGAGCAGCAGTCAGCGGCAGCAGAGAGGAAAGAGTTGGAAAAGCTGAGCTTACTTCAGTAATGAGAAAAGGAGGTCGCCGGTTTAGCACGAGAATCCGTGAGTTCCCGAGTTTCCAAAGTGACGCTCGCTCCCCAGCCCCCTGCTCACGCAGCCCGAGAATGAATGCCTGCTCTGTGTGACGGTGCCAGGGCTTAAAGAACCCCTTGTGTGAGGCCGAGAGAAAAAAATACAGGAAAAAAAGATGCTGGAGACGAGTCTTAAAGCAACAGCGCACATTTATTCTGATTCTGAGAGATCTGATTGGTTGGGACCATCCATCCATCCATCCATCCATCCATCTATCTATCTATCTATCTATCTATCTATCTATCTATCTATCTATCTATCTATCTATCTATCTATCTATCTATCTATCTATCTATCTATCTATCTATCTATCTATCTATCTATCTATCTATCGAATTTGTTGCAGGTTTATACCATCATTTGTTCTTGCAGTGATAAAAAATTGGACCATATATACATAATTTTGTACTGTTCCTGATCCTCGATCCAGATCAATCCTTGGTATCTGTAAAACCTTTAGGAACTCACCATGTAGGCCTACTTTGTTATCAACATGGACCATTTATTGTGGAGTTACATGCAATCTACTCACTTCTTCCTTCAGCCATTTCTGACCTTGAATAATAATTTCATCAGAATCCATTCAGAACTTTTTGCAGACATAATAACAAGCTCTTGTGACATTAACGTCCCGGTGGAGGTTTTAATAATCAATTTAATTTCAATACATGTAAAATGTTTGTAAACACGTTTAAATCAATGACTCTCCACCTGTCTGCGTCTGGTTTTTAAACAGGTGAATGATTTGATTGTTCCCGCGTGCCACCGCACATCTTGCCTCGTGCCCGTGTGACGTTTCTAATTAGATCAGCACCTCTTCACTAACCGAGACAAGAATCAAACGGAGCTGGTTTTACACAGAAGGAGAGACGAGAGGGGCCATTTGCACTGAAACGAGCACGAGCGCTTGTCCCTCACAACAATGGCCCCTTGTGTCTGCCATGCGACACGCGGGCCCCCAAATCCAAAAGTCACTTTGTTCATCATATCCATGAATGTTGACTGTGATAAGGGAGTCAAACCAGGATCCCTCTGTCTAACAGATTATCTGACTTCTTTCTTCCTTTTTCCATCTTTTTTTAAACCAACAGGTGAATTCTAATCACGTGATCAAACGAGCGCCCTCCTTTCTCCGCGAAAAGAAAAAAAAGAACAAAAAGCTATTTTGTGTATATGAAAAAAGTGTGGGCCTAAAAAGGCTAGTGTCTTTTCTTCTACAACCAGTCAGTGTCTGAGAATTAAACCTTCTGAGGAAAAAAAGCTCCGGGAGCGCATGTGCTCCGACCCGGGGAGCTGCGGTGGGACTGTCAGGCTCCTGGAGCCGCAAACCGGGGATCATCAGAGCGCCGCTTCGGGGATTCCGCTCCAACTGGGCAGCTGGAGACGAGCGGCCCGGCCTCGGTTTGCTGTGAGTGTTTTTGTGAAGTGATAATGAAAAAAAAAAATCACGGTTCAAAATGTAAAACACATGCAGGATGATTTGGTTTGGGGCCACAGCGTGATGAAGAGCGACTAAAGGCTCCTGTCGAATTACAGCTATATGTTTTTACAGTCTTGTCTAATACTGTGACAAATTACTAAAAATCAGCTGTTATCACATTTCTGTCTGCTGAAGGGAGACATCCGCTAAAAAGCGTCTTGTTTTACTGTAAAATTAAATTCAAGACTGAATTTATTCCTTTCTGCATTTTTTACGAACAAATATGAAAGGCTTGAAATTTCCGATAGATGTCAAAATAATCCTACTTATTATAATAATAATAGCTAAAGATCTCAACCAAGGAAAGAATAAATCGAAATGCAGCTATTTAGCTACTATTCGTTCTAAATATTTATACTTTTAAAAAGAAATAACCTGTTTTTTTTATATAAAAATATAATTTATTTCTCTTTTACTATAATATTCTTCTTTATATTGTATTGTTGCTTTTTTCTTCCAAAAATAGCTTTTAAGCTGTTGTTTTAAACTCAAATATAAAACATAAATAACATGTGTTCAATATAAACAGGAAAAGCTCTTAATAGAAAAAAAGAATTTAATTTTATCAGAAAGTCTTGTCTTCAGTATATGGAAAGTTTTACTAGTTCTGTCAAAAACTTTCTCCTGCACTTAAATAGGCAGAGATTATGGAGCAGAATGAAACAAACCCCTTGTCATGTGACAAACATGAGACAGAGGGGAAGATGTTTTTGTGACAGACAGTTTGGGGTGACAGTTAAAGGCCACGTACTCCTGTGACCATGTGACCCCATCAGCCCCAAGGCGCTGAGTGGGTGGGTCCGAGGGTTCAGACCAGACCCTCTATCATCCAAAAAACTGGCCTTGACTTTATGCAGCCATGCTAATTATCCTTTATTAGTTAATCACCAGGAATTTGGACCCAAACTTGACATCAGCCAAAAACTGAGACCAAAAACAGAAACAAAGTTACAGAAGGTAAATTAGCAAGAAAGACTGTTGTAAAAGTTAGAAATGAAAAAAAAAGTAATGCTGTACGATGGCTGATGATGTGGGTCTCAGATAAGCTGGTTTTACAAAACATGAGTAAATATTGACTAAATTTTGAGTAAAAAGCAGTTCGATTGTCAAGGGAAACAAATAAATCAAACTTAAACTCAAACTGTATTCTGGGAGTAAAGAAATGCACAAAAAGATAAAGGAAATGGGAAAATAAGTAATTTAAATGTAAAGAAAGGCAATAAATAGAAGAATGACAGGAATGATGGATACAAGTCATGACGACACTATCTATCCAACATGTTAAACATTCACATACATGTTACCTGATTTATGTGTATTTTCTTTACAAACTACATTTGTTTGTATATTTTTTATAAGTGTTTGTGTTACCCACAATCCCACTCTGTAAAACTATCTTACCTCTCATGCACCTGTGCAAGACAAAGCTGCACAGGTGTGTGTGTCCTAACATATACACACACACACTGAAATGGATCAGTCAACCCTGCAGGATCTGATCCACCATCAGTGCAACAGTCATACAGTCATTGCTAATCAGTTTGGTCTAATCTTACAGACTAATTCTAGCATGACTTTCTCTCAGCTGAAAAAATCGAGCACAATAACAAAATGCTGATGGATATTTATTTTTATTTTCCTACCCTGAGAGAAGAACAGCAGGGTCATCAACAGAGTGACAAAACAGGAATGAAGATGTAAAAATAGTGTCGTGTACTGCTAGAGACAGACATGTGACTCAATAAGAGCAAATTACACGAACATATTCATACAAACTGTGTGCATGGATGAAAGTTTGTGTGCGCTTATACTCATTGTTGTTACGTCTTCAGGACCTTTTCTGATCGTCACCCATCTTGCTGAAACCATTGGGACTAAAACCTGGTCCTGATGCAGTAGAACACTGTTTTTACATTAGGGGTAAAGGTGTGAACTGAGTTTAGGTCACGGTTAGCATCTGTCTATACAGAAATGACTAGAAGCTAACGTGATGTCCTAATAAGGATAGAAATACAGACTTGTGTGTGTCTGTGAGTGTTTCACTAATGAATAGCCCATTGTGTGTTCTGCTTTCTGCTTCATGAATTCTCTGACCCACTAAAGGAAAGAGTCCAGTTACCTCAGTTGCATGAGGGGGAACATCTACAGGAAATTGATATATGGAGGTGTGGGTGCTGGTAGTGGTGGTGGGTGTACAAGGGTCAGAAGACAGTGAGAGTTTGTTGGCTGTTCTTTTTTTACTCAAACTGTGTTTAAAGTTACAGGATTGTATCACATGTAATTATTTGTGTTACTTTGGTGAGTTTGTGGAGAGTTAAATTAGAAACGATCACCTGGAATTCTCCACCTGCTGGCCCTCCTGGAGTAACCATCTGTCTGTCAGTCACCAACATGATCCTGAAGAAATGACCATTACTGAAATTAAGATAATTAAACATTTTGGACATTTAACCCTCTAAAAAAACACGAATGAAAAGACGTGACAGGATCAAATATATCAGAGTCCTACAGGATATTTAGTTTTTACTGTCTTTTAAATATGAAATCTTTGAGAAAGGTGATCACATTTTGCTTTGATGCCAGTTTTAACTATCCAAGTGTTTTCACCATCCTTTTCATCATGAGGTGCAGAGACCCTTTTATTGGCTGCACTGAACTTTAAAATCAGTCGAGTCGAGGCAGGGTACAGTGATACTGATGCTGTGGCTTTATAGAACAATCCCATATTATCATATCTTCACCTCTGTGCTTTACACTGGGGAGCAACAACAACATCTACTGTCACTTTAAAAAACAACAGATTGCCAAAGAAATCTCTAATTTGTATTTATTAAACTGAATCCAGATTGTGACTGCTCACATGTTGCAGCATCATCATGCATCATCATGCATCATCAGACTTTGTGACTCCAATTTTTCAACCTGATTTAACTGTTTTGATTTTTTTCTTCTTCTTTTTTTGGCAGCCATTTGGGCATTGACAGTCTAATTCATACTGTCTCCTTGTGTTCCATGAAGCGTTAACAGAGACTCTGATCTGAGGGTTTCTTCATTGCCAATTTCTCAGGCTAGTAATTCTAATTAACTTCTCATCTTTAACAGAGTTGAGGATCAAATGACCACTAAGTCTTTAGGTTCCTCTTCACTTGGGGGGTAAACCATTACTCAGTTTCTGTTTTTAATTTTACCTTTGGGCTAAAAATCTCTTAATTTCACTTTTAACATAATTTGGATTATTGCAAATGCTGAATGAGCTGATTTATTGTGTTCCTACTTTATATTAAACACATCAGATGGTGTCATAGAAGTAAAGCAATTCAGTTTATTATAGCTATAAACCTTGAATCCTAAAAGTTAGAACAGATACATGCTTTCAAAAATTAAAATATGTGTATTAGTTTACCAATCACAAACCCAAAATGGATTTTTTTTGTTTGCATTTAGTATTTTTGTACATTAAAATTAAATCCCCCCTTAAAATAGGTGGTTTGCTGCAGTCCCATGAACTTTATACTTTTAAAGAACATTGTCAGCTGTGATCAGAGGAACATGAAGATGCTTGAAGATCTAAAATCCTCAGACAGCTCTGGTCTTTGCTTTATCTGATCCATGTTCAGTGTGGTGCAGACAGTGATACTCAACTACACAAAAGCCTGTTTGTTCACTTTAAAGAGGTTGAATGTCTGACGAAAACCTTGAAGACACCTGTGATACAAATTACGGTTAAACAGTCTAAAACACAATGTGAGATTTAGAATTTTCAGGAGAACAAACAAATTTGTTAAAAATATTGACATTTATGTTTGTAATATAAGAAATAAATAATTTCTTTGCACTGTTTTATTTACTCTGTCACATATTAAAGACATGGAGGTATAAATCAGAACTACATTAATGAGTCACTGTAAAGGTCCCAAGAAATCAGGGCTCATCCGTACATTTAATAATTAAACAAATAATTTAAAATATGTGCACGGTATATATAAAATATTTTTTTCAGTCCAGCTATCTCTCTACCAGTTAACATTGTATTACACCTTTTTTCTGTTATTTTAGTTTGTTTATCCCTCTCCCAATAAACTTGCACATTTTGTTTTACGGCATGTTGCTAGAAGCTCAAACGGATTCTGGAACTGGACCAATAAAATAACGACAAATTGATTCAATAGAAAAATACAGTCTTTGTTTGCTAAAACTAATTTTACATGTAGTTTTAGAAAATCTTGACAGTGAGCCATTGTGCGGTAAAACAACAGCTACACATTCATCCAGTCTGACTGCTTTTTGCACACATATACATACAATTAACTGAAGCTGCAGATGCTCTGAGCAGCATGTAACACAAACATTACACCCTTTTGTATCAACTAAAGAGGAGTTCATAAAGCTATTCGTTGGTCGGCCTGCTGCAGCTGTACAGCAGAAACCCAGAGGAGGAATCGCGCTTACAGGCTTCAGTAGTTCATTATGTCCCGTTCTTTAATTAAAATTAGCCACTTTTTTGTGTCTAAGCATCTCTGTCTCCCACGAAGGTAACAAATATGGTATTTTTTTGTTAAATCTGGTAAACACATCTGTACACATGTGTCCAGATTTCATGGTGAGACTTGTGGAAACTCCCGAAAAGCCCATCTGTGAGGACGAGGGGATACGTTTGAAAAATGGTAATTGGGCGGAATGAGAGGCGAAGGACGTGGAGATTGAATCATTTGAAGGAAAATGTCAAAAATGATGTTGAAGAATTCAGCAGGAGAACAAGGGCGTCTTTGTTGGGAAAGTTTCTGCTGCATGTTTGGTTGGTTGCTGTTTGGGAGCTTATCTCAGAGCGATGATGTGCTTTTCTAAAAATGTTCAGTTTTAATGATTCTCCCACAGACTGTTTTCCACCCCCCTGGACACAAACCAAATATCTCATTAAATAATTAATTTAACTCAGCATCCTCGCTTAAAGCCGAACACAAAAACAAGAAATTCAGATTCATTCATTCAGTTAAAAAATTTACTTTTTCTCAAACGCTTTATTCACAGTGGAGATCTTTGAGTATGGAAAAATACTTTGTATGGTCTCTATTTCGAAATTACATTTATTTTTTTTTGCCACCAAGAAAACATCAATTCATTTTTGTGTTAAAAGCTAAAAACTGTGTGCTAGATAAAGATCTTACATAAAAACCAACATAATCATCTCATGACTGCGTGGAATTGTAACTGGAACTTGGTTTAGCATTGATACAAATTTAATTCTGCTTGCTAAATTTCATGGATTAGTACAAACAAAGTCCATTCAAATAAACACAAATCCTCCTGGAAAATCCAGCTTTCAAAATGATCATAATCTTACCATTTCATTCTGTTTCAGTCTGTAAATATAATATTATAGCTGTTTAACAGTGAATTAGCTTTTCAAGTGTGATTATTTATTTTTTACATGTTTGCATAGAAATATAGAAATGTATAAATGATATAACCTACTGGTTGTCTTTACCAGGAATTTATTTATAAACAAAAAATTATGCTAAAATGAAATTATTTAACTTTCATAAACTTCAAAATATGCTTTGATTGTTTCTACTCTGCTTAAGAAGCTTGTCTATAAATATGAAAATCTTAACAATTCATCACTTGTTACCAAGGAACTATAGAAACATGTTACTCTTTTAAAACAAGTGCTCACGGGACACTAAAAGAGGTTTTTCTAACTTTCTGTCATGCCTAGCCGCACAGCATGACTAATGCTTGTAAACAAACTGGAAAAATAAGTGCAGATTTTGTTTTAAAAGTAGCATTTATTTCATTGTGTTTGTATTTTATTTGTGTTAACATATTCAAAAAATATGACTGATAATTTTATTTTATTTTGTGTTATTATTGCTTCAGTTTGAAGGTGCAGGATATTTTCCTTCGGCCATCGCCAGGGGGCGCTGCAGCTCCTGTACAGTTCTCTTTCCCGCTGATGATCTTTGCGAAAAAACAAAAATCCTACCAAAAGAAGTTATTTGAGTTTTTGTGAAAAAGAAAAAAGACAAACATGTGGATAGACTAGTTGATAAGGTTTAGGTTTATTCCCTGTGTTTAAGTAAAGAGAGCACAGAGAACCTTCACTCCTTTAGTTAAAAACATGCTACAACATGCTTTTCTTTCATTCTTAACATTTTTTAAAAATTTAAATATTGTTAAAGAAACTGATCTAATATCTCCATTATGTTGTAGAAAATGTTTTGTGTCCTTTTACTAAGAAGAATTATCATGTCGTAGAAGATAAAACAGCTAAATTTGCCCCCCTTTGCAATGATGCTTTATTTGGGCTTTCCGAACTTAATAACATCAGATGGTATGACACATTGTTTTAAAGTGTATCAGGCATGTGCCCTGTGGACACTTTTTCACATAAACCAAAATGTGCAGCAGATTTCAAGTAGTAAAGTCTCAACGATGCTTATTTGTGAAATATTGCTGCACAATTTTTAAAGAAGGTGTATTTACAGAAGTGACAAAATGCAGGAACAGGAGATGTAAACAAAGAGATTACTATGGCAGAAACCATTACAGAAAATGTGAGCAAGTATCTGTCTTTTCTGTGAGTATTTCTCTCTGTGTTTATCTGTACTTTTATGGGCTGTAAGGTCTGAGAGAAAAATCTTTCATTTCAGACTCCAGTCACCTTTTATTTATAACATTCAAATACTCAGAACTTCGTGTGTTGACATTCAGAAAAGAGGATTTCCACACTGTTCTTTGTGCATATTGCTGCTGTTTTCTCGCAGTATTTGATTACAATTCGTGTTGTTCATAGAAATGATATTTGATGTTTAACTCGTTTTGCTGAGTGAAAATGGGTTTGAATCCAGTGTGGCTGTGCAGATTAATTCTTTCTACTGAGTCAGAACATCTACGTTTGGTCCTCTTGAAGTATTTTATTTCTATGTGAGTGATTTCATCATTCTCTGAGTCCGATTTAGTGAAACACATTATTGTTGCTACAACCAGTTGGTAGAGCTGTTGCAGTGAGAAGGTCCTGGGTTCTAATCCTGGCTGGGTCCTTTCTGCATGGAGTTTGCATGTTCTCCCTGTGCATGCGTGGGTTTTCTCCGGTTTCCTCCCACAGTCCAAAAACATGCAAGAGGTTAATTGGCAACTCTAAATTGTCCCTAGGTGTGTGAATGGCCCTGTGATGGACTGGTGACCTGTCCATGGTGTCCCCCGCCTCTCGCCCGAAGACTGCTGGAGATCAGCACCAGCAGGTTTAGAAAATGGATGGATGGATGGATGGATGGATGTTGCTACAACCAGCTGCTATACAGCGTTTCACCATTTTAAAAACACAAGCTCACAAATGCTTTTTAATGTCCATGTAAGATGTAAACAAAGAGCAGCTTCCTGCGTTTCATCACTTCCTGTTTTCAAATTAAGACTGAAGCTCATAAAAACATTCATATTTGCCTTATAAGTGTCAAACACACACATTTGCACCATATTTATTGAGAGTCTTATTGAGACCTGAGCGTGTCAGAAACACTTTAAAACATCCTCTTTGATGAACCACAGAATTACCTTCTTCCAAAAGTTCCTNTTCTGCATGGAGTTTGCATGTTCTCCCTGTGCATGCGTGGGTTTTCTCCGGTTTCCTCCCACAGTCCAAAAACATGCAAGAGGTTAATTGGCAACTCTAAATTGTCCCTAGGTGTGTGAATGGCCCTGTGATGGACTGGTGACCTGTCCATGGTGTCCCCCGCCTCTCGCCCGAAGACTGCTGGAGATCAGCACCAGCAGGTTTAGAAAATGGATGGATGGATGGATGGATGGATGTTGCTACAACCAGCTGCTATACAGCGTTTCACCATTTTAAAAACACAAGCTCACAAATGCTTTTTAATGTCCATGTAAGATGTAAACAAAGAGCAGCTTCCTGCGTTTCATCACTTCCTGTTTTCAAATTAAGACTGAAGCTCATAAAAACATTCATATTTGCCTTATAAGTGTCAAACACACACATTTGCACCATATTTATTGAGAGTCTTATTGAGACCTGAGCGTGTCAGAAACACTTTAAAACATCCTCTTTGATGAACCACAGAATTACCTTCTTCCAAAAGTTCCTTTCAATTTGTATATAAAACACTTCCGTGAGAATTTTAATATTTCCCTCGAACTCTGGAACACATTTCAATGTGAGAGTTTTTCAGCATCACTGTACTTCACTTGTATTTGCAGTTCAGGTTGTTTTGGTTTTAACATGGAAATCAGAGTTAGTCAGAGTAACAAGAGGGGGTGACAGTTTTTATGAGGAGATATGGAAAAGGAACGAAGATTAAAAAAAAAAGTCATTTTCCAATCATGAGTTTTTCTCAGAACATTGAATTAAGCAGCGTGAACGGGTGGGAGCCTCCAGGGTCTGGGGGTTGCTGGTGGCAAAGCAGCCTGAATCAAAGAGGTCGTTGTTTGATGCTGGGAGTCAAAGATGAAAGAGAAGGGGGAGATGGCAAGTTTGTGGAGCATCAGTTCTCTCTCCCATCGCCTCCTCAGCCTGAGGCCCTCCCTCGCTCTGCCCATGTGAGGCAGAGTTCAAATACAGGGCCCACAGCTGCTCACGTAGACATACACATACATGAATGCACACAGGCGTCAACATCCTCACAGAACATAACTAAAACATACACATACATGTACAGAAATATGAAGCTGATAGTGTTTACTGTCACATGTTCCATAACCAACCACAAACCAACAAAAAACTGCAGTTTAAGTCAAGAAGCACAACTGCAATTCCAAAAAAGTTGCTGTAAAAAATGTAAATAGAAACAAAAGTTTTTAAACTCTTATTTGATTCCCAATAGAACAAAACAACAGATGCAATATTTTGCCATTTTATACAAAATATGAGCTCATTTTGAACCTGAGGGCAACAACACGTCTCAAAAAGGTTTTAACAGGGTGGTTTACGAATGTGTAGCATCATCACTTCTTTTAACATCTGCATGCAAACATCTGGGAAGTGAGGAGACCAGCTGCTGGAGTTTCAGGAGAGGAATGTTGTCTTATTATTGTCTGATTCTGGATTCTAGCTGTCCAACAGTTTGAAGCTGAATTACTGTTTCATAATACAGCAAATCTGTTGGTGAAAGATCTGGACTGCAGGCCGGTCAGTTCAGTACATGGACTCTTAAGAAGCCACACTGTTCTGGTGGATGCAGTATGTGGTCTTGCTGAAACCTGCAAATCCTTCCCTGAAAGAGACGTTGTCTATATGGACCGATGTAAAACTTCTCTGTACTTTTCAGCATTGATGGAGCCTTTCCAGAGATTTTAAAGAGGCCATTCCATTAAAAATGTTTTTTTCTGAGGTTTCTGTTGAATATTTTAGCTCCACAGGTGTTCTTACCTTCATAGTGGGTGTGAAAACAGGTCAACAACTTCTCTTTCAGTTTTAATCTTTTAAACTACGCAGGTGGTGATAAAACCCGAGTTCTCCCGAGTCCAAACGGCCTGTATCTGTTTCATCACAACTCCTTTGTTCGTTAGTATTCATCAGCTCCTGCAGTTGAAACCACACCTAGCATGCTGCTGGCTAAAAGCTGTTAGCATAACGTAGCAAACAGAAGGACACGACGTCTGATGTTGCCATGCACAGCGGGGCAGGAAACAGTATTCTTTGCTCTCATAGGCTAGTTTGTTAGCCAATCAGAGTCCAGCAAATTCGAACAATGAATATGAACGAGCTGCCGATGAAGCAGCCTGACGGAAGGAGCCGGAACCACCCGAATTTTGACCCAGACAGATTGAAAGGTCTGTTAATCAGTGTTTCCTGACGTTTTTTAGATATAAAATGTTTCATATTACTGGTTAATACTTAAGAAATAACCACAAAGTCCTGAAATTTTTATGAAATGGCCCCTTTAAGGTTTTTAAAGAATTAGTTTCGATCAAAGAAATTTAAAAATTATTACTGTTTTCCATAGATTAACATATGAGGACAGTGTCTTCTATATTTTACAAATTCAGGAACAAATAAAAGACAGAGAAACAACAGGAAGGACTTTGAAAGAGGTCAAGCAGTGAGACAGAGACTAGTTAGTGCCCTGAGGAAAGACAGACAAAAGAAAAGAGGAACTGAAGGAGTGTAAATCCCAGGAGATGGAAAAGACTAGTTTTGATGGATACTCACTGGCACAGACAGAAACACACACATCCCATAATTAGCATGCTAACAGGCAGTTAAATGTCCCACACAATGGTTCACTGTTGGGCCTCCACAGTGCACTGCGGAGACAATGCACAATAAGAGTCAGTGGGAGACCCCAAATCACCCTAATAGGTGACATGGCCCAGCACGGACTCTCGTATATTCTGCCCTTCCACCGATCGCACTCCTTCACTCACTCACTGACTCTTTAATGAAAAGCCGATAGCCTCCAGGCTCGAGGTTACTGAGCTGCTTGCCCCTTTATCCTCGTTTCCCACTTTTCATCTGTTCTTCCACCAACAGAAAAGGCCTCCGCAGGTCTGCAGAGGTTCAGAGGTCCAACATGTAGGCTGTGTTAGCAGTCAGGATTCTCTGGCATGGGAACTTCCTCAGTCTCAGGGACATGCATAATTAAATAAAGATCAGGATCAGACTTTCATGAGGGCTTGGACTAGGATTTTCCTATTATCCACTTGGGGAGCAGGTTGTTTACCCTCATCATATCACTCACTGATTTACTGAACAAAAAGTGGAGGATCATTTTCAGCAAGTCTCTCAAATTTACAGTAAGAATTCAGATCCTTAATATTTGGACTTCTTCATTTAAAGGTTCTCATTAGTGTTTTTTTAAGTATCCAAACCTTTAAAGGTCACAGCATTAGCGGAACAAATCAGAGTCGGGCGGGGGGCGGAGCAAATGACCGGGCCCTTAGATGACGAGTTTTACCCACAATGCACTTGGATGAAATATCGGTGATTAACTTGTAAATTTGCACGTCATAAAGCTCAATGTGAGAGTGAAAATAAAGCCAGAGATGCAGGACAATGTTTTATTCAATATTTTACACCTTCTACATCACTAAAGTCTCGTAAAGCTTTTAGCACCACGACTCAAACTGGACTGGGTAACGCATATAAACCCTGCATGAATCGGCATTTAGCGCGGTTTTGTTATCGGAACCCAAACTCCATCCTCCGCTGAGTGTGAATTGTGAAAGGGCCCGTGTTCTCGCCTGTCTTTGCCAGTTTCTTTTCAGATGTGGAAGAGGCCCGCCTCTCACATCATACCTCTAAGCTGGGCCCCTCTGATGTCCGGGCCGGGGGCGTACCGTCCTCCCAGCCCCCCCTGAAACCCCGCCCCTGGGTCACAGCTTGTTGTCCCTGCAAACAAATATAAAACAAAGCTATTGAAAAACTAAATATTTAGAAATATTTATTTAAAAAAAGAATTTTCTATAATATTTTTTTTCTCAACTATAAGCACCTTGATGTGAACACATTCCATATAGATACACTGTGGTTTGTTTTCATCCCTCATGGTGTTCAACAGAAAAAATAAACAATTTTATTTGTGATGAAGGTTTTGTTAGAAGCAAAATAAAGAGAAAATCATAAAGGATGTATTTGTTAGAGATGCATAATTTCCTTAAAGGTACAATACATAAGAATTTTACAGTGAAATAATCACACAACAGTTTAATGTCCCACCGATACTAGAAAATAAAGTCGGATTGTAACAGATCTGGATCTCAGCCAGCTGGGTGGTTGCTAGTTTTTGTCATTTTAAAAACGCTGGTCCGCACCGGAATCATTATTTACACGTCCAGACTTCCTGGTTCCATAACGAATCACATGTGAGTCTGCAAGGCTGCCAAGTCTTCAACACAAGCAGCTGGAATTCCGAGCAGCAGCAAAAAGTAAGAAACCACCACATCCTTCCAACTAATCAGCTGAGCTGCACGTGATGGGGCGTTCAAATGCACTTAGGAAAACTCAACGCTGAACAAATAGACCTTCAGACATTCCCCAAAATTTTGCAAATACAGGAGAAACTAAACGAGGATCAACATCAGAACTGGCAACTCAACAGAAAAATCAGGGAGGGGAGGGGGAGAGTGGCTGAGAATGGATGTTTTTTTTCTACATGAACTGTGGGAGTTGGATTTGACAACAAGGTCTAATTCTTATGTACTGTACCTTTAAATTTTTAATTTCTGTATTTTGAGCTTCAGGCAGGTAATAATAGATCACATGACTGTTGAGACAGAAGCGGTGTTCATTTGAGGTCAGAGAACTCCTGGAAGTAACAGTTATTACTGAGTTTACCCAGGGATACGAACCGAGTTGGGATGGAGTTCTACTATATTAATAGATGCTGTAAGATCAAAAATTATGTCAGCATCAGGTTGGACGTACTAGAAGATCAGCTGTTTCACCTTCTGCTTTCAGCTCCAGCATTTCAGTAGACAGCAATCATGAACATTGGGATCATGCAGAACCATCACGTTGGTCCACATAGAGTTTTGAGATCAGGAAGATGCAAGAAGCGGTTCTCTCCCCTCAGATGTGGATTAATCTGTAAAACGTCTGTAAAACGAGACTTCATCCAAACCAGGCTCATTATATACAGTATATTTCATTTATGAAATGACAAATAAAATTACATATTATGATTTGCTTAGTTTTGATGTTCTAAAGCCTCTTATGGGATTTGGGTACCAATAAAAACCTACTGTACTGTTTCATGCTTTAAAACCAAACTTAATGCATCACACTGTGTTTATCTTTGATTAATTAACAGATTTTGGCATACGTTTAAATGATATCTCAGTATTTTTTATTGGGTTTTTTTGTATTGCAGCTATTTACTCGATCAAGAGGGCTGAAGTGGATTCCATCAAAGAAATACCGGTATATACTTTGAATGTATTGTTGTTCTTTGATAAGACTCGAAGGAAACAAATATCAACAGCAGTTATGTGTCTCCTGTACACAGACTTGTATTTACTTGTATTTATTTTATGGAAAAGATGCTTAAGATGTTGTCATTTCAAATGATCTGCTTGTTGTGTAACTTGAAAACGAAACTTTTTGAAGAAACTCATTAAATGTGAATAGAATAGAATCAATGCTGTAATGTAAAGGAGTGTGATAAAACACACATCTTCTCCTTAGTTAAATGATTTTTATCATTTGCCTTAATAAACAGATGCAACATCTTTGACTTCTGAAGCACATTGTTATAAACACACAGTGGAATGTCTTGTGACTCCGCCTTAAGCCTCCCATTATGGTTTGACTTGTGAGGAATCCCACCAACACTAAAAAATAAAAGTCTTCAAATACCACAAACTAAATAAAATTAAAAGCTCAAGCTTTGATCGTTTTTATTTTGAGACATTTTATGGTGTTTTTTCTTTGAAAAAAAATTGAATTTATCTTTAATATCAAGCCCTAAACCATCCACTAGAGGGAACAAGGCCTGGTTAAAGGTTTCTGGCTGAAGTGGTCGAGGACTGATACAACCACAGAGACATCTAGTGGCTGTAGATCTATATAGACATCAGCTGGTCTTTCTGTCTGATTTTCAAAGAGAGAACAAGCATAATTTTATCAAATTTATTTATAACATCACAAAGTAAACAGTAAGAATAATGTGCTTTGTATTTCAGAATATACACATATATAAATATATATTATTAAATAGCTTATTTCATTAGGAACAGCAGTTTTCAATACCTTCACAGAAAGATGTAATAATAATTAGTTATTTACCAATCAGGAAGACTCGTGAGCCCAAAAAAGCAAATACTTCATGTTTGTTAATTTTTAGATTAATATGAGAATTTTTACAACTCAAAACTGAGATAATAACAAATTTAACTGCATGCTTTGACATTTTTGGATCAGTTTAGTGAAAATCTGAAATCCTTTAATGAGCAAACCCTTAAGTAACGACAAGAGGTGAAATGTGCAAGTGTCTCAGCTGAATCTCCAGAAGCAAAATAAAAAATAAATCTTTTTTTTTTCTGTTTTCTATGTTCTGATTTGATTAACAAGGTTAATGATGTAAAGCAACATGGTTTGACATGTTTTAGAGATTTAGGGTTGCAGATGTTCTCTTTGGTCTTGGCCCTTCTGTATGTTCCTGTTAGCTCACCAGTCTCAGAAATAATATCTGGTTCTCTAAAATGAGGTCATTGAAAAAGCAATGTACAACATCTAAGATATTCATTTTTTATGGGCCCTGTTGGATGTCAGTCTTAAGATCCCGCCTTTTTTTAATCTTTTGACTCATTTATTGCAGTTAATGTTCTTTTTAAATGCATGTAATCCCAAACATCACAAATAAATTCCAAATAAATCAGTCTTTGTCCTGTTAAGACTTCTATGAACTGCGCATTCCTTTTTCAATTTGACAATCCAAAATATTGCCTTATGAAGTTTCAATAATTTGCTATGTCAGTTTTTTTTTCCATTTTAAACAGCAACTCTTCTTTTAATAACTTACTATGTTAACAATAAACAAATGTTTATCTAAAGATATTCTAAAATCAGATTTTTAACATGCTGCACCAACAAAGCTGCAAACATCTTTTATTAAACAATCATTTCAACAAAGCACTTCCCGAAACATTCAGTTACACTTAAATTACTTTTCTCTGTGCAAAATCTGGTGATGTGTTGGACATTTGACTGAACCAACAATCATCATCCCTTTGTCTCCTTTTGTGTTTTTCAGTGTCCTTTAACCTTTTTACATCACAGGTAACAAAGCTTCCTGTTTACTTCGTTATCCAATCACTGAATCAGAGGCGCTACGCGTCTCACTTCTCAGATTCATCCTTTGGCAAACAGCAACAACACAAACGAGAGTTAAAGCCACTTCTCAACATTATTTCTGTCGTCAGAGATTCAATCTCCACAAGAAACAAACCAAGAAAAACTGTTATAATTGTACTAATAATTAATAAAGATTCAGCTTTGTATTAGTTTTAAACAGACTTCATTCTAAAACAAATAGAAATGTCTCTACTTTTTAAATCAAATTTAAAATGCATTAGAATCTGTGATTTGCTATAAATCTTGATATGTGGTAAACTTTCTGTCTCCAACAAATTCACTCTCGGTTACACTTAAGCTGTACCTAAAAAAGTATTTTTGTTAAATAAATGGCATGTTGAATCACCTGATAAATAAAAGAGTTGGTTAAAATATCATGCAAATATCTGACTAAGCAGGAAACTGTTGTGGACATTAATGAGTTTTTTTTTCTAACATTTGATCAAACAATGCTCCTTTGAAACTCTTTAACCTTCAAGCTCTGTATAAAATTGATATGTTTACAAAGAAGGTGCTAATGCTGTCTTTAAACAGCTTGAATATGTTCAAAGAAAACAACGGGTTTTTACATTCCACATGTTTCTGGACTTTTCCTTCATTGTGCTTTCCTTTGGTTTGAAAAAAATTAAGAAAACGGAGCCAAAAGTCACCTCGCCAGAGTTTTTGTCCTCTTTTAAAATGAGTCTGCTTGATTGTTCGTGCAATGCAGATTCATGCAATGTGAACACAACTTGTCAGGAAAAATCCTGTTAACACAACAAGAAATAATAATGGTAAGTGTATAAATAATAAACACTTGAAAAGGCAAGAAGAGGTTTTTGCTTTTGTACATGCAGATTTAAGCTGAACATTTGTCCAATTTTCTGGGTAAAGACCCTCCCCCCAATCTCTTTAGGTCTCTTGTTCACTCTTGTAGGTCACTGGATCAAGAGGAATAGCAGTTTGCAGGATATCGAACTCCATCTGGTTATTGTCCATGTCTAGAACACACATGATATTGTGATTATCTGAAGTTATAGTCGCTGTGTCGTGGAATATGTTTTGATAGTCCATTGAAGTCCTCCTTTCCTCTGTCCTTTCCTTCCCTAAAGTCTGAGTTGAGTCAAAAATGTCTTCTTCTTCTTCCCCACAGCTCAACGCTACCTCATTTACATAGCAGAAGGCAGTCAGCGACTGTGGGATCAGGTTTTGTGTTGATCTGCAGGCTGAGACAGGAGATGCAGCAGAGGAAGCCCGGCTCGCTGCTTCGTCAAGCTCCTTGGCACTGAGATGGGGCGTTGACGATACCTCGTAGGTATTGTGAAAGCGAGCATAGTCTACCTTGTAGCGATCTCGGTCCTCGTAGATCACAGGCTCAAACCTGTGACCCCAAAAGATCTCTCTGGCGAGATAAGAACTACGGAACTGAGTGGTCATGGCGGTGGCCTCCACCATCCCTTCCAAGATCACAACAATCTCAAAGTCATCAGCTTCCAGATCAGCTCGGCTTAAAGTATACAAAGGACTGTCTTTATCTATCTCATGAACTATAACCAGAGGAGACACAAGAAACAGCCTGTCTGTGCCCTCATCATAGCCCACGTTGAGGTCCATCTGCTCCAATGGGATGAACTCACCTTCAGCTGTGACATACGATCGTATGAGCTGAGCACGGACATGAGCTTCTACGATGTGACTCTTCCTCAGGTTGCCCACCCTCCACATGAGACACAGCTTCCCATCACGCAGAGCAATTACAGCATTTCTGGAGAACATCAGGGTCTGGTTTCTTTTTTTTGGACGAGCCATTTTGGCCATGATGGTACCAATCATGAAAGAGTCAATGATACAACCTACAATAGACTGTATTACTACTGTTATCACAGCTACAGGACACTCTTCTGTAACACAACGCCAACCATAGCCAATAGTGGTCTGGGTCTCCATAGAGAACAGCAGTGCCCCAACAAAGCCCTGGACATGTAGAATACAGGGCATCCTTTGTGTCTGCCCTCCGATTGCATGTCCAGAGTTGGGTCCATACAGCCCCCCAACCACCAGCCCATCACCCTTCTGTGTAGGAGGCTTCTCAAAGTCTCCATGTGCAAGGGAGACACTATAAAAGATTAAACCAAAAATCAGCCATGAAATCATGAAGCTGGTGCAGAAAATGAGCAGAAGGTATCTCCAGCGAATGTCCACGCAGGTGGTGAAGATGTCTGCGAGGTAGCGCTGCCTCCTATCCTGCATGTTAGTAAACACAACATTGCATTGTCCATTTTTCTTCACGAATCGGCTCCGTATTTGGTTGGAGCCCCTAGTCAGAATCTTCCCGTTGTAGTTGTTCATCCCTCTTTGTCCCGTCGTGTTAGGTGTAACACCGGAGGCTCCGGGCCTGCTCACACTGTCCTCTTCTTCTAAGTTGTGTTGTTTTTTGAATTTTGGAGAAGTGTGACCGTTGTACAGTCCTAAACTTGAGATTTTCTGGATTTCCTCTTCTGGTATGATGTCTGACACAATGCTGTACCTGTCGAAGAGTGAGGTTAGAAGTTAAAAACATAAAAAACTTGTTGACTTTCAGTTGATGCATTAATAAAAAGTTTCACTACCACAGTACCATAATATTACTAAAACACACAATGTTAAAAAGCTTATTAGATTCTTGTTCTAGGCTGATATTAATTTAAATTCTTCAAGATGATCTGTGGGTCTAAAGGAGAAAAAAGCAAGATAATCATTTCAATTTTAATTGATCTCAATAATTCTTGTTTTTACGTTGTACTTTCTAAGGTACACACTAACAGAATGGAAACAGAAATAGGAAAATAGTATTTGAATAATACAAATACACATTTTTGACTCATAACACCTGCTTACATTGTTGAAATGATGGATTTTAAAGTCATTCAAATTAGCTAAAATACCAAAGAACAGGTTGGATGAACCAAACTAGCCCGTCTCTCTTGGAGGATTACCTGCTGGGAAGGTGAGCTGAGTTTAGCTTTCTGAGAAGGATTGCTGTCATGACATATTATGAGATTATATGTTAGTCAGTCTGATGAGCTATTTTGAGATGGACACATTTATGTCACTCTGTCACATGAAAGTAAATACCAAAACTCTCTGTTAATCATTCATTAACCTACTGATACCTGAGAGATAAGGTTAAAACATGACACACTAAACTGTGGTACAGTTTGAGTTTCTTAAACACTAAACAAATTGAGGTGGTGGTTAAATGGTCAGTGAAACCACACATAAATTATAAGACAATCAGAAAGCCAAAGAAACATCTCTGATACATAAACATCAGAAATTGGACAGTATAGGTCTAACAGTCATGATAACACATATTTAAGTTTAATTATCATCAGAATGACAGCCTTCATCGTTGCAATGTGGATTTGTAGCAGCTGTATGAAGGTAAGGGTTCTTTGTGTGCAGTCAGTCAGGACAGTGCAGGGTGGCCTTGGCCTTTCAGAGGATCTGCCTCCTGTAAATACCTCGGATCTGGACCTGACTCATCCGTCCAAGCCAAATTAACAACTGCTCACCTCAAAGGCCATTCTGAGACAAACAGCTGACAAAATCCTGTATAAAATGTTGTGAAGTCCTTTAAAGTTTCATAAAGTTACAGAAAAATAAATATATTAACTCTGCTAGTTTTACTATCCCCTTCACATTAAATGAAGACAGTGTCATAACTAAAACCAGATCATTTAGAACATTACTGAATAATTGTGAACAGTCTTTGCTGAGTCTTGGCAAGAACTTCTGCTGTGTGTTAAGAGAGTGATAAGTCCCAGAGGGTTTGGAACAAACAGGCTGTTGGTGATTTATTATCATTGTGTTCATGAATCAGAGTCTTAGGGAACACGATGGCAGCAGTGAAAGTGTTTACATAATTTGGGTCCTACAAGCACCGATGTGACTTTTTGCTAGAAATTTTAAAGCAGGTGCAGCCAGACTGATATCATGTCAAAATTGCAGCCCCAAAATACTGGCAGTGACAAACAACCTATGGTAGTACCATGATGTTAATGTAGCATAACACAGAGCTTCATTCAGCCACTTTCTATTCCATGTTGAGGAGAGCGTAGCGGCGTCTTCATCCAAAGGTGGATATCTCACCTGTTGGACCTACTTGTTCCCATGGCACAAACTATCACAGGGAAGGGGTCCCTGTTGGAGAACAGACTCTTCTACCAGACATCAAGTTTCCACGACTGAGCTGTTGTTCATGGTGCTGAAACGACCACTGCAAGACACAATAAATGTAAAAACTCATGTAAACACCACAGATTCAAACTATAAGAACATACTGAGTCTTAGGTGATGGAAATACATGGTGTTTATTTAAACTATGTTATATACTATGTTATAGTAAAATGTGACACTAACAGAAATAACGCCTGGAACCAAACCTCCACACTTTTTTTCTGGAAAAAGTTCAAAAATGAGCCGAAGGCCAAGAGATGTGAGAGTGATGTCAGAGATGAGACATCAGCCAGTTAACAGTCGCCAGGTAAAACTGGGCACTTTTACTGAAACCAGTTTCCATGGGAACGCCTCTCAGGTGGCATTTGGGGGACAAACGGAAGAGGAGAGAGTCACCAGGAAAAACATGGCAGGGGGGGGGTAGCAAACAGTATTAAGTGCTCTTATAATATGAGTCAGAGATGGGAAGAGAGACAGGTGTAAAAGGCCAGCAGAATTATTCCAATATTTGATTTTAAAAATATTTAAATGGATTTGAAGAGGTGACAGGTGAGAGGGGTTTTTTTTGGTTGGTGAGTGAGAATGCAAATGAGGATGAGAGGAACACTAACCCATAATGCTTCATA
>SSNP01000022.1:2338459-2397390 GCA_006937955.1 Pachypanchax playfairii | reverse complement strand
TCCATCCATCCATCCATCCGTCCATCCATCCATCCATCCGTCCATCCATCCATCCATCCGTCCATCCATCCATCCATCCGTCCATCCATCCATCCATCCATCCTGCGTCCATCTATCCATCCATTCATTCATTCATTCATTCATTCATTCATTCATTCATTCATTCATTCATTCATCCATCCATCCATCCATCCATCCATCCATCCATCCATCCATCCATCCATCCATCCATCCATCCATCCATCCATCCATCCATCCATCCATCCATCCATCCACGTCCGTCCGTCCGTCCGTCCATCCGTCCGTCCGTCCGTCCTTCTGTCCTTCCGTCCTTCCGTCCATCCATCCGTCCATCCATCCATCCGTCCGTCCGTCCGTCCATCCATCCATCCATCCATCCATCCATCCATCCATCCATCCATCCATCCATCCTGGGGGATCCTCCAGATGTTCTCACCTCTATAACCCCTCTATAACCCCTTGAGCAAACTCTTGGTCTCACTGAGGGTCTCCTCCCAGTGGGATGAAGTCTTCCATGGGGAAGCAACAGGAGGCATCCTATGGTCAGGTGACCAACCCACCACAACTGACTCCTTTCAGTGAGGAGGAGCAGCAGTTCTACTTCAAGCTCCCTCTGGAAGATGGCGCTCATCACCTGATCTCTAAGGCTGAGCCCAGTCATCCTATGGAGGAAGCTCATTTCAACCACTTGATCACAAATCAAAATTTATCAAATATCTCCTGTCATTCCACCTCCACAACAAAACCTTCAGCACATGATGTTTCTCTGTTGTTCCTTTGAAAAAAAGTCCGAACTCACCTCTTGAAGAAGAAGTGCATAACTTGACAACCCCTGAATTCTATCTATCCTCATAAACACGCTGGAGAACATGGCACACTACACTTCACTCTGAAACATCTCACCTCAATGCTGCACTTTTAATAATCTCCTCATTGAAATGTTCCCATAGTTCACTTATTGTTTGCCAGAACAATTCCCTTAATTTGACACAAAAAGACTCTCATCTAATGAAACTTTTTCTCATAATTGTCAATTCTTCTGTAACAGTCTCACTGGGTCTGTACGAAGCAACCTGGCAACATACATGTGTTTACTTTTCTTCATCCAGAGTCAGCTTAGCCCTCTAATATATGAAGCAAACAAAACAGAACTATAAAAACTCCTTCACCTGAACCCTCCCATTAGCCCCTCTTCCTGTTTCCTCCCTGTTTCTTCCTGTCACTCTTCTTTCCCATCTAAATTATAGCGTAGGGGGTTAGAATCTCAAAATAGGGATGTGGTTGTTGCATCTGCACAAATGACAAAATCTCAGAGGAGGAATGATGAGATGAAGACATGATGGTCTATTATACACAGCAGGAACTCTAAGTTATACAGAAAACAAACTCGGAAGAAAAACATGGAACTTAACAGGTAAAGAAAGCAGGAAGGGAAGAAACACAGTTATGTCACCTAATTATTAAGATGTCTCAAGATCTAAATTATATAAAAATATCCAAGGCTTTGTGTGTTGGGTTAGTAAAATCATATCAACTCATAAATGAGATGAAGAGCAGGTTAGGCAAATTAAAGTAAAGAAAAAGTATTTCCCTGATGTCTAATGATGTGCCTGTTAGTGCTCTCAAACCTTGTTTTAAAGTTAATGACAGCTCTCACCAACCATGTGTTAATGTTTCTGGTTAAATAACGGTGATTTTTAACAGACGCTGCTTGGTCCAGTCTCTCGTAGTGGTAAATTACAGAGGTGAATCAGTCATTTTGCTCCGTTGGCCCTTCTTATTACCACCAACATTCATACACAGGTAAGCCAGAAATGTCTTTTCCAAAGATACAACAGCAACAGGATGGAACTGGGTTTAACCACCAACCCTCCGATTACCCAACAACCTGCTCTACTTCCACCCCAAGATGCAAACAGACTCTCCAGCCTGTGTGTGTGTGTATAAATAGCTTCTAATCATACCTGGGTGTCAGATTATTCTCATAACCTTTTCCTCAGCTTACTCTTATTATGGTAACCTACGTATGGGTCAGCTCTGTCCACAGAATGCCCTCCGTCTGCTATGTCTTCTTCTCAACCTTCATGTCTGAATGAGAAAAATCACACAGGAAGTGATGATAACTATGTTATAGTTATTACAAATGATTATAGTTTGATTATTTATCCTGTTGTCCTTAACTTTACAGCTTATTTTTATTTCCTCTCTGATGTTCTAGATTTCAGAGATAATAAACATTTCAGCTAGAGAATAATATGCAACTCCAGTTATCCATAATATTTTGCACCTTCTGCAACTAAAACACCAGAATGTCAACACAGAACATGCAAACAGTGTTGGGAAGCAAGACAGTGAATGATAACAAGTAGTAGCATAAATTGTCTTTTTTTCATAGTTGTAGAACCATAATTTATTTTTCAGAGACAAATGACACTGAAGGCGAGTCTATGTTCCTGGTGCATTTAGGGTACCTGAGATTTTTAAAGTGAATCAAAACTTTAAAAGAATGAGTACTTGAATCTAAGAACATTTATTTTGAAACATGTGTGACTTTCAACTTCAAAATTTTGCTGTTTTATTAGTTTTTAATTTATGTATTCGTTTTTATTTTTGACCTGCTGTGTTGCCATTGACAACTAACGCTAATGTCTACTTATGACATAATGGATTATTCTAATTACTGTTTAATTCATTAATCTGGTCTTGGCCCAAGAACAGGTGGGCAAAGAACAGGTGACGTAAAGTCACAAAGAGACCTTTTTAAGGATTTACCATGGCAACCGTCAAAGATAAAATCCACAATGTTAAAACAAAAAGCAGTTTAAATGTATTAGATTTAGACCTACACATAAAGTGTTACAAATCTGGTAAAATGTCATTTTGTCACCTTAAGAGCACAATGAGGTTGAAACAAATATTCAGTTATTTTAGTGAAGAATGCCAACACAGATCAGACCTCTCAGGTAAACATTATTTACAGAAGAAAATAAAAACATAACAAGTAAGAGCACCATTTGAGTTAAGTGATATTCCACATTTATTAGTAGCTAATTAAAGGAAATGTGTTTATAGCAGGTTCTGACTGATACAAACTGTGTAGAGCACATTACTGCAGCATGTTTTACTGCTGGAGATAAAAATTAAATTACCTACTTTGTACAGTATCATAGAGGTAGAAAATGGACAAAATGGGTCATTTAGAAGATATTAGTGGTTTGATGAATAAGACTGTTTTTCATTTGTTTCTTTGCCCCTATTTGAATATTTATGCATGTTAATAAATGCCCCAGGTATGAATAGGAAATTCTCACTGTAAAAAGTCTAAACATTGTATTTTGTTATTGTTTGAGACACTAGAAACTAAAACTGCTAGAACCAGAGGGTTCATCCTACTGTGTAATAAAAACAATCATTCAACTCAGTAACTAAATCTAGCACAAAATCTATCTAAATAAAAGTATTAATTCAGTACTGAAGAAACTGTACGAATGAAAATGGAATTTTAGGACAGCTCAAACACCCCACATGGTGTGTTCCATCAGTGGCTCCTCATTTCCTGCAGTTTTTCGCCACCTGCTGTTTAACTAGAGTAGTACATCTTTAAAACGTCCCTCTGCTCCATTTCTCCCTTTCTATAAAGTTTACCCTAATAAATCAAGCAACACCGGAAAAGAATTCAAAGAATCTGACCTTCTTATTAAACTTCACAAATTCCAGTCATGATTAAAAACGAGGATAACATCAGATTATAAATAAGAGTGTTAAATAATATGTGCTTAATATATACTATATTTGTAACTTGGTTTTACGTGCAATTGTGACGTGCGTCTTACAGCATGGGAGTTTTACTTTGAAAGTTTAACCGGAAACAAGGAGATTTTATCCATGATAGCTTGTTAGCCACGTCACCTCCTCTCAGCTTTTTCTCTCGGTCCATTACTCTCCCGTAGGATATCCTGAGAGGGGAATTTACTCTCATTTAATCTATTTACACACTTATTTACTTTTTATTTTTTATCCCACCGAGGTGGACACTATCCGTTAAGCTAGTGTTTTTTCTTCATCTATTTATCTCCTCCTAGCTTATGTTAGGTTAGCTTTTGCAGGTCAGCAACTCCAAACACTTTCTTTGGAAACCTTGAGGGCCTTAAAAGGAGTTTCATCAGCATCAGGATTGTTGAAGCAGAACTTTGAAAGGATGAATATCTTTCGTTTGGCGGGTGACGTGTCCCATTTGGTGGCTATTATCGTTCTGTTACTCAAGATATGGTGGTCCAAATCCTGCGCAGGTGAGCTGCTGTCAGTGGACTTTAACTTAATACAAACTGACGCATAAATATGCAATTATATCTTGTGCTGTGAGATGTCGATAAATGCTTTATGGAATGTATTTGCACAGTTTGACTGGCAGCTACGTGGCAGTGTCAACAAGAGCTGTCTGCTCCACCTTCTCTGTCCTACTACCACCAACTCATGCACATCATTTTTACATGAAATATTTTCCGAGCAGTTTAAACTGAAGAGCTTCCATCTAATCTCTTTCTCTTCTTACAAACCTGGGGTCTGCAAACTGCGGCTCCTGGGCCACATGTGGCCTTCAGACCCTCTGAAGTGGCTCCTTGTAACTTTGACCCAAATCAGCATGAACCCAAGTAACAACAGGAAAAGGATTTTTTTAGCCACTTGCACATGGTCTTTGTGCAGCAGAATGACAGTAATATTACAAACAGGTTGTTCTGCCTGTTTGAACTGGTTCCAGAACTGGAACTGAACAAACACGACTTGAATTTGACTGAAATGTCTGTAAAATGCAGCAATGAGTTTCTGACCTGCAGTCTGACTCCTGATCCACAAACCAACATGTCACATCAGACTGGAGACAAATTACATTTAAAACAGCAAAAAGTTTTAATTCTTTTTTTTACATTTTAAAGTTATCAGAATATGAAATTGTTTTAGTGATTCTTCATAACAGAAACAAAGACCTGTTTCTGATAAAAGACTGATGTCTTAAAAAAAGTTTGGGCTTTTTTTTGGACATTTAATGACCAAACTACATCATCCAACCATTTTTTATAACCACCTGTTCTTCTGCAGCAGCATGAAGAACAATTGATGTTTGTGTTTGTTTTTTATAGACAGTAGAACTTCATTAATCATTCTTATGATCATTCTTCTTTAACTAAAATATGATATAATATAATATAATATAAGATGAGATGAGATGAGATGAGATGAGATGAGATGAGATAATATAATATAATATAATATAATACTGGCTCTTTCGGCCATAAAGGCTGCAGAACTGTGTTGTAAAGGGTCTAATTTCAGCTGATATTAAAGAATTTATTCCATGTTTTTTGTTTTTCGTACAGGCATCTCTGGGAAGTCTCAGGTGCTTTTTGCACTTGTGTTCACCACCAGGTATCTTGATCTATTCACGGTCTACATTTCAGCTTACAACACAGTTATGAAGGTGAGTGTAGAGATCTCAGCAGTCACACGTTTTTGAACATGAAATTTATTGAAACTTGAGTGGAAGATGATTCCTTCCTGTGAAGCTGTAAGTTAAGTGGATTTTAAGAACGATCAGTGTCCACTGACGTGACTCAGTGTGCAGTAAAATGTTTCATATTTCCTTTCATACTGTTAACGTGTCAAACGGTGAGCGATAAGCTGATGAGTCTCGTTATTCGACTCTGCTTTCAGGTGGTGTTTCTGGGTTTGTCTTATGCCACCGTGTACCTGATCTACATGCGCTTCAGGAACACGTACAACTCGGAAAACGACACGTTTCGAGTGGAGTTCTTGTTGGTTCCAGTCATCGGGCTTTCCTTCCTGGAGAACTATTCTTTCACGCCTCTGGAGGTAGAAATACAAAAATGCAAATGTATAAACGAAAACTGCCCCGAGCCGAGAGAATCATTTGGATTCGTTGTTTACATCTGCAACCATGTCACTGAGTTTATTAAACTTCTTTGTTCTACATACAGATCCTGTGGACCTTTTCCATTTTCCTGGAGGCTGTTGCCATAATGCCGCAGCTCTTTATGATCACTAAGACGGGCGAGGCGGAGTCCATCACCACCCACTACCTGTTCTTCCTCGGCCTCTACAGAGCCCTGTACATCGCCAACTGGGTGTGGCGTTACCACACAGAGGGCTTCTTTGATCAGATCGCCGTCGTGTCTGGTGTCGTGCAGACCATCTTCTACTGCGACTTCTTCTACCTATATGTCACGAAGGGTGAGTAAAACCTGGGAGGGGTTTAGAACCAGCCACTGTTCGGATTCAGGTAAACAGATAAATTACATGTCTTGTTCTCCGCAGTGCTTCGAGGAAGAGGAAAGATGACCCTTCCGATGCCGGTTTAAAGGCTGTCCGACCCCCGTTAGTGCCTGCTACAGTTCTGCTCCCAAGCACAGACTCTGGCCTTCATCCATGTTGTACTTTAGCCGTGGGACTGAAGGTCTGACGTCACTCTGTGTAGATCGAAATGAGATCCATTTTCTGTTTGATTGGTACCTTAAAGAACGTGTGAGATTTTCAGTGTGTGTACAGTAAATGTTGTGTTTGGGTGTGTGTTGTTTGATAACGTGCAGGAGGAGTTTAGCAAGTAGCAGCATGAAATCCGTGTCCTTGTCCATTTCTTTTATTATTTTATGTCCTTTCATGGACTGGGACCAGTTTTGACTGTGGGGGGGGAGTTTAGATTAACGGGAGATATGTCACACCTGATGGTGTTTTCAGTGTTTGGTTTCAGCACTCAGGTAGATTGCAGTTTGACACCATTTCATGTTTCCTGTTTACAGAGAATTCCACATCAAACACAATCAGAATATTCACCAACATTTTACCTGATATTTCCCTTTCAGTCATGTGTTGAAACGTTACTTTCTATATTGCCAGATTTATTACCTTTTGTATTTCATAATCTTTAAAAAAGGGCTAAACATGTAAAATGGCAAAGAAGTACCAAGTATCTGCGGCAGTGTTATTATTAAACACTTTTTCTTGTACCAGACTTTCTTTTTATGTCTTTTTTCTGCTTGAATGAAACGTGCATTGTTTCACTAAATGTGTTGAAAACAAACTGTATGAAAACAGTGATGTTTTTTTTTAACACATCACCTTGATGTAATAAAAGTCACATGTGATTATGATGATGATGATGGTCTTGGCGTGGTCTTCCTCAGTGCAGCAGAGTGTTTTTGTGTTTGTACAACACCTTGCTTCCTTCTCTCACTGCTCCTCCTACTGCTTTCACAGCTGATTTGATGGAAAGGGGCGATGCTGCTAGAGCTGCTGCCTTCTCCACCACCTTCACCTTGGTCACAGTTTTCCCTTTGTCCTTAATGATGATCCCTGCTCCCTCTGCAGCCCCTCGCCCCAGTGCTGTCACCAGTTCATACCAGAAAAGCCTCTCTTCTCTCTTCCTGGCCTCCTCCTCCTCTCTTCTCTCTACATCTGCTCCCTGCTCCTCCTTGCATTTGAGTTTGCTTTGAGAAGATTCCAGTTTGTGTCCTTTTTCCTTCAAAATCCTCTCTTGTGCCTTCATCAAGGTGCTCTCAGCCTCCTTGTACATCTCGCTGCCATAGCAACCGCCTCCATTGTTTGTTACAAGCTCATCAATTTTCTTAAGAAGTTGTGTCACCTGTGAGCAGTTTGCATCGTCCGGCCTGCTGTTGTCGAAGATGTGATACCCACCCTGGCAGCTGCTGACGAACTCCAACAGCTCATGACTCTCTTCTAGGAAATCGGTGACACTTTTGCCCTGCAGCTGGTCCCCCCAGGTGAACAGAACCATGGTAAACCTGGACACTTCAGGCCCGAACCTCATCTTGATCCACTCTAGGGTCTCTTTCTCTTCCTGAGTAAACCTACCAAGCTGCAGGGTCACTAGGAACACATGGGGTCCTGGAGAATATAGCGTAGCACACTGACCCACCTCCTCCATCACCTCCTGAGGGGACAGGTGTGTGTGGAAGAACCCTGGGGTGTCAATAACAGAGACACTCTGCCCGCCTGCTGTCCCAGTCTGTCTCTTGCACCTCCTGGTTATGGAAGAGGGGGACACCTCCACCCAGAAGGCTGGTCTCCCCAGGATGGTGTTCCCTGAGGAGCTTCTGCCTGTCCCGGTCCGGCCCAACAGAACCATCCTTAGAGGCTCTGCCTTTGATAAGGATGGATCACAGTCTGTGCAGAACAACAATAATCAGAGTATGACTTTCTACTTATTCAAACTGCTGAATAAATTATAAGCCACTTCTATTAAAGATTTTTTAAACGGAATGCATATTTTGAAGATGTCTTAAACATTTTACCCGTCTGAATAAACCTGTCCTGATCTCTGACAGAACCGACATACCTTCATGTGACGCAGCGTTTTCAGATGACATCATTTCAGGATAACAGCTGAAGTCTTAAGACTGACGATCATTCAGTGGCAGGAAGTGCAGGAGGCATGCAGATGTCCTTATATTCTCGCTGTGATTTGGATAATCTCTTTAGAGTAAAGCTGTAATTTAATATCCACCGAACAGGACGCAGCGGCAGCTCCGCGGGCAGAGCGGCGCAACACGCACAATGACGCACAATAAAAACCCTTAAAAACAAAACTTACTGCAAAAGTTTTCAGTCAGCGAAGACTAATCAAGAACACTGATTTCACAGAAGTAAAAAATCCTCCAAAAGTCATTATATAAGTACCGTTAATTACGTAAATACTAAAATGATGCGAGTTGTTGTAGTTTACATATTTGACCACTGGGTGGCAGTAAAACGTCACGGGTCTGATTATTCTCCAGAAACGGAATAGATTTGATGTTTTCTTTTTTTCTTACAACACATTGGGCTGTTTGAACAAACTATAAGTTAGCAACTTTATCATTTCATGTTTTCATTCACTGTCAGAGAGCTCAGTGTGCTGAAAGAGAAACAGATCAGCTGCTGGAGCCTCTTCTTATTTTCTTTACTGAAACCAAAATAATCTGCAGTTTGGAAGAGTTTTAGGTCAAATGAGATCCTGACTGATGTTACAGAGTTCACCTCAATGGATGTGCTGTTAATAAACTTCTTCAGGAGGAAACTGCTTCCCACTGCTCACCTCAGCCAATCAGATTCCACCATGTGATGACATGGTGACTGAGGTCAGAGGGTTCACTGAGGAGTCAGGCCAAGAGGATTGTCTCCCGAATCAAGTCATCGGGAAAAGATCTGGATGTGTTTAATCTGAAGAAATACTGTTTCAGAGATGCTGTGGTTTTATGTATCAGGACATAAGTAAATTATCTGTTTGCTACCAAGACCTAAAACCTCAAGTGTAGAAAACAAACACACTGTTTCATCATGAGCTTGTATCAGCAGCGATCAGCAGAAATTATTTTCAGTTTGATTTTATCAGTCTCACATCATTTTAGAGGAATTCTGTCCCACTTTTCTTTACAATGTTGCCTCGGTTCATTGATATTTGCCGGCTTGTTTCTTCACACCTCGTGTAAATCCCTTCTTCTTTCCCACTTTTAAAGACAAAAAACCTTTGATTATTCTGGGATCTAAATGTTTTTCCTGTTTCCTGTCAAAACTTTTAAGTGAATAACTGTTTTATATGTTTCTCTTAAGCTGATTTCAGCTGAGAGGATTTGGTTCAGGTTAGCTGCAGATGTGACAAACTAGAAATGAAATGACTGAGGTACTTTCATTCAGAGCTGCAGTCTCTCTGCTTTCGACTCTTTATTGTTGCTCAACTCAAAAGAGGTAAATTTTATGGTACAATTTTATATTTATCTTCTTATTTACACATATACAACAATGTTAAAAAAAAATGAAGAAACAACAATGATTATTCAAAGTTGAAATATTTTCTTTTTTTTTAAATGTATGAAATTCTTGAGGGTCAGAACTGTAGAAGATAAATCACACATTTTTTTTTATATTTGTGACCAATTTGACTCAAAACCAAACTGAAGAATTGTTTCATTTAACGTTCTGCAGGAATGATTTTAGAAACTTTATTTTACCGAAAACATCATCATTAAAAGCACGAGTCACCGTGTGAGTCAGCGTGTCTTCTGTCTCTCAGTATGTTCAGCCTGTCTGATGAGGTCAGTAACACGGCAACACCACAGCAGACTGGGATGTCTCCACTTCTGATCATTCTTTACACCACTGACTTCAGTACAACTCTGAGTCATGCCACCTTCAGAAATTCCCTGACTCTGCAGGTGGGATGGGGGGGTCATCTGCTCCTGAATGTGACCAAGACAAAGGATGTGGTCGACTTCAGGAGGAAAGAATCTCCAACCAGATTATTAACTTCCTGTGTGATGATGTGGAGGTGGTTTCTTAGGGACCGCAGATCCTTTAATGTGTGAAATACGATGCTTATTTTATCAGTCTGTTTGGTTCCATGTTACACAGAATACTTCAGGGAAACAGAAGAATGTCCCAGTGTTAGTTAATCTATACAACGTGTAACATTTAAAATGTCCATAAACAGCACAACAGTTTTTACTATCTTCTTGTGTTTACTGGTGATACGCTGTTTGGTTTTGTTGTTACGTGACATCATTATATGTTCTGAACCTCCTTTTTAATTCCCAGCATCCTCTTTGCAGTTTGAAGTCTCCTGCTTTGACAAGTTCCCTCAGGCGATCAATAAACTATCGATTGATCATTTCTCTTCATTTATGTGAAGGGATAAACACATTTTTAGCTTAGCGTCGGCTGGTAACCCGTCTAAACAGATGCCCTGGTGTCTTGTTCTTATTACCATCGTAAGGGTTATAGAGTCAAGCTTAGTGTGGCCCCTCACCCAGAATCTATGTCCCATCAGAGAGCCTAACAGGTGGAAAGTTGCTCCAGACATCACAGCTAAAATTCAACCCATCGATGCAATAACATCCTAATTTGACCCTCAGTAATACTTGGACTTGTGAGAAAATACAGATCATCAAGTCTTTACTGGCTTTTGCTTTTACTTGATTGTATTTGCAAATTTTCAGGCTATTTGAGGCGTTTTGGATTTTGCATTTCTGCATGAATGAACCAAGAAATTTCAAAACCTATTCATGCTGTTGTACATGAGTGAACTACGTTTCATGCAGCACCGCCTCTTCTTGTTTAAACTTTTTACAGTTTACCAGAGAAGATCAAGATAGTTTGTAATTTTATTGAATCATTTGTTGCATCATTTCTTCTTCTGAGCCCAGTTTTCTTTCTGTACCCACGTTTTATCTTTAGATTTTTCTGAAATCTGAATACTGTGAATTTAAATTTTTAAAAGCAGAAAATTCCAACCATCTTTTTCAACAAACAATATAACAGATTTCCACAGACTGCAACGTAACTGCTTCCTTTTGATTGAACTGTGTAAATTTTAAAGACTTTACAGCTCAAACAAGCAGCGTTGTGGGTTTGGGCTGTAGTGATCAACGAATCTTCATGTTATAACTACAACCATAGCTTATTGTTAGCATTTTACAGCTAACAAGGTTAAGTGAAGTGGATATTATAAAAAACTACAAGTCTCAAAATGTGCAAAACCAGAAAAAAAAAAACAATAATTTCCAAATTGTTCCCTTAAAGTTTTGAAAATAAAAGTCCTTTTGATTTACTTTCATTTTCAACAACATGTTTGTTTTTACATGTACATGAACTTCAATGACCTCCAGTTCTTAGTCTACGGGGTTTAACATGGAGACCCTTTGCAGCTGTAACCACAAGGTTTCAGACTGTCTTCATGGGAAGTGTTGAACATTTTTCCAGAGTGAAGTCAGATGTGTTCTATAGGTCCGAGGTCAGGACTCGGTTCAGGCCGGTCAAGTTCCTCCACACCCACCAACCACCACATCCTGATGGACCTGCTTTGTGAAGTGATGCTCAGTCATGTTGGATCTTCCACAAACTGGTCTCACAATGTTTGGAGCGTGAAATTGTCCAGAATATCTCAGAATGTTGAAGGATTAAGGATCCCTTCCACTGGGAAAAAAGGGGCGGAGCCAACCCCCCCAAAACAACCCCACATTTATATCATAATACTACATTGGAATTCTCTGAGCTCCACACAGAAGCTCATTCCTTCACAGATGTTTGTAGCAGCAGTCTGAATTCTGAGGTGGTTGATTTTATACACCTGAGCCTGAAGGTGACTGGAACACCTGAACTGAATGATGGGGAGGTGTGTCCCTAAAAGATAGTGTATCATTAAATTATGTGCAATGATTTATTAGAAGAGGTTTAATCTGGATGTCACTCGATCTCCTCAGAGGAAATGAAAAATAAAAAAGACTCAAATTAAGCGTCACAGTTCAGAAAAGAAAAGAAAATCTTTTGTTTTTGACTGAAGCTTTAACATCAGGATGAGCTGGTAGACGGTCTGTCCCACTCCACCAGGCTTCTCACTGGGAGACACCCCCCTTTACTCGGAGCCTCCTGTATCTTTGTATCTTCAGGAGAAAAGTCCCAGTTCCAAACAGGCGTCTCATCTTCTGCAACAGAGGACACAACTTCTTGTCCCTTTGACGTCACGCTGCTCGACAGCGACATCACTTCGCCTGCACTCATCAAGTCAAACGAGGAGTTTTTATCAGCAATCTCAAATCCAAAGTTCTCCAACATTTCCATGACAGATGGTGAAGATGGACAGGTGGTTCGCTCTTCTTCAATGAGACTCAATGTAGGCAAGATGTCCACCAGCTCAGCGATCTCCATCGGCTGGATGACCTCTGTGATGCTGGGGGGGAAGTCCAGCCCCCCGTTGTAGCACTCCTGCATGTTTAAAACAGAATATCCAGCTTCCAGCTGTGCAGCAGCAGCTGGTTCCAGTCCAGACTCGAGTAAAGCGCTCGCACAGTTAGACTGAACGAGGCTGGTCAGGTCTGCTGTTGACTGACAGGTGGTGTCTACGGGGTACCCCCCCTTCACCACACCTTCCATTAAGGCGATCACGGCCTCCTCAGGGACGTCTGCGAGTCCTTCCGGAGAGGAGACCTCAGCTGTAGGGGGTAAAATCCCGCCGACTGGTTTATCTGAAATAGAAACATGAAATCATGAAGAAAATATTCTAAAAGAAATGCACATGTAGACTCAGGAGTCTGCTCTACCTGTTATTGGTCTTAGTGTCTGCATCCGATTGGGCCATTTCAGTCTGCTGGTCAATCTCTTCTCCTCCTCTTCATCGTCAGGACATGGTGGTGGGTCTCCTCCCATCACCAGCCCTAGAGGCGCAGCCCCCACCCACTGCTTGGACCGAACACACTGTAAACAGTCCATGATCCAGCGGGCATCCCTCCACACCACATCCAAACGCTACAGAAACAACAAACCCATTCACTTTTACTGTTGAATGACTTCCTATAAGTTCATTTCCTTCAGAGGACTCTCGAGCCAAACAAGCCAAAAAAAGTATCACAACAACTGTAAACCAGTAAAAAACCTCCGTTTTATACGTGCAGGTATGAACCGCCATCTGCTCGTTTTACTGCTGTATTTAAAGAACTTACACGAGAAAGATCGGTGATGTTGTTGAGCCGTTCTCGGGCTTCCTGAACCTCCTTGGTGTCCAAGGCTTCACGCAGAGCCTGCTGGGCCAGATGCGAGTCCAGCTCAAGCCTCACCCAGGCCTGGCAGTACTGGCAGAGGAAATCCCGCTCATAGGTCCAGAAGTGAACTGATTGATGAACCAGAGTGGAGACAAGAGACAAATAACTGATTACTGCTCTTTATTCTACCTTTAATGAAGGAATCATAATAAAATAAATTAGATTTAAGTTACCCTTCATTGTGGGTGAGAAGGAGCATCAAGGCATCAGATTTATAAGGAACAACCTAAAGGACACTAAATGATCTGAGTCTGCAGCTCAGCATATTACACTTCTCACCCAAACTAGCAACAGGATATATTTGTGCTATTTTTGGAGTTTCCTTATCTGTCATTTCCTTGAATGACACTTTTTTTATATTAATGTGGCGTTTGACAAGAATGATGTCATGTCACATGACTTTACAGACTTTTTTTCCATCGTAATGGGGACAGGATGCTACTTTTCTTTATCTTTTTGCACCTGGTTTCTCCACTTACCCAGTTCAAAGATCTGCAGAGGCATGGTGAGACCAGTCTCCTTGGTCCCTACCAGAGGCCAGTAGCTGGAGCTGAAGTCCTCACTGGGAGGCAGAAGCAGCAGCATGGACATCTTTTCACCAAACTGCAGTAGCTCCCGCGTGTACACACCATACTGAAAGGCCTGTTAGAATCACAGAGATGGAGAAAAACAATTAAAAGCCTTAGACATTAACTTGAACTGTATTATGAACAGAAACTGTCATTCTGTTATTTGGTGTAATCAAAAAATTAAATAAAATGTTATCAGAGAAGTCATCAGATTCTGGATAATTATAGTGGAGATGGGCTCTGATTATGTTTACCCTGTAGAGGGGGATGTTGAGCTTCGTCAGGAGGTGCGTAATCGCCGCTCTCAGAGACCTGGTAAATTCTGCCAGACCGCTGCTCTCCGTCGAGCTCTCATCCTCGACCAGCAGGTTATGAACGCTGCTGTTTTGTGCTGTGTAAACATGACTCTGAAGCCAAGCCCACTCCTCCCTGTGACATCATCACAACGCCGTAAAAAACAAACAAAAACGGATTTATTTTGCACAACTTTATAACTGTTGTTGACCGGTGTGCAACACCACTTGGTCAGACTGTGTTACCTGGTCACGTGGGCGTTGTGTCGAACCCGTGTGTGGCAGAGTAGATTGGGCAGCCTCTGAGGAACCAGGACCCTGATCTGTTCTACTGAGCTGCACAGTTTCAGGATGCCCACATACAGGCCTGGCTGGGCCCACTGGATGCTGTGCCTGTGAAAGGACAGCTTGTCCTGAGAGCAGAGAGAAACAAAAACATGGAATATAAATAATATATAATTTAAAAACCCACTTTAAAAACTTTTCCTGGTTAAATTTAGTTTGAAACTGATTTAAATTCATGTTTAAATTTGCACTTGGTAAATGTTTGCTGCATGTAGCTGCTGCTCGCCACGTCTGTGATGTAACACTGTTTATTCCATTTCCAGCCAAACACAAACTGACCTTCAGCTGCTCATACAGCATGTCCATGGCAGTGGGCTCAGGCAGCAGAGGAGTTCTGCTGCGGTTCTTTTCGAGACGGGTTAGGGGCATCCAGTGGAATGGAGGGTCTGGATGGCTGGAAGAGGCAAATTAAACAGGAAGTGAATTTCAATCATATCAAAACACATCAAAATGTTTTAGCAAATCCACACAGATAAGATCAAAATGAAGACAGTGAAAATCCAGCAAATATCAATTAGAACATCCATCGATTTAAAGATTTAAAGCCTTTCTGACTGCAGATTTATTTATTTATTTTTACCTAGGAGGGTTAGGAAATTCCTTCAGAGTCACTAGCAATACGTTGCCCTGCTGATCTTTCAGCGGTTCGTAGTAAACCTGACCCAGGTCCATCGTTCCCAGAGAAGACTGATGGCAGAAAAGGACCAGGAAAACAAAAAAAAAATAAAAAGGAAGAAAAAATAAATTGAGGAATTTGTTCAATAAAACAGCTTCTGTATGTGCAGGTAGACACAGACTGAGCCTGACTGAGGAACAGCAGAAGGAAAACATGCAGAAAGGTAATTAAAACTTTGATTTTGTTCAGAGAAGAAGTAATTTATTGTACCTGCAGCTGAGAAACAGCTCTTAAGATGTTGTGTCTGTTCTGAAGGAGGGAGGATGGAGAGGAGTGGGCAGAGGAGAGGGCCTGCTGAAGCCAGGGTACCTGCTGCCACGCACAGGACAACTGCAGGTAAACAAAACAGACACGATGAATACGTTCATGTAACATTTCAAAATGATTCTCAGTGAACATCTCTGAATGTTCTGTATGTTGGCACACGTTGATTCAACACAAACATGTCTATAAGTCCACCTTAGCAAACCAAATGAAGTCCTGGGTGATGGAGGTGGAGCAGCACTGGATCTCCACCAGGGGGATCTGATCTTCAGCCGTCACCAGGATGTTTTCTTTGTGGTAGAATATAGTTGCCAAATACACGCCCCTGAAAAGATCGATGAAGGATGCATCAAACTGTCTTATCCGATGAAAGTTGTAACTCTTCATGAAAGTAAAAGCGTTTAACTGAATTTACCAGTAAATCATCGTCCTGAAATCTCCTCTAATCCAAATCCAAGATAATATCTACGTTACCCTGAAATCACTTGCAGCAGTCTTGATATTCCAACACCATCTTGTCCAAAACACTCATCATGAAGCTACAGCTGCTCTCATGTAACTAATGTTCACTTTCCACAGTAGCAACAGCATGAACTCAAATTACGCAGCTTATGCTGCTGCACCTGCATCACATCTAACCGAGTCCCCTCAGAGTCTGGTGGGACCACAGATGAGCGCTACCTTTGTAGTAGACGAACAAACTTGGTGGCGGACTGGAAGAGCTGCTTGATGCCTCGAGACACCGACAGACGCTTGCCGGGACTCTGCGGCTTGAAGCTCTCTGTGGAATTGAAGAGAAAAACAGATGAAAATCTCTTCAGCAGGGAAAAACACTGTTACTGTGAATGCAGTTGATATTTGTTTTTGCAGCTAAAAATAAAACAATAGATTCATACTTGTATTGTGATTGAAGAACAGACAGTTGCATCAACATGTATCACTAAATACCCTCCGTTACCTTTGTAATACCCTTTGTACTGTGATTCTTTGGCATCTTCCAGTAGTTTCCTTATAACATCCTCGTGGTTCCTGGACTGAGACTTTACACCAGCACATTCTCTCCAGCCTGTAGAGGAGGACAGAAACAAATCATCAGCTTTATGCAGTCTAACTGCTGATGTTATAGTCATAAAGAAGCAAAAACACCTGGATGTTCTGAGAGTCTCTCGAAACTGCTGCAGAAAAGTCTCAATACGAACTAGAAGATCACTTGTAGATCACAGACCTCCACCAAACATCTCAGTTCCCCTTATTGTGATTTACACCAAAAGTAAAAGTCTCATCTTTGTTTTATCGACATTATCAGATTCACTGACTATAAAAACATCTTTAACAAATGGATTGACATTGATCTCATTATTAGTTCAGTAGTTTTTCTTCTGTATTGAGCTCTCAAACTTTTGAAGGAACATCAGATCCATTAACACACGTCTGATTCCAGAGTCTCGACTATCTGTTGGTGTTTGTTGCAGGTTTATAACATCATTTGTTCTTGCAGTGATAAAAAAAGAAGGTTCCAAATTTTTGTTTTTTGCTGAAAATTTTGTACCAATCCAGATCAGTCCTTGATCCAGATAAATTCTTGATCCAGATCAAGTCCTTGATCCAGATCAGTCCTTGATCCAGATCAGTCCTTGATCCAGATAAATTCTTGGTCCAGATCAGTCCTTGATCCAGATCAGTTCTTGATCCAGATAAATTCTTGATCCAGATCAAGTCCTTGATCCAGATCAGTCCTTGATCCAGATAAATTCTTGGTCCAGATCAGTCCTTGATCCAGATCAGTTCTTGATCCAGATAAATTCTTGATCCAGATCAATCCTTGATCCAGATAAATTCTTGATCCAGATCAGTTCTTGATCCAGATCAGTTCTTGATCCAGATAAATTCTTGATCCAGATCAATCCTTGATCCAGATAAATTCTTGATCCAGATAAATTCTTGATCCAGATCAGTCCTTGATCCAGATCAGTTCTTGATCCAGATAAATTCTTGGTCCAGATCAGTCCTTGATCCAGATCAGTTCTTGATCCAGATCAGTTCTGGATCCAGATAAATTCTTGATCCAGATAAATTCTTGATCCAGATCAGTCCTCGATCTAGATTAGTTCTTGATCCAAATTAGTTCTTGATCCAGATTAGTTCTTGATCCAGATAAATTCTTGATCCAGATCAGTCCTTGATCCAGATCAGTTCTGGATCCAGATAAATGCTTGATCCAAATAAATTATTGATCTAGATCAGTCCTTGATCCAGATCAGTTCTTGATCCAGATAAATTCTTGATCCAGATCAGTCCTTGGTATCATGTAGAACCTGTTGGGAACTCATCCTGTATTTTGTTAACAAGCACCTGGATCATTTATTGTGGAGTTACATGCAGATAATATAAAAACAGCTTCTATCTCACAATGAAGAGAGAATCCTTAAAAAAATTCCTTTATCCTGATGGTGATCCAGATCACCCCCAAAATCTACTCATTTCTTCTTTGAATCATTTCTGACCTTTCCTGAAAATGTCATATACAAAGCAACAATAAGTCATGTACACTGTAAAAAAGGGATTTGCTGACTGCACTCAACTCAGTCTAGTTTACCTGTTGCTTTGATTCAGTTAAGTTGCATGAACTATTACTGTCAAGTTCAACTTGACACTGATAGTTCAGCAAATCCCTTTTGACAGTGTAACAAACGGCTGGTGTTGTGTGGAGGAAACATTATGAGCCAAATTCCATCTCAAAGAACCCCAACCACACGGCCCAGTGACATCCCAAATTCTTCACCATTTAAAAATTCATGAAACTGCCAACCATGAGTGGATCCACTTCTTCTTGATGTCAGCTAAGTGAAAGTTTTATGACGACGGGGGCAAATAACCGAAAAGGATAGTAAGCGTACTTTTAGACAAAGTTCAGGATACTCACTTGAGGGGGCGGCACTGACCGGAGTAGAGCCCCGAGGTGGACCCCATCCTTTCACATTGTAGGCACTCACTCTTACAAAGTAATGCTCTCCCTGTATTTGAAAAAGCAAAGCAGACAGGCAAATTATCAGAATGCACTAAGCTCATGAATCAGTGATTACAAAACAAAATAAATCTCTTGGATGGAGCTTTTACTATTAACTCTGTAAAGCTGTTTAAAAATCTTTGTTTAAGTAAAGAGGTACAACACAGTAAACAACTGATGCAATAAAAACATGTAAATAAAGCTGCTTTTACGCTGTTATATGATTATATGACGTGCTTTGTGTGTGTCTGCTGTTAAATTTACTGCTGTCAGATTCCTGATCGTATAGGAGGGATTCTTGGTCTCTGTAGCTTGTGCTGAACCGAGGATGTGTTTGAAGTTGGCCGAGCTGCTCCACTCCACTGCAAACAAAAACTCATTTCATTCTGTAGCTCTAACAAGGGCGAACAAAGAATCAGAGTATTTACGGTTCAGGGAACAGGCCGTACATGAGTTTAATCTACTCCGAGCAGTCAGATATGATGCATGTGCAAAAGTAAAACCTAACCTAAATGCAAAAATAAAAGGTTTTTATTCAGGTCAGCTTTGATGCTGAAATGTTAAACTCTTCTTAGATACCAAAAAAGTCAGTTTCAGAACTGTTACAGAGGAGAAACAGAAACCAAATTTCTGCTTGTTGCTGCTGTTTATCTACAAGTTATTCTTAGTATTGTAACACAGCTAACAGGATGTTGAAAAGTAGGTGTTTTCAACTCCCATGAGCCATTGCTTCAGTGATAAAACAACTGACTCCATCAAACCCTTCTATATTTGTGTCTTATTTATCCATCTATCAACCCCATATTCTGTAATATAATATCATACGTACCTCTGTAGCGGGTGATGAGCCCCATGTTAACACCCTCTGGCTCTTTAATCATCACACATAGAGAAGATGGGCTGGTTACCAGCAAAGAAACGTGACTGGGAGGGCCTGGGGGCTCTGAGTGAGACAGTTAAAGACAAACGTGTATTAATATTAATCACAGGTGCAAATAACAAGCAACTACCAGAAGTTAAAGCAGAAAAAAAATGTGCAATATTTGGTGCAATAGTCAATAAAATGCACATGTTTAGGGCTGCAGTCTCCCCCTTGTGGTTGTGGATGGATATTACACCTTAAATCAACAGTAACTTTAAACAAGAACATTTTATTTTCATCTTAAAAGATGCAAACAAATCACTGATAGCTGTAGAACTGTTGAGGAGGACAAAACATATAGCAGAAACAGATTTCATAAGTCATAACTCTAGAAAATATGAGAAGATATTTTAAAAACAGCCAATTGTTCATAGGAGTGATTGTTGTCCATTTATTTATCTTTGCAATGTAACTACAACTTGAATAAATAATTATTATTCAGTTTAAGTATTTATACTTCTTAAAACATTACTTTTAAGGTTTGCAACTATATCATTAAAGTTTCTCCAGCAATTAAGAAAATTCTGCTAGCGTTCAATTTATAGCCAAGACTGCATGAGGCATGTATGTACTGACATCGTCATAGGAATGAATCAGAAATAAACCTCCAAATAAACCTATTAAGAGTTGCTAAAAGTTCTTCCCATAAAACTTTCGGTTGTTTCAAGACACTACAGGAAGTGTTTATTATCTCAACCGCAGCTCTGGCCTGGATTTATTATTTTTTGTGATCAAATGTAACGGAATTCTGCACGCTGAGTCTAGACAAACGGATTTATAGTTGGCTCACGCTCAGCTGTGACCTGGAATTGAATAGATTACATTAAGTCATGCACCTAAGGCCAAAAACTCATTTATATTTCAGATTTTAACCCCCCCCCCCCCCACACACACACACACACTTACCACCCCAGAGGTTTGTAAAACAAGTCTGTTTAAAACTAACTGCACATAAAAAAGAAGACTTGGAGCATGATTCTCCTTTACATTGTTTTAAATACACAGTCAATGAGAAGATTTGTAAAACAAAAAAGAGTTTTAAGGGAAAGAATTAGAACCAGTAATAAACCAACATAATAAAAACACTAAGTGATTATTTGAATCACTGAACATGATGAAGACATAAACCGGTTGCTACAGGAAATAAAAAAGGACAACATCTTTTAAAAAGTTCATTTTTGCAGATTCTTTATTTTCTATTTACCAGATGTGAGGTTTTTTTTATACAGGCAGCCAGTGGCAGCTCGCTAAAGGGGGCCACGAGGGAATTTGGACAGGGTGATGACATGGAGTGTGCTGAATTTCAAATGAGCTGAAAGCAAACTTTGGCCACAGGGAGACTTTCAGATAAGACTCAACAAAAAGCCTGATGAATAAAATCAGTAAAACTTAAACAGGATGCCGAGCAGACTTTTTGATCTCCGCAGTCTGATCAGCACTGATGGAGGGCTTTGTAGATTAGAACTGAGGGATGGAGTCAGACTGAGCTAAATATCTCGTTAACGGCCCTTTTTAAAATATACATATTGTTTTTATTTACAGTGTGGTGAAAAAGTATTTACCTCCTTACAGATTCAGTTTCTTGACGGTTTTTTGTTTCACTGTTTCAAAATGGCAAACTAATTTTACTATCAGACAAAGATAACCCGAGTATATGCAACATATTGATTAAAAAAAGCTAACTGGCTCCAAGTGAAAAAAACTAATTGCCCCTTTATTAAAACACAAAACAACTGCAACTAACTAAAGTTAGAAGGCGTGTGTCCCATTACATCTGGTGTAAAACCAATACTGCATTTAAGGAAAAACCATTCAGTTAAACATGGTGGTGGTAGTGTGATGGTCTGGGATTGCTTTGCTACTTTAGGATACCAGCAGGTCCAAATGGCTCAAAAAAGAAGGTGGTTTGATCAAAATCTGGACCAGTATCTAATTACTGTGGCCTGACTTGTGGTCATAAAAGGATGAATTTGATCAGCAAAAATACTCAGGAAGATTGAAATGTTTATGATGCTCCACTGCAGTGTGCAAGTTATGTTGTTCAAAAGAACCGTGGCGGTGGGTGGGAGGGGTGGTCACACATACATACATTAAACACACGGGGCTTATTTATTTGACAAAATAACAGTCCACAGTAATAACGTAAGTTGACTAATTAAATAGCAGTACCTGTGCAAGAGACGGTGGAGACTTCAAGGTGTAACCGTTATTATTGTCCGGACGGAAACAGCGTCCGGTGACGGATGGTTTAGCAATATTGTTATCCAAGTGGAAATCTGGAGAAATTCGGGAGAATGATGGTCCGGGGAGAGCATTAAAATTTGGAATTCTCCCAGTTAAATCGGGAGGGTTGGCAAATAGGGTCGGACGAGAGAGAGAGGAACAATAATAATTTATCCCCTCAGGGATAAAAAATAAAGGACCAGAGGGGGGAAAATCCCCCCAACACCACCCGACAAATTGCACACTGCTCCACTGTTCATAAGGGACTCTCCCACAGCATCACTCCACTAACAGTCAGAACAGTTCATACAAAGCCGAATGGATCTATGCTTTCATGGTGTTTACACCAAATTCTGACCATCTAGTTGAAATCCAGATTCATCAGGCTGGATAATGTTTTTCCAGTCTGTTACTGTCCAGTTCAGGTAGGCTTGTGTAAACTGTAGCCTCATCATCCTGTTCTGAACTGGTGGTGCCTAGCGTGGCCTTCTGCTGCTGTATCATCTCCGAGGTTTGACACGTTGTTCAGAGATGGTATCTTACATAATCTGGTTGTAACGAGTGGTTATGTGAACTAGTGATGTCATTTTATCACCTGGAACCAGCCGACCCAAAATTCTCTGACATCAACAAGGAATTGTCATCCACACAAATGCCACTTACTAATTTTGGACTATTTTCTGTAAACCTGAGAGATGGTTGTGGGTATGGACGTAGTTTTAGGGGGGGACACACGGGACATGTCCCCTGCACTTTTTCAAAAGGCCGTTTTGGTCCCCTGTACTCTGCAACTGTCCAAAAACAATGTTTCGCTACATTAAACAGAGATGGGTTGAGCACTAGGACCAAGCAGAAAACGGCCGCTCAAGCTGAAGCCCGTCTCCCCTAGTTTAGCCCGCCTACCAGTTCCTCTTGTGTGATTGGCTGTTTCTGCTGTCACTCCCCCTTGCCTGTTTGCACACTGCAGACAGACAGACCGGTGTGGTGGCAAGCTAACCTGCGGTCAGGAGTGCTGTGCAACTGTCGTTTGGCCGGCGTTTGGGTTCATGATGTCAAAGAGAAAAAAAGGCGACATAAGAGACTTTTTTAGAAGTCAAACTGTAAGTTACTCAAAGAAATGTGTTCCAGCCGTCCTTCAACACCTTCACTGGGTCGTTGGTGTGATGTTGACTCAGGTAAAACACAGAATTGGGTGATAATGTTTGGCTACATGCTTTACAACCAGTCAAACCAAGGAAAATTGGGCTTAAAAGTAGCAATAGAAAACTAAAAGAAACAATGGAGGACACAGTAAGCTGAAAGATTAGTTTTATGAAAAACACTTCTGTCCCCCCCACCTCTGAAATCAAAATTTCATCCATGGTTGTGGGTGAAAATCCCTGTAGATCAGCTGTATCTTATATATTCAGACCAGCTGGTTTGGTGCCAACAGTCATGCCACGTTCAAAGTCACTTAAATCCCCTTTCTTCTCCATTTTGATTTTCAGTTTGAACTTCAGCAAGTCTGTGTAGATTCTCATCCGAAGGGTTTCACCAGTTCTAACCATGATGTGGGAGTTCCAGGCTTAGAAGTTTATCTTTGTCTTTAATTATGAGGCTAATTTGTTCATTTACCAGTCAGATGTACTACTGTTCACTTTCAATTCATTACATCAGATATAAGATTATCGTTTGAGTTTCTCTTACTTCTTTTTTAGCTTGTTTTACCCGTTCAACCCATTGAGTGTATGGATATGGTGCCATGAAAAAGTGTAAAGTGCACAAATGCAAATCGGAGGAAAAAGTAGGAGAGACAGGTGAGGTGAAAGCCTGAGCTGTTGAAAACTGACTGCATTTAAAACAAAAGCTACCTATTAACCATGAATTCATAATAACAGTCATGTTTAGTTTTAACAACTTCCTCCTACTTGTTGTTAAATTTGCAGAATATGTGGATTCCTGCTGTTGCTTTGACGCTTTTTTCCCTCCTCGAACTGCTGAATCAGAAACTTTCTCTTTGTTGCAGGATATCTTGATTTGCAAATGAGACACAGAGTTTTTACATTTCTGCTTCACAAAACACAAACTTCAGCAGCAGTCTGGCACAGCGCTGCGTCTCTTTCTGTGAAGCAGGAGAACAGGTGAGGGAGTGTTTTTAGACCTTCTCTCATGTACGGAGGAATGAAAGTGACTTAGACAGTCGAAATGCAACGTCACATTTAATGAGGCGAAAGTGCTGAATGAAACTTGAGCTATTTAAAAGCTTAAAAGTTTATTTTTATGGAAAAAAAAAACATAACATCTGAATATGTAATTCTACTGGCCTGAGACCACTCACCTGTGTTCTGGAAGTTCTCTTTCATTCGGCAGTAAAGCTGCAGTCTGAGTCTCCAGAGGTGGATCTGCCTCCGAACATCTGCCTGTGCCTGGGGTCCAGCTCCAGCTTTCCTCGTCAACTCCATGTTCCATTCCTCTACTCGTTTACTTGCCAGCGCCACCAGGGCGTCCAGCTTCAGCGCCCACTCAGCTGGCCGGCACACTGTGGTTACACGGTCAAAACCAACAAAACCATATAGTTATTCTTACAATACTTTATTTTTTTATGTTATTTTTGATGTTTTAAATCACAGGACTCACAAACAGGGTTGTGTCTGGCTCCCGTTCTTGTCAAAACATGAAGCAGAGGAGAATTATGGGTAAGCGCAGCCACATCCAGAGGAACCAAACCCTGCTCGCTCACTCTGTTCACCCCTTTCTCTTTATTTCTCTCCCAGTCCTTCTCTTTTCTCTCGCCTCTCTCCCACATGCTCCCTCCTCCTGCTCCTCCACAGCTGGCATGGTCTTTGGACAAAAGACTCTGTACAGCCAAAGTGTCCTCATTTTCCACTGCCTCCCACAGACTCTTGTACTGGTGTGGAGAAGGAAAAAGGGTGTGCAGTCAGAAAGTAAGTAAGATGGAGGAAGGGGGTCTATTTGAGGAAAGAGATTTATTAAGTAAGGCAGAGGAAAGAGGGTTGGAAATATGAGGCAGAGTGTGAGATAGGAAATACAGCGCCCATAAATCAAAGTAGCCTGGGAGGACAAATTTATAATGGAGCCTCGTGAGACCAAGAAAGTTTAAGAATTTCAGTTACAAGTGAATCAAAATAGATGCAGTGAATGAAAAAAGCTGTAATTTGTTCAAAAAGAAACATATTTGCCTTTTCATCCACCAATCCAACCATTTTGATCCCATTATCCAAGGAAGGATCATGAAAGTAACAAGTCCTGGAGGGAAACCTGGACTCTCCTCTCCCCAGTGACAATCTCCAGCTCACCCAGGGGGATCCCAAAAGTGGAGAGATAGAGTGTGCACAGAAAGAATATATGATCCCTTTAAGTTCTGCCTTGCAATCTCCTCCCAGTGGGACTTTACTGGAAAACCTTAAGACAGAGGCAAGCAGGAGGAACCCTAATGAGATATCTGAACCAATTTCTTTTGATATAGAGCAGCAGTGGCTCTACGCCAGGCTCATTGAGACCAGCTGCTCTACAGAGGAAGCCCATCTCAGCTGATTGTACCTGAGCTCTATTATCGTTTTTGTGAGGTTCAGAATTTAAATGGACAATTAAATCCAGACATCTGGGTTCAACTCCTTCTTTACCACGACAGACTGGAGAAATACATCATTACTGTCTGTTTAAAAGCAGTTTGTTTTATGTTAAATTTCCAAATAGGTCTCATTTCCAAAAAACAATAAGAAATGTTGTAATAAGAAAAATAAGAAATTGCTAATTTTCAGTCAATGACAATTAAGAAAAACCACAAAGTCGAATGCTGTGAACTGAATGGCTGACACTCTCCTGAGTGGTGGTGGATGAGAGGAAGGAGGTAAAGCAGCAGACAGTTTAAATGAAAGTGAAACATCTTACAGCTTCTGCAGGCCTGCTGGAGCGTTTGGGTGTGTCCACCTCATCAGCCACAGACTCTCCTCCCTTCAGTCTGACCGACAGGTTTCTGTAGATGCGTTTGGGTGAGACGGGACCCAGAGAGCGCCGGCGCTGGGGTGGGTTCCTCATGGACATGACAGGGGAGGAAGAGGGGGAGGGGGGTGTCTGAAGGGAATAAGATGAGATGGGCAGAGGATTCAAACTAAAGGGGAAAGAACAGAGTGGAGGAAAGAAAAGATGAAATGTCGAGAAATATAAAGAGAGATTAGGTCTTTCAACCTTAAAACCAAAGAGAGAGAGAATGATGTAAGTTAAGAAAAATAGGGAAATATAGTGAAGAGAACACAAAGAGAGAGATTGAACAGATTATTGAATCAGAAGAGCCGATTTTTACAGTCACGACAAGTTTCTGCTAACTTAAAGGGTGAGAGTTCTGTGTGAGAGCTGTTATCTGTACAGATAAACGAGTCTGTTCAAAGCAGATTAAAATACTTTGAAACATTCATTTCATGTCTTTTACTCATTATTATGGATTTTCTTGACTCTGAATGGAGTCTCCTGGTGCACAAAGCAACAGACTCTTCAGTTTAATTAAACAATGACTCACAAAGTCATACAGAGGAGCGAATGACAGTTAATCACCAAATCCATTACTACAGTCAGTCCACTTTTTGAAAATCTGACCCAGTATTTTACTTTCAATGCTTCTATCTTTAGTCATCAATCAGCAAATCTGTTTCATGCGACACTGTGTGTTTTCACCTCCTTTCATGGTACTTTGATTTACGTCATGCCACGAGCGCACAGATAAGAAGAACGTCTTTGTAAAAGAAAAATACTCACGCATCATTTATTTTTTGTCACTACTTTCTTAAAAAAAAAGCCCACAAATGTGTGATCTCTGATTTTTTTTTTCAATTCACTGTAAAGCTTAGTTTCTGTCTGCCAAGTGATGAGCTGTACTTGTGAGAAAGCACATTCTGCCCCTGGTGTATGCTAATCGCTGACAGAAAATGAGGGCTTTAGCCATGATGATACCTCAGCAATGTTCCTCAGTAGCTCATACAGTACCTGCATTGTCTATACATGTGCATGCAGGAGCATAAAGGGCAACATTTTTGTCACCGATCCAGTATTTCTGTTTATTACGTCTTAGAAAACCCTGCTGAAAGTGCTGATAAGACATTTGAGAGGAGATAAGCTGGTGTTTGGTGTCTTTGAGATTAAAGAAGGGCAAAAAACAGAGTGGAAAAAACAAAGTTTGTTGGATGCTATGTTTGCAATTTGCAAGCAGTGTCAACGCTGACCTATGAAAGAGAAACACACCATTTGATTCACTGTGGTTTTCTGTCTGTATCTCAACCTAAGGGGATGTTTTTTTTGTAACCACCGAATGTGATGGCTGACACGCTCAGAGGAGAGAGAGCTGCATATTTGCAAACAGGCTTTCCGCTTTGTCAGTCTGCTAAATGCTATGGCTCACGAGTTCAACAGTGCATGGAAACATCTGATGATTAATGTTGCTATGATGCCACAGTTAAACAGCACAATCATTTGTGAGAATACGCCACAAAGTAGCCTTTCACCTTGAAGGGGTTGAACAAAGTATAAATATTGTTGTCATGACACAGAACGTAGAAAGACCTCAAAATTCAGGGTAGGCAGTAGAGGAACTGAGTAAACACATTGTTTATAAAGATAATGAAAGTGCTGATGAGACAATAACAAAAAAATAAATGGAAGAACAAAATCAATAACTAGCCAGAATATCTAGCTAGTTATCTGGATCTGGTAATGACCTACAGAAACTAGGGAGTACATGTGCAGGGAGAAGTAATTAATTGAGTGTTGGCAGCTGTGCTGATCAACTGATGAGAAGCAGGTGTGATAACTGGCACAACCAGGAGTGTTATGCTGGGTTCACACGACAAGATTTTCATACTGATTTTGCCCAGATTTTCCTCTTCTGACAAACCCTGATTATCCGGACAGCTCTAAAGATAATCTTAACCGATAATCTTGGCGTGTGTGGTGTGTTAAGAGCGATCGGGTCCACTTGGAAGGTCGTTTGATTGCAAATCGGGGAAATCCCAACATATTGGATTGTTTAGGCCCAGTATCAGTCCGTGTTTCATGTTTTGCGAGGAGAACCGAGCATGCAGCCAGCTCAGTGCAGTGTGTAGCCAATCAGAAAGCGAGGTGACGGGATGCTTCCTTTTGTTCTGATGCCTTGTTCACACTGCCTGAAGCGCGGCGGAGCGATGCACTCATCTGGTGACCAGACACATACTTATCAGCAACAGTCCACAAACGCTTCAGCTCATCTGTTTTTTTAAGGGGAAACCCGTCTCGATTGCGAAATCAAATCGCTCTGTATATTATGTATGGCCACATGACATGATGAAACACCACACACGACAGGAGCAGAACAGGAATACGCCAAATTTTCTTTCGGCGTGTGTGCGGTCTGAAACTCTGTAAAAATCATGTTGTGTGAACCAGGCTTTACTAATTATCAAAGAACATGAACGAGATCTTCAAAAAAATTGTATTATGAGCACTTGTGAATCAGGGTAAAAACATTGCTTATCCATGTAATAAACAGTATTCTGTTGGCAAAACCATTATCGTGACATTTACTGGATGTTTTCTTTTGACGGCTGCCATCCACCTAAATATTTTCACAGTCTACACATCCTACAGGACCTACTCAGCTTTAGGTGGCTGGGCATAAAGTTGTAGTGAAGTACTGACAATCATGGCTTGTAAACAAGATACCCAAACATAATTATCCATTCTAATTTCTGAGATTCTGGTTTAAATTTTTTTGAAGCACCAACAATTTAGAAGAGTTTTGAATAATATCTCAATAATCCTAATAAATATATTGTGTTATCTGCAGGACAAAATGGGGATCTATTATAATATTAGAAGGATTTTGAACCATTTCAGTGGTTTTTTGCAAATGCATACTACAACTGAATCAAATTTTCACCACATGAACATAGAAAAATTATAAAACAATGCAAAGATAAATTAAAAGATGTAAAAGGAAAATGTATGAAATATTTCACACCCTTCTGCTGTAAAGGTTTGTGATATTTTTCTTTTGAAAACCAAAAGAGTTTAATGAATTATGGAAGTGTAGATGATGAATATTTATTATGCAAATGATCTTGATTGAAAGTTTAAGTCTTTTTTCTGTCTTTGTGTATTTATTGGTCTTGCTTAGTGACCTGCACGCTCAGATTCAGTTCACCAACGAGCGTTCAGACATTTTCTTCAAAGGTTGCCTATGTTACCAAGAATTCCTTGTTCCATAAATACAAGCAAGCTGTTCTGGTTCAGATGCATCAAAACATGATAATACCATACCACTATCTAATGCAAGATGTTGTGTTTTTCTTTTCTCCGAAGATTAGACTTCTTGTGTAAACTGAAAGAGGAATACTTAGGTTTTATTTCCCCAATAACAAGTGGGATTTTAATGTGAACTAAGCAAGCTGCAGCTGTGTTGTTTTAGTTTTTTAGAAAGCGACTGCCTTCTCTTTGCAGCCATGTACCAGAGAATATTGTAGTTATTAAAAGCACCATCCTTTCCTTTTAATTACCTTGAACATATCCTCCATTCCAAATCATGACCTCATAAACTTTTATATGCACTGAGTGATCTTTGCTAGTAGATGAATCCTGGAAAGGATAAAAGTCTTAAAATGTATTATTTTCATTAACTATCTAGCTGATGTTTAAGAAGTCCAAAAACCTGGTGATGCTTTAACAGCTCTTTTCCCTGCCTAATGAGCAAAAACAGATCTAAGATCCTTTGAAATCTTACCAGAACACTCAACTCACAAAGACTTCAGTAGTTTTTTCTGGACCCAACTTACATCCATTTCCCTCAAATATTTTCAATTCAAATCAACCTCAGAAGAACCTAAAAATAACAGTTTGGTATTCATAGATATGCACATTCTAAATTAACTTACTTTATAAGAGAATATCCAAGTTTATCTTTGGTCTCATCTGAAACGGGGCTTTTATTGTGAAAAGTTTGATTTAGTTCCCTTCATTAAATGCTAAATAAGTTTTTCCTAGACGTTCGGAAACTTTGAAGTTTAAGTTTAGACAAAAACTCGTAGAAAAAATAAAAAGCAAATCAGGGATATAAATTTAGAGAGTTTGCTGCACTGGTCATTAGATCAAAAGATCATGACCCTAAAAAACAGAGTAAAACGTCGAAATTCTCTTACCGTAAAATAGTTTCACTTTACTTGGTTGTTCCTCCGACGTTGCGCTGATATTTCAACATATTTTACTTTCCTCATAAACACCTGGCTGAATATTTGGTTAAATCCATTGTGTTTGATAAAGTTTTCACCGCTGAGGACGCGACGCACCTGAACATTTCATCCGACCGGGACGCCAAAGAATCTACAACACCCACAGATACAGACGCCTATTCCGCCCACTTCCTCGTTTATTTCTTACAACCGCGTGTCTGTTTTTTTCTTTTCCCCTTCTAAAATAAGAAAAATCAGGACCATATCTAATAAAGAATATATTGAAATGACTATAAAATAAAAGTATTTTCTATTCTGTAATGTTTAATAACATCTCTATGGTTTGCAGCTCTTTTTTCCATTTCTTGCCTATGTTTATTTTATAGATTTGTCTATTGAACAGACTGTGTTGAAGATTGGAGATGTTTTAACAAACAGTTATTATGCTGCATATTTGTAATACAGTAATAAACATTTAACTTTCAACAGGAAATTAGCCAGTACTACACAAAATTATGATTAATATCAGCACAATTACTATTGTTTCATTCTTTATGAAACTAATACTCTTGTTATAATTCTCACGAAAACTGTCACAGTTAACTGCAAGTTGTTTTTAAAAGGAACACATGCTAATTATGTGACAAACAACAAGTTGTGGTCACTGGAAAATGTGACTCCAGGGTTATTTCAGATTTTTCTCAACTCTGTTCAAGCCTGCTTCAGGTGGTGTCAGAAAATCAGCCAAAAATATCTGTCTGCAAATGAAAGTTTCACAGCGCAGACTGCTCTGAATATGTGGGTGTTTAGGACTGCACAGGAAGTTGTTCAAGGTAAGTGTTAGAAACACAAAGGTCAAGGAATGATGTGTATATGCTTTTGTTTTTTGTGATGACATGCATTGTGAGTTTCATCCAGTGTGTCTGTTTCTTCTTGTCTCTCTCAGATATCTGTCCAGATATATAGAGATTAAAAACAATTATGCTTACTGAGGTCTAACACTCAACTCAATCAACCAAACATTTCTTTGACCACTTTGTGAAAATAAAGTCCAAACACAGTGCACTTTGGCTTTAATACACTTGCTAAATTTAACACAAATTGCCCACTGACAAGCTGTAAAACCTCAGTTCACTGTAGCACTTGAGCATTTTTGTTCAGCTTGTTACGCAGAAACACTTAAAGAGCAAAAGTTCAAATGCTACGAGATACACAGGGAAGTCAGTTTATGGAGAAATAGAGAGTTGGTGGTCGCTCATACTCACCCCCACACACCTATCATCACGTCACTGCTCAATTGCCAAAGGACTCTTGTTGTCATGGTGATAACCAAATTGCAGGCCTCACAGCTGATTCTGTAAAAGCAAACTAATATACTTAATTACTGGAAACTAATAGTCTATTATTTAACAATAATATTCCTTGAAGTGAAAACAAATGTAAAAAAGTTTGTTCATGTTTTTGCTTTATTATATCCCTAAATATTTGAAGACACTGCTGTAAGTTACTGAGGAATCCTGAGGAACAAAAGAAAAACTGCATGTTCGCGCAGATGTGTTTATGTATTTGTGTGCATACATGTACATGTATGTGTAGCTGTATCTACACATAAACACTTAAATGTTAGAATATGGCAAACTGTTATTAATATATAAAATAAATAAGCTTCTAGCCAAATACAGAATGCAAAACTACAGCTTTTTCTAAAATACAAACAATAAATATATAAATAATAAAAACAATCTCAAAGTAAATCGTCCTATTTTAAGCCTGGTCTATTGTACATTATTTAACTTTACCATAATAATTAGAACAATATAGATTTAAAAACGGTTGAAAAGTCGGTTTTGTTTCTTTCTTTATTGCTTTGTTTTCTGTATCGTCTCAAATTGTTAATAAAGTTTTCAAGTTTTGATAGCTCGCGCCACAAAGCTAGCCAATTTTTCAATTTTTGCTGCGTCAGTCAGTAAACTGGTAAGTGGCTCTTTCGGATCGACACGACGCTATGAGTTAACTTTTTGATGTTACTTGATAAGATTGAACATTAATGAGATAATAATTTATGAGATATGTGAGCTAACTATAGGAGATATGTTCTTAGCTAGAATGTATCCTCAAAAGTGGCTCGAACACTCTCAGGTCTACATTTGGAAGGATTTTCACTTTGTTTTACGAAACAACTGCAGGAATGTACTCTTGCAAATTTGTGTTGTTTGAAAATTAGGGTCTGATTTATCAATATTCCAAGTAAAGAGCGCAAAATTGCGTGCGCCAATGGCGTGTTCCTGATTTGCGGGTGATCTACTGAGATTGCTCGCGTAGTTGATAACAGGCGCAAACAGCAATATTTAAATGAGGAATTTGCCGGCGCTATTCTCTATTCGCAAGAAAGGCGCAAACGGAAAAAAATCGAGCTGAAGGTGCAAATATGAGGGAAAGGGCAAACAAAAACATCGTGGAGCTGCAGCAAAAAACATCTCCAGGCTCCACTCTGTGATGTGATAAATCAAGCCCTTAAAAAGCAATAATTAATGTTTTTGAGCTTCAGAGTATCAACTTTGAAACCGAAACACCTGTGAGGGGGAACATCGACATAATCTGGCCCACATACGCACTAGAAAATATTGTAGAGCGCACCGCATCCTGAAAAAAGCATGTTGTTGGTGTTTGGACCGTGAGGAGCACTTTACGCGCCAGCCAATGTTGCCTTGTTTGCTGTGTGTTACAAAACATTCACAACATCACAGTTTGGAGCTGTCTTTACTGTAGCTCAGCAATATATTTTTTCCCTCTTCCACTCATATTTGAAGGATCGAATTTCATTTTCTGTTTGCGCCTTTCTTTCACTCGCAAAAGAATAACGTCGTCAAATTCTCATTTAAATATTGCTGTTTGTGCCTGTTGTCAATTCCGCAATCAATCTTAGTAGATCACCCGCAAATCAGGAACACGTCCTTGGTGCAAAATGTTTGCATTTTTGCAATTTTGTTCTCTTTACTTGGAATATGGATAAATCGGGCCCTTTATGAGAACCAAACATAGAAGTTCTGACTCAGTGAGTTGGATTTTGGTCCGTGGAAAGAATTCATTTGCACAGCCATGTAATTTTCATACAGCAGAGCCATGAGTTAAACATTAAATATAAACTTATGAATACAAACTGTAATCATATTCTGGACAGAATAAAGGCAGCTATATGCACAAAGAATAGCACAGAAATCTTCTTTTCTGAGTGTCACATCCTCAACACAGAGTTCTGAGTTGAGAAACATGAATGTTATAAATAAAAAGACTCTGGAGTTAGAAATGAGCTACAGCTGTCAGGTCAACAGGATCTTTCTGCGCCCTGAAACAAGCTGCTGTACAAGGACTCGTCATGAATGTTTCTTTTTCCACAGCTGTCACCACACATACACTAGTGCATCTACATTTCATAATAATCAGCCTGTAAAAAGCAGATAATCAGAGAGAGAAGCACTCACTGTTCCACCAGACTTGCATGCTCGTGCATGTTAGGAACCAACTTATACTCACCCTAACTCTATGAGAGATTTCTCTGTGTATGTATAACACCTAAAAATCACAATTCAGAGATACTTTAAGTTGCAATTTATTATGTATGTGTTTTGCTTACTTAATTTTTTTGCTACTTTATGAGCTACTGACTGTTATTTTTTGTTAGATGAAACAACAACAATGAGCAGCGCTGATATTATTTATGAAAAGGTGCACTTCAGACATGACCCAAAGTGGAGCATCCACCTGTGGGCTGCAGAGGGAGGCGGGACGCAGCTCTGTGTAGCCTGTGCTATCCAAATAATTGAGACAGAAGAAATTGCAGTAAGGAAAATAACTTTTTCAATCTCATTTACTAAACAAGTCTAACTCTGCCATCTTAATGCATTTTTGAAGTAGAATAAGCTGCATTGTGTTTTCAGAAATGTATGACCCTGAAATGTTTAAAATTGATTTATCAATAGAAAGATTCAAGTACACACTTTTTTACCAGCATATTTTTTATGTATATAATTTTTACTTGCTATATCTATGTTATACAGTCAGTGAGGAAGTCGTTTGCCTTGTCTGGAGTAAGTGGGATTCTGAAAAGCTCTGCGGGGGCTTTGAAAGAACTGCTCCGACAGGACCACAGAGTCACTCTGCATTTTGTTACCACACTAATAGGTGAGACAATTTTTATTGTTCTGTGAGTCATTACATATACTGACCATCAGTGAGCCTGTCTGAGCTGTGTGCACAACTGCTGTTGACTGTTTACATCAATATCCAGCCTGATTTACCTCTTAATGTCTTGTGTTTAACTATGTAATATTAATTCTCCATGAACAATACTGTGCAAGCTCATGATGACTATTTTTCATTACATGCTATGGTTCAGTACGGTTCTGCTCAATTTCCATCTTTGCTGATTTATTTTCCCCTGCAGACGGTAGAATCACCTGTTTATCTTTGCAGTGGTATGAATCTGTTATGAGACACAAACCACACAGTGTGTTTTTAATATTGCCTTGATTTAGTGAAAACTTCTTTAGGAATTGACTTACAGGTAAAGAGTAATAGCCTAAAGATGAGTGCAGAGTGGTTATTACACTAAATAAATGTGGATTCAAGTTATAACAACTGCATGGTCTAAACTTCAAATCAACAAACAAAAATAACCTCAGTCTTGTGATTCAGTCCAGTGGTTAATAAACATGCTCTTGTATTTATTAGTAATGGACACAGAATGCAAAGCCTGCACACGGATGAGATAATTATGTTGCAAATTCTGTGCCAGAATTGTAAATGACTCCATAAACATGGAAGTGTGTGCGCTGCTGCAACAACAATGTAATTTACTCCCACAGGTTGTGATTCTGTGTGAGCAGCTACTGGTCAGACGTGTTTCAATGTAACTCCATAGTACCAGTGTGGGTGACAGACCTCATGAACAGTAGCAGTTTTGTTTATAGGCTAGTGATGCATTATAAATCAGGTTTTAATTCTGATCACAGTCTTTCCTTCAGACAGTTAAGTAAACACCAGTGACTGTCGTCACCACCCTGCACTGAAAAAAGTTTTAGCTGTCTTCCTGAAAAGAACTGATATTACCTCATTCAGTGAGGTTGAGTTCAAAAATACCAATAACACTTTCCATTACATACGGTTTTGTACCAAAATGAAAATCAGATATTTTTCAGCTCTATTTTTTATTTAGTTTGACTATTTAAATCTTTTCTGAATCACAAACATCTACAACATTTTAACAGTGACAGTGTAAATAGAAAAAACTTCCAAAGTGTGGGAGTTATCTGAAAATCTGCCTCAGATTAAAAAAGTGATGTTACAGAGCAAAGTGGACTTTACTTTTGGAATTACCATACTAAAATTAGTAAGAATGTGACACAGGGCAGTGTAATGAGAACATATGCTCCACTAATAAGTTATACAGAAAAAAAAATCAAATGTTTATTAAATCAGTCTAATTCAGAGATTCAATTAGATGACTGATGGCATAACATGGACGAACCTCAGCTATGTCAACACACTGGAAACTAGAATTGCCAGCATTTCTGTAAACATCTGATTATTATGGACTGACAGTGATACTGCACCCACATGTGTGTCCTGTAACTGTCACAGAGGTTCTCCAAGTCATTAGCTACGTTTACATGGGCACATTTAATCGGAATAAACGCCCAATCGGAAAAAAAATACGTCATGTAAACATGTCAATTGATCCGATGCAGCCTGATCAGAATGAAATTTACTTCCGATCGAGAGGGGTGGTTTTGTCCGATCTTCATTCGGATAGACGTGCATGTACACACCCGTTCGGAAAGAAAGGGTGAAAAAAGCCCACTGCGCATGCGTATAACTTCAGCGTGACGTCTTTCCGCTTTCGCAGACCCAAGTAGAAAACATGGCGGGAGGTAAATAGAAGTGGTCTGCTGGTGCAGTCATCCTGTCATCCTGCTCTCCTCTCCTGTGGTGGAGGAGCAGTAGCAATATGTATTCAGCCGCTAGCTTGGTTAATGCGACCAGTAAAAACCCAAACATAAAGGTAATCACCTACAGAAGGTCCATATTGGGGATAACGTGAGTCAGCTCGAGCACACGATGGGGCGGGAAAGACGTGCAGAAAGGACGGAGTTTGTGTACTTTTTTTTCTTTCCCCGGAAAGACAACTCGCTGTGCGCATGCTCAACTCATTTAACCTGATTGAGTGCTTGGTGCATGTGTACTCATGGCATGATCAGATAATTTCAGTCAGTGTCCATGTAAACAGGGATTTGGGAATTCCGATCGACCAAGATTTGAATCAGATTGGGGAAATTTGGCGCATGTAAACGTAGCTAGTGTCAGTGTTGCTTGAGGTTGCTGTCATCTAGTGAGCTGGATGCATTAACTGTGGTGTCAAGCACAGCAATGATGTCTTCACATCACCAAGCAAGAAAGAAATGCCCATATATGAATGGTTTACCTTTAGTTATTGATAGTCTATTGCTGTGAAGAACATAATGTTATGTAGTTCCTACATTTTGTGTTCTAATCTGTTTGAGTGGTGGACAATTGCCTGTGAGTTCCCAGAGTTTTCAGATTCTGAACTACAGAATTGCAGTCATTTCATAGTTGAAGTAAACAAACAGTTTTAATAAACTACTTAAGTGGAATAATAACAAAACAATCCTCCTTTATGATCATAATGCTTTTTATTCATAACTTTTGTCATCAGAAAAAACAAGATGAATGGAAATGTATCTCTCTAGATCCTATCAAAATACCTACTCTGTGTTTCGTGACCTAAAAATTATTTGACCCTAATTTTTTTTTGCTTTTGTTTCACACTTAACTGTTTCAGATCAGCAAACACATTTTTGTACAAAAGAAAACCTAAGTAAAATCATACAAAATGCATTTTTTTTATGATTGTATTTATTAAGAGAGAAAAGCTATCCAAACTGACTTGACCCCATGTGAAAAAGTAATTGCCCCCTACCCAACAACAGATAATGAAGAAAGCCAAAGCCATTTCTAAAGCTTTAGGACTCCAATGAATCACAGTGAGAGTCATTATCCACAAATGGATAAAACATGGAACAGTGGTGGACCCTCCCATCAGTGGCTGACCTACCAAAATTACTCCAAGAGCTCATCAAAGACTCATCAGGAGGTAGCAGAAGAACCCAGAACAACATCTAAAGCTTTACAGGTCTCATTTACCTCAGTCAGGTTCAGCGTTAATAATTCAACAATAAGAAAGAGATGAAGCTTTTCAGAACCATAACTGGACTCAACTTAGCAGAAGCAGATACTGTAAAAGTAAAGTATAATTTTATTGTGATTGATGAGAAGCAAACTGCAGTTGAGGTGAAGATGAAGCCTGGAGATCTACAGGCAGAGGAGAGGGAGGTTACAGATCAGGTGTCTTACTGCAAGCTGTCGTCTGTTGCATGTTATGGAGTTATTGGTTGGTTGCCACTATATATGGCCTAACCAGTTATTAGGTTTAGGTGTAATTATCTTTGATATTAACATGGGTTTGCTGATTTGAAACATTTCTGTGTAACCAAAAAAAACCTCAAAACTTTTCACAAATACTTTTTCACAGCAATGTACAGTGAAGTTTTGAGCTGGAATTTCTGTGTTGTTCCAAACACACACCATTTACTGAGTTTTCCATTAAATATGTTTTAAAAAAAGCAAAAAATAGTAGGCTACTACTAAATTACTTTTTTAGTTCTAGTTTTGACTCTGATAATAATTTCTCTCTGCTTTATTATTCTTATTATTTATTGAGTAAAAATTGGTCTGAGCAGTGTGACACAATGTGAACAGATCACTAGCTACGTTTACATGCGCCAAATTTCCCCAATCTGATTCAAATCTTGGTCGATCGGATTTCCCAAATCCCTGTTTACATGGACACTAACTGAAATGATCTGATCATGCCATGAGTACACATGCACCAAGCACTCAATCAGGTTAAATTAGTTGAGCATGCGCACAGCGAGTTGTCTTTCCAGGGGAAGAAAAAAAATAAACAAACTCCGCCCTTTCTGCACGTCTTTCCCGCCTCATCGTGTGCTCGAGCTGACTCACGTTATCCCCAATATGGACCTTCTGCAGGTGATTACCTTTATGTTTGGGTTTTTACTGGTCGCATTAACCAAGCTAGCGGCTGAATACATATTACTACTGCTCCTCCACCAGAGGAGAGGAGAGCAGGATGACAGGATGACTGCACCAGCAGACCACTTCTGTTTACCTCCCGCTATGTTTTCTACTTGGGTCTGCGAAAGCGGAAAGACGTCACGCTGAAGTTGTACGCGTGCGCAGTGGGCTTTTTTTCACCCTTTCTTTCCGAACGGGTGTATACATGCACGTCTATCCGAATGAAGATCGGACAAAACCACCCCTCTCGATCGGAAGTAAATTTCATTCTGATCAGGCTGCATCGGATCAAAACATTCTGATTGACATGTTTACATGACGTATTTTTTTTATCCGATTGGGCGTTTATTCCGATTAAATGTGCCCATGTAAACGTAGCTAGTGACTCACCTTGCTGGATGGTCTGATGAAGTGCTTCTGACAGTATTGTAATGATAGAATAATTATTCTAAGTTATGATAATTTTTTTTATTTGAATAAACTAGTGAGGTTTGTTATACTGAAATAGTTTCCTCCCCCAGGTCTGCTTCACACTGCGGAGGACCCAGTCACTGTGGAAAAGGCAGATCTAGGTGAAGAGACATCACTTTGTTGTTTGGGTTGTTTGTTACTGTTACACCCACATGTTAGACCCACATCATGAACACAAGCACAGTCTGTAAGTCACTGCTTGAAGTCCTCACTGAAATGATTTTTCACATGACTTTGCAACTTTTTAAAGGTTAATTCTGTTGTTCATATGCACATTTCTCTTTGTGTTTAATCATTTATTTAGTCAGCTAAACGCAGATTTCTGGCTTCTAAGCTAAAACATATCTTCCAGCACTCAGACAGCTTTGGCTCTCTGCAGCCTTTCACAGTTTAAAAATGTTTTGATAAAGTACTAATGAATAAGAATTTTTATGTTTGCTGTCACCAAAAGCCTTAGAGACCACTTTGTTGTTACATTTTGCAGAATGTTAAAAGTTTAATGCTCTTTTTCTCTCTGTGCACCAACAATAGACACATTTTTAAACACACTTAATAACACACTTCTGTGACAGCACATGTAATTCTAATGAAATGCACTCAGTTGTTTTATTATTTTCTTCTTTCTGACAGTTGAACATATTTTCCATAAAGTATAAAACTGCTAACAGTGTTTTTTAATGCTTGCCTCTCTGTTTCATGTTTGCTGTCTGGAAATGTGTGTTTATCTTTGTCAGTGCTGGTTCAACTTCTCTCAGAGCTTCAGAATGAGCTGCCCTTCCACTTTGTTTTGGATGAGATACACAAGCAGGTAACTTGGTTTTAAAACATAACCTTACGTGCTCCCAACACCATTTACATATACAGGCACAGGAAGAAAATCTGGCATCTTTGAATTTTTAACACTTGTGCAACCAACATAATCCTCAGGGTGTTGTTTAGTAAACACACAGTGTGTTTGTCTTCCTCTTGCTGCTTTTGTGTCTCCTTCCAGGTGATGGTAATTAAGTAGCATCCTTCTACAGCCAATCAAAATGATGAGAGTAAGGCAGGATGGACAAGTCTCATTAATCTCCCTATAAAGTAGATCTCAATTAGAACTTTTTACACTTTTATTGTACAACTACCTTTATAAGACAAGCGTTTATGACATAAGGAGGGATTTTTTTGCACTTGAATAAATTAGACAGTTGTTATGCAGTGTTTTACTCTTATTGCTTACTATGAATGCATGACTGAAATAACCTGCCACCATTGTTTAAAACATCTCTGAGCAGTTTACACTGAATAAAGAACCGATGCAATCTTACTATAAATTATACAGATGTAGCATTTTCCCCCTGTTTTACCAAGTCAAACTACGGACAGTTTTTGCTGAAATAGTTTTGAATAATTTGAGTAAAACTAGTGTTTGTCGGAATCCTTTTCATAAAGATTCCAACTTTCATGTTTCCATGTTAATTAAGAGCCTTCAGGGTTTTTACATCCGTAAAGCTCAAAGGTTTAATTATTGTTAAGCTGTTTAGATTGTTGGTAAATCTGAAATTTACCGACCAACTATGGTTGTATTTTTCAGTCAAGTAAAAAGCATCATTATAATTAAATGAGCTGTATTTTTCTGTTTTTGTTATTTGACCATGACTGCCTGAGGTAAAAAGTAATTCTAAAAAAACCCAGTGTAAGAAAAAAGTGACCTGAGAGTCAAGGTTTTTCAGATACTTAACGAAAAACAGTGTTTGCGTTTGGCTTCGTTTATATTATGATGTACAGAAAACCTTTACAATCTAATCAAGCGATACTTGATTCTAGTTTGTATCTGCTCATTCACACAGGTTTTATGACGTTGCCCTTCATGTACAATTATTTCATTTTTTTTCTCTTTTCCTGTTTAGCTGAAGGACCAGTTTAATGTGAAGCGTTTCCTGCCTATGTTCAACTTCCTGGGGAACCTTTTGAAAGCGGTCCCTAACGTGGCTCAAGGCCTGATGACTCAGCACGGTGAAACTCTGCAACTCAATCAAACTGAACCGTAAACACCCACAGCTGTTCAAATAGAAGCTTTGATCTGTTTTAGTTCTTAAAACAAGTAAACTGAACAATCCATGACTGAACTGAAACAATTCTATTGCAGCATTTTTCAAAAATGAAAAGAAATCAACATAATTTACTTATTCTTGTGTATTTAATAGTTTCCTTACACTTTTATAGAAAGATGTAGTTCTACTGAGTGATTTATATGTAGAAGATATCGTGTGCAGTATAACGAGAGAGAAGGACACCTTGCTGCTTCATGCACTTGTGTGACGTCTGTCCAGTCATGGAACTATTTGTTTACTCAGTTAGCAGCCATTGTTAATCAGCTTTAGCCTGGTGTGTATTTTCTTCATACCTGAATGCTTTTCTTTACATTCTAAGCCTTTATGTAAAAAACACAGGCATTAGAACGTTTATCTGTGTGTGTCCACCTACTGTGTGTTGTCACGAGTTTACAGGCTCCCCTGAGCAAACCAAGGTAGCAGCGGTTTGCTGATGTAAGATGTGGGCTGCCATTATTGACTGACTGTGGCCCGTCACTCAACAAGTCTCTCTGGGTCTGTTTGGACTAACGACAACAGCGAAGCAATGACAACACAAACCCAGAGCTCCCAACAGATTTCATTCTTTTTCTGATTTATTCTGTCTAAATTATTAACTCCTTGCTCACATTTTCTCTGCCATTTATTTTCTCTTTGTCTTTTTTTTTCCCTCTAACATTGGAGGTGTGTCGCTCCCACAGGTGTTAAATAAAAAGTGGATACAAGTAACATGTGGGAGCAGAACTATAGAAGGGAGGATAAAGTAATAATGAGACAAGAGGGGAGAAAATAGAACATGGGAGATCAGGGAAGACAAGGAAACAAGTAAAATGTAATTACTTCTCACAGCTTGAGATCATTAGAGATTGAAACTTCAAAAGTTTTGACTTTCCGAATTTTTTTGTAAAAAGAGAACATCTTTGTAAAAATGGTAAATCAAAGATAGAAACCAAAGGGAATGCAGCCCACGCAAATGGATTTAAATGTGAACGCAGAAGAAGCTGGGTGTTTAAAAGACTGAGCGTTTTAGAGGAAGGTTTATTTGTGTGTAACAATGCGTGTGCAACAACAGAGAAAGATTGTAGAAAGAAAATAAAAAGATTAAGAGAGTGATATTACAGCATGCATAGCGACACAGTGGGGTAACAAAACACAAAAATAGACCTTCGCTTTCCCTGTTGACAAAGGTGAATGAAAAATCTTTATTTGTTCCCTGTATTCTGTGCATGTTTGTGTGTGTGTGGATGACTGTGCTGCCAAATAACAGTGTTACATTTCCATCCTCTCTCTGTGGAGGATTTACCCTTTTATCCCCCTTTCCTTTCGTCACCCTCTCCTTCCCTCTGAAAACCCGGCTCTCATCTCGGCCGCCTCATATATTTTGGTTTAATCAAACATGTCTGGCAGCCTCTCCTGCTTCACAGGGGTTTTGATCTGCTCGACGGAGCAGCTGGGCTTTGGTTTGGCTCTCGTACTCTGTCATCTCTGTTTTCTTTACTTGCAGAGTGTGTGTTCCACTGTCTTCTTTGCCAACACTGCCATTCACTTCAACACTGTTTACATCTGACTGTCACTGCTGCATCTTTTCCTTCTCCTGCCACGTCTATTTTTAAAATGCACAATTCAGTAATAGACTTTCTCAGTTGCATCACTTTCATGTTTTGGTTGGCCGTTTATTTAGAAACAGTATGAGCTTAGACTCAAAATCCAACTGTGTGTATCGTTTTTGGTAAAAAAATCAACTTGCTTATTAAAGTTGTCTTTTATTTCTTTTTAAAGTGCTGTGACAGTAGGTAGTAAACAGCCTTTGCAAGGGAACTTTCAAAAAGTCTTAAAACATTTCTGAGGGTTCCTTACTGCAGTCACAGGGCCTTGCTGGCATTTTGAACAAGTTAAAAAAATTTAAGAAACAAGTTTTATCTCAATAGTCTCAGAGTCACTGCAGGTGTCTGGAACATTGCAAATTTTTGTTTCCTTGAGTCAGAAAGTCCTAGAAATGGGAGACAACTTTCAGAGGGAGTGTTGACCTACAGAAGTAAATTGGGATAAATTTGTGGAAGAAAATTAGGATAAATTGCACAACAGGGCAACTGTTCCTAGAATGAAGGTATATTCCACCCTGCCCTTCATGTCAGAGATTTAAACTAAGATCTTTCTATGTTGAGACATGATGAAGTTATTGGAAGTTATTCACAAGTTGATCATGGAGTATGTTGTTAATGACTTCCAGCTGCTATCATCTCCGATTGTTGCTCAACAAGCAGTGGTTGTCATCTTGAATGGGTTTGACTCCAAAAGCTGATCAGCTGTACTTGCACATCTAATGAAGACTTTCTGAGTGTTTAACTTAAATACGTTCAGTGGCTCATGAGATGTTTTGCTGATGAACACATAAACACCTACCTTTTGCCTTTCAGCTGCAGGTGACAACTAATTTCACATGGGATTAAAAAAAATTGATATTTTTGTGTGAGTAGTCCACCAGTTAGGGCAACACTTTAAGTACTAAGAGACATTCAGGTTTCATGATACATGAGCTGCATATCTGTACTTTAATCCCTTGTTGTTTTATCGTCTCCTTATTTTTCTCTGTGTTCTTTTGTCTTTTTCTTTGCGACTATGTCAGCATGGCTATTTGCATCTTTCTTATATATATTCTTACCCTCTGGCTTTTCCTCTTCCTCTGCTTTAATCTTTGTGCATCTACCAGTGACTTCTTGATATTTTCCTTTACATCATCACTCCCTCTGTGAGCGATTTCTTTGTACGCTGTCTTTTGTTGATTTTCCTGTGAGTATGAATCATAGTTTTTTGGTACACAGTTTACCTGGAAGTCTGTATCTCATGTTGTAGTGCTTCTAGAAAACAGTTTCACCCTCTTTCTATGTAGTTTGTGTTTTCAATAGTATCTCCCTGAAATCCTTTATGACATATTTCATTTCCAGTGTATGCTATGTGTATGTTTTTCATGGCCAAAGTTAAAACCCTGCTGCACTTTGTTTTCTCCTCCTCCATGCTGAAGGCTTAATGTCTCTCTACCCGTGACTAGGCAACCAAAGTCTGACCTTGGTCATCATTTTTAGAGCTAAATAAAAAATAAGATTTTCAAATAAAACTGCACATCAAAAGCAGTCTCTTAGAAACTGTCCTCCGTGACAGGAAGTGTGTGCTGAAATCACCAGAGTCATTTAGTGTCATCCGTAAACGTCAGGGAGATTGTGAGCGCAGTCCCAGCCTCACTGTGTTGTCAGCACTGACACTGATCTCTGATCAGCAGGTGGCCTGTGTTGACAGTCACACAGTAAATCAGTGTCTCATACAAAGCAATAACACTCATGTAATCTGTAAAAAAAAAGAAACAACAGCAACTTGGCACAAAGTTGATTTCAGATTTTCTGTATCTGAATTATTCACATTTACACAATGAAATCTTAGACTTATTTAGTTCAGGGACATAATGCTTTTTTGTTACTGTATTTTACTTTCCTACATGTACATAATTTGCCTGTCTTGATTAATTTATTTTGTTTGTCTTGGGTTTTTTTTTATGTACAAGCTGTTTTACACATCTTGTCCAACAGTGACCTTGCTGGACCACCTGTGCTCAGCTTTGCTTTACCCAGATGAAGCACTGAAGACTTCAGTTGTCCATGTGTGGCTTCAGCTGCTGGGGACATCTGGAGAAACAGCGGTCCTGTCCCTGCCTGTTGCCATAAGGGACAAACTGTGCAGGCTGCTGCTGCAGACGTTTGCCAGTGCTGGATCAGGACAGCTCATTAAAAACTGTGCGGGTGAGAAAAAGCCATCCTTCTTTTAGTTTTACATATGTGTTAAATTTACCCCCTCAAACAAAGAGTCATACTTGCATACACTTTAGATGGATAACTTTGTTTATTGACGTAAGAATAGAGACATTAAAAGAGGAACTTGAGACTAATTTCTTTGCATTTTTTAAATTCAGAACAGAAAATATATCAATGTGTAAATAGAATCAGTGTACGGTTTGTTCTTTGGTTGTTCCATGTAGTGCTCGCTGTCCCAATTCTGCTAATATGTGCGCACTTGTTCACTACGCATTTCGAACCCTTATGTGAACTTCTGTTAAGTGCACTTCATGGAAGACCGTAGGGTGCAGTGCGGGTATTGGGACAGGGCCTATGTTCTGAGTTTCTGTTGTCATGGTTGTTAAGATGTGAAGACTAAGACACTCAACTGTCACAGTGATAATTTGTGCAACTTGCTAATGTAAAGACATACTTGTCCTGCACAATGGCCCAGTCTATTTTTAGTAACAAAGTGCAGTAAAGTGCTCTGCTGATACGTCCGCAGGGTCTGAAAAAAGCAGGCTGCCGTCGGGATTTTGTTTTCCTTATTGAGAGAAATTCTTTAAATTACCAGTTTTCTTTTCTTAAAAAGTAACAAATGCGTTAAGTTTCACATTTCACGAAAAGTAATTAGAGTACTCCCAACACTGGCACCACGTAAATGTACTTTGAAAACAGCGAAAACATGAACATGTTTGTGTTATTCAAGGGGAGTCGACGCATCACTCATGAAAGGCTCAAGTGTAACTATTCTTGTAAAGTTTTTGTGCCTTAGCCCAGACTAGGACTTCCGGGATATCTGGTGTTGCAACAAATTAAAACAAATGCCGGATTTTGCATTTTAGGTTAAAAAAGCTAATGTAAAAATCCATCGCTGTTGTTTTTGTATTTTTTAAATATTACATTTTTACTTTTGGCTTTCAAAAACTAAAAAACCTAAAAACTACTTGGTTTATTGGTTTTTCAGATTTTATTTTGAAACAGAAAAACCAAAGAATGAATCATACACTGATTAAAAAGATTTTGTTTTATTAATTTACAACCAGTTGTCTTTAAATATTTAATGGTGCAGAGTGTGTGGAGAGTAAAGTTTGTTTGCCATTGTTGTGTTATTATATAAAATATTGAGTGAGCCCACTATCTTTGCTGAGAAGGTACCACACACACGAACAGTCTCAGGATGCTTTACTTTAGGCATGACAGGACTGAGGACAGGCCCCACCTTTTTATTTCCGACTAAATCCTTTTTCCAGATGCCCCAAACTATCAGAAAGAAAATTAATCAGAGAAAATGACTTTAGTCCAGTCTCTGTACTTTCAGCACAATATCAGTCTGTCCCAAATATTTTTCTTAAATAGAATTGGCTTTGCTGCCCTTCTTGCCCTACACACCTGCACAGCCCTCCTTTTAAAGATCCAGTCTGGTGTTCTAACTCAGTCAGCATGACAGCCTGCTCCTTGTCAGCATTCTCACCTATGCTAAAGACAGCGTCACTAAAAGGTTGTCAGCAGGTACTTTTGTGAAATTTTTGTAAAATGCAGTAGAAATGTACTTTTTTAGATGAAGTTTATTTTCATGGATTTTGCGATTAACTGAAATTCATCACTCTTAATAACATTTTGGACAGGCCAATGTTGTTCAGCTGTTGTAGTGATGAAGTTCCTCTTTACAGATAAAATCACATATTAAAGACCATAAAAACATTTTGTGTTCAGTACTACAGCAGTTTATCCTCTAAGATCCCAAACAGTGTTAAAAAGCAAGTGATGGAACAACTTTCTGGTATTACCTTTCAAGATGGCATTTATTTTTTAGAAAGCAATTCCAATTATAACTTTTAATGTTTAATATTTCATCCTGTAATATTTGCAAATGCTCAAGTCCTTTATGTTTCATATGTCACATGAAGCAGTTGTCCCATTTCTTCTGGAAATGTGTCTCTAACAGCTGTGAATTTCAATCACGTTTAAAATGACATCTCAGATTGTCTCAGTGAACTCCTGTACTCACCTGCATGATGAGTTGGTTCTGGACTGGGCTTCATTTCAGATTTGATGAATATTTATGATAATATTTTAATTTTTCATGTTTTCTCTCACGCTTAGAATTGTGGTCATGTGATCAGCATGATCGCATGACCACATGTTTTTAAACTATGATATCAGATTCCTCCCCACCTCCTCCTCTTCCTGTAACTAACAGCTGTCCCTTTGCATAAGACTGATTGTTTTTGCTTGGGGTTTTTCTGTAATCATTACTTAGAAAACTGATAAACTGCAGCTTATGGTAATTATTCATTATGATTTACGTGGTTTCATTTTGAACTTGGTTAAACTAGTAGCTAATGTGTTCTTATAAAAAAACATTACCATTGAATGGGGAAAAAAGTGATTCCAAAATCTTTTATTTTTGCTAAATTTAACTTGAAAGTTTATTTGCAAATGAATGAAGGCTCATACAGACAAACCTTAATGTTTTTGTACCCTTAAAGCTCATTTGAATAAAATGTTATTCCTCCTGAAAAGAGATTCATTTAAAAGCAGTTGTTAAGTGTCTACGTGCATGGAACAGAAATGATTTGTTTAACAAGCATATGCTGAACAAATTTGTTGGTACCCCTAAAGTGACTGTTAATCCAAGAGTTTTAGTGCATTTGATGTCAAATCTTAAACAGGAATTTAAAAACTGTCTCTGCTGATTTGTTGACCATCTAAATGTGTTTAAATTGTAAAAATTAATTATTTCAAATGTATTAAATGTATAAAATGTCTTTCTGCAACTTGTCCATCCGTCAGGTCTTCTCTGGCAGCTCGTCAGGCTGGATGAGGCTGTGTCAGTTCTAATGAACAGCCAGGTCATGTGTGATGTGAATCGGGACATCCTCACCAACAACAGCCAAAACCAAGAGCAACAGCCCGCTGACCATTGCCTCCTGCCTCTCTTGCTGAAAAAGGTCTCTGTCTAAACATTCTGTTCGCACTGCCCAAACCGGAACTCTCACACAGACAAAACTCAAAACAGAATGCTTTAGTCCTGGATTAATGTGCCTTTGAACAGGGATTTAGTTGGGGTTTTACCCTAGACAAATATTTGTGCTTGATGTCTGGGAAATCAGTGTGCAGATCACATTTTGTTGGATTTTCTCAGTGATGACTCAAAGTTCAGTGGAGCTCATGACGTCAATGGATTTGTTTAGATCAGCAATAGATAGTTTGTATAAATTAAAATCCTTATTCAGTAATAAGATAAAGCTGACAAAACATCATTATTTCAACCCAATGAACTCTGTTATAAATCCAAAAACACTGAAGCATAGATAGTGGAAGGTTGAGTAGACAAATCCTCCATGATGTCTCTCAGTTTGTGCACTGCTGTTCTGAAGCCACGTATCATTTGGCCATTGGCATGTTGGTGTTGTTGAGACCAGAAATGACCATATTTGGACAAGAGAGGGATGGAGAATCTTCTGTTCAAAGCTGAACAGCTGACTGTAGTGAATTCTAATTTGTAGAAGAATATTTTTAAAGTGAGTGAATGTAATGTCATGGGGAGAAAAGTCCAAAAATCTGGACAAAATAAATAATAAATCAAAGTTAATTTGGTCTTCATCAGGTTCTAACATTTAACCTCAAGTGTATAAAAACATGCAACGGACTCCATCATATCATCTTTTAATTAGAATGGAAAAACCAAGTCCAGCAGATGATCCAGCAGTTTTTAGAACCAATAATTAATGTCGTCAAACAAGAAGCAGTCTCACATTGTAGACATATGTTTTGCGCTGCTCTGTTAAGGCCACACCTTTAGAAAGCAAATTGACATCTGGACATTGTGACACCGTGACAGTTCTTTCCAGCCTTGGATTTGCTGATGTGTTTGAGATCAGTGTCCTGTTGCATGACCCAATTTGGTCCAAGCTTTAATGTTCAGGTAGATAACCTCCTATTTGATTCAGAGGCGTTCATGATTGACTCACTGATTACAAGGTGCTCAGATACTGTGGCTTTAAAACAAGCCCAAATAATCAGCCTTCCACTAACACGCTGACAGCTGAGGTGTCTGTGTCTCGTTTTAAAAAAAATTATGGGAAAACATTTCTACTTCAGTCTCATTTATCCAAAGGATACTTTCAGATCCAAGATGGCAATCCAAAGTCATGCTGGCATTTTCTTTTTAGAGTGCAGAGATTTTCTTTTGCAGTTGTTTTATACAAGTCAGTGGAAATACTGACATTGCATTTTATGTATAAAATTTAGTCAATTCCAGCCAGAGATTTGTCTGTGTTGGCCCTGTGATAGAGCGCTAATTAAAGAAAACATGTAGCTGACATTGCACAATGTATCATATTCATAAGTTGCTGATGGTACAAAGTAGGGATGTGCATTTCTTGAAGAAACACTGCTGTAATTCACATGTATTCAACCATTATACACATATTCCCATCAGACTCACACCATTATGTTCACATGTCCCTGTCATTCCTGATTCCCCCTTTATCCCCAAGATCTGATTAATTTATATCTTAAGTATCAGCACAAGAGCAACATTCTGTTACTTACATGCAAAATAAAAGAGTTGATTAGAACTAAACCTTTATAACACAAATTGAATTTTATTAATTATGTTCATACCATTAATTCATCACATTCATCTTAACATGGACTAATTATATTCACTGCTTTTTGATTTAGGACTGTTGGTTCATGTTTTTGTTTATTAACGTACTGTGTGCGATTGGCCAGGATAATAAACTCTGAACATCCTTAACGCTCTCATGGATGGAGCAGAAGTTGCAGGGAAGCACCTGTTTGTCAGCTAATTCTGTTAATTATGGATATTCATGTTCCTTCGGTTTCCTTTGCCCAGTGGATCAGTGTAGAGAGACTCAATAGACATTCTGATACTAAAGGTGTAACTCACTCTTGGTTACAGTCACAGTTTTGTAGTATTTTCAAAGAAAACTATTATCGCCAAAACATGGAATCACATCAAGTTTTTATTTGACAGATGCTGTGCTGAAAAAATGCTCCCCTGCCTGCCTGGACATAATTTTGACTTTATTGTCCCCAAGAGGAAATTCTTTTTCACAGCTCTGTGCTTGTTTAACTGAACAGAGACAGACGCAACAATAAACAGCAATAACTGTAATAAAACTTCATAAAACACACTTAACATACTTCACCACCATCTGTCCACCCCTGCACATAAAACAAGTTCAGTTCTACTCATTGTGGTCTGTTATTAACAGATTTATTGACTGAGGGAATGGGGCTTTCTAAAAACCATCATCTCATAACCCTGTACCTGCGTCCTGAAGGTAACGGGGCAAGATGTTCATGGGCTGAGTGTGTGAAATCTTCCCCTCTTAAAAAATTGTGATGTGTATAACAACCTTGTTATGGAGTTTTGGGAGCTTGGGGTTGGTAAGATTAATTCTTACTTTATTTTGAGTTTGTGTCTGATAAAGTGCTGCGTTAGTTAGGAGATTACTTGGTGTGCATTACCACCACTTTGTGTTTGTGTTAGCAGCGAGTTACTACCAAGTACTGAAGGAAGAAAAAGCTGCTTATCAAAACAACAACGTTGCATTAAAAGTTTAAATTCAGATATTTTAATGATTCTTCTACTATTTAAAACTAAAACCATCTCTGTTACCAAATAAGGTAAAGTTTCACATCAAGCCATTTTCAGTGTGATTTCTACATCCATGTTTATTTGAAATCTAATTTTGGCTTCAGTTTGCCCTTTTTAGAATGTTCTCCACATGCTACCGAAAATTCTCTAATAAATCAAAAGGATAAAACTGATCCCACAGGTTTGTAATGTATAATTGGAAGGAACGTCAATATCTGAAGGTACATAAATAACTTCAAACATGGACCACTATGTTGAACAAAAATCTGTCTTTTATCTCCAGCTTGGCTCAGACATGCATTTAAATACATTTACTGTGAATATACAGGGTTTATTTTTAGTCAGTACATAATACCAGCAGGCTTGTTGCTACATGACCGCTTGAATCACATTTAGAGTAAAACTAGTTAACAATCTCGGAATCATATAACTTTAACTGCTTCTTCTGTAATCTGGCAGTATTTTCAGTTTCAATGGTCTTAAACTGGTTTGAGTTTTTTAATAACTCTTGTAAAATGTGTCTTTCAGTTACTGCTGAGTGGTGACGAGATGTTGCAGGTGACTAGTGCCAAGTGCATTGCAGCTATTTTGGTCCATTCTGTCACTCAGTACAGCACTGTCTTCATCAAGGCTGATTTACCTGGTAACACACACACACAGGCACCAAATCACAGGGGCAGGGATATACGTTTAGTTCATAACTTCCCTGTTTTATCTGCCTTCTCTTTGGAACTTTTTTGTTTTCATTTTTTGTTGCAGATTTTCGTTCTAAATAATAATCATGTAATTTATGTGTAAGTATGCAGAAAAGCATTTTTATACGTTAGTGTAGTGATGGTACAGAAGAGTTTCTGTGTTCTCTTCATCTCTCACAGGGTTTTTGTTTGACCGCCTGGCCTCTAGTACTAGTGAGGAGCTGCTGTGGTCCATCTACAGCTGTCTGGTGTTATTAACCGAAGAGCCACTCTTCTTCTCTCAGTGCCACTCTGTTTACGGTGGGATTACATTTAAAAAGTATTAACAGAAATGTAGCTAAAACACCTTGGAAATACCTCTCTTGAGCAGTTTGTTTACAGTGATGTCATTAAATTGAGATGCTTGCACATTGTTTAAACATTTTAACTCTGGAGGAGTTTTCATCATTAACATTCATTTTGGTTTCTTACAATTATCCAGCCTGTATTTACATTTTATTGCTTATTAAAGTTCCTCACAATTTACTTATTTATATTAGCAGCAATGTTTTGGTCAGGTCATGTTGGAGTAATTGGATGCATAAATGTAGCAGTGGAGACACCGAGATGAACGAAGAACTTTTTAAAAAGATCAGACCAGCTGATGTGGAAGCAAACAGTGTTAAACAAGGAATGTCAAGGAAGCAATTAAAGTTTGTACTAAATGGACATGATGTGAACTGAGATTCACCTGGGATTGTTCAATCTTACTCAGAAAAAAGAAGTGAAAATAAGCTTATAAAGGCACCCTTGCATATGTATCATCAATTGCTGGTTTGTAGATTGACTGGAAAACTTTTACATACTTCCGAACCCTAGTTCTAAGTGGACACCTGGTTTGAAGCCACTTCTTCTCTATGGTGTTCCTGTTAAGCAGTCTGAAAAAATCCAGTCTCGTTAGATCTATGTGACATTAAATCAAAAGACTATACCCTCATTTTAAGTCTTTAAAATCATCTTCTTTTTCGGGAATACTTCAGTAATGTGCATAGCATTCTCATTTATGGTGTTTGGCTTTAGATTATTCAGTGAGTGCCTCTCCTGAAGTCTATTGTTGTCCATGTATTATAACTCACTAACTTTATGATACTTGGGTTCATCCCCAAATTGAATTAATACCTATTTAATGAAGGTTTTGGATGAGCTGTCTGGAGAGCATTTGTAAGTGTGGAGGAGACTCGGTCCACTGTCAGCTGGGGAGTTGATGCTAAGACTAATGACAGGCGAGATGTAGGGGCCAAGTTTTAGTCTCATGCATTTAACAAGCCATTGTTCTATAATCTCTTAAACACTGATTCAGACAAGTTGTTTAAAAATGCCTGTATTACAAAATGAGTTTCCCACTTCACAAGTTATCTGCTGTAACCACTTCCTGTACCTATTAGGTTCTGGTCCTGGATCAGTACGAACATGGATTTATTACAGCAGCTTCTGTGTAGCAGTAAATTAAAAACATGCATCACTGCAGCTGGACAAAATGCATGAGACTATGTGTGTGTGTGTGTGTGTGTGTGTGCGCGCGGACATTGTTTGAGCTACATTTAAAAGCCTGTCACTCATTTAAATGTAGGAAGTTGTTGTAGTTGTAAAAATATATCCGATGTAAAAACACATTTGTGAGATTAAACATGCATTTGTGTAAGAATGTTCTGTGTTCATGTGTAAATATTTACCTGTATTTAAGCATTTTTAAAAACGCTGGTGTTGTGTGTTTGTTTGTGGTGTGTGTGAAAGGTATTGAGTCCCTGGTACGCAGTCTGAAGGAGGCTCTGCAGCTGACCAATCTGGAGGTACCAAAACAAGGTTTTCTGCTCCTCACTGAAATACTGGAAAGGTGTGTTTTTTTCTTTGTGTTTTCTTCTGTATTTTCTTCAAACTTTATATCAAACCTGAACTGTGCCAGTGGCAAAATAATGACACTGCACACGGTTCTGTCTATATATGTCGGAATGAACAATCAGTTCACCAAAAGAAAGTCACAGCTGCAGCTTAAAGTGCTCTGCAGAAGTTTTGAATATTTCTTTATATTTTGCTGTTGAGGTACCAGTCTTACTCAATAAGCAAACGTTTTCTAAGATTTGTAAATTTGGTTTTTTTTTGGATTAACAGCTTTTCTTCCAGCTATTAGTGCAAAAACTTGACACATTTTGGCATAGTCTTGTGTGTGTCCCTAAATGAGGAGGGTATTAGTTTTTTGAAGGAAGTGAAGAAGCGTCAATCCTAAGAGATCTAAATCTACTGCAAATGAACACCTAAAAGTCAGGCCTTTAAAAAATAAAATAAATCATCAAAGACTTGACATGTAATCTGAGAGATGCATCTTGCCTCAGTTGTTCCATTTACCACGAGTTCTCAGCTAACTGGGAGCTTTTTAGGAATTCTTTTAGAAATCACCTTATTGGCTCAAAGTAAGTTTAATTCCTGTAAAGGTGATATTTCTATTTTAAAATGCATCAAACATGAACAGATAGTGCCTGAAGTGTAAAATCATCTCACAGGACACCACAACACGCCCTTTGTATTTATAAGTCATTTTTAATGCTTGAATCATTTAAAATGATCAAGAAAAGGGAATGGATTAAAGAGGCCAAATTTCAGGACTTTGTGGTCATTTCTTAAGTATTAACCAGTAATATGAAACATTTTATATCTTAAATGTAAGAAAACACTTATTAACAGACCTTTCAATCTGTCTGCATTAAAATTCGGCTGGTTCCTGCAGCAGCTTCGCAGCAGCTCATTCCTATTCATTATTTGAATTTGCTGTTTCCTGCCCCACTGCGCAGGGCAACATCAGACGTTTTCTCTTCCTGTTTGCTACGTCTTATGCTAACAGCTTTTAGCTAGCAGCATGCTAGGCGTGGTTTCAACTGCGGGAGCTGATGAATACTAACGAACAAAGGAGTGGTGATGAAACAGATACAGGCTGTTCGGACTCGGGAGAAATTGGGTTATCTCCACCTGCGTAGTTTGAGAGATTAAAACTGAAAGAGAAGTTGTTGACTTGTTTTTACACCCACTATGAAGGTAAGAACACCTGTGGAGCTAAAATATTCAACAGAAACCTCAGAAAAACTGTTTTAATGGAGGGGCCTCTTTAATAATGTGTAAAAGCATAATGATAATAATAATAATAGTGTGTAAAAAGAAATCAGCTTCTTGTAAGAACAATAGAAAGAACTTGGGCCAGTTCTAAATGTTTGCATCATTCTGTTTGAATAAAACAACCGGTACATGACAGTTGAGTGACCTTGTAGTAAACTGACCTCTGTTAAACAATGTCTGTTTAAAACTGTATACTGTGGTAACGGTATGTTCCAGCTTAGATAAAAAGTATTAAGCAATATGAATTGGATGAAAATGCAGTATGCTGGAAGCTGCGTTCATTCTGGGAAAGACGTTTCAGCTATGCATGGTGTCACTTCTACAATAAAAACTACTCTCCAAAGTAAATAAAACAATTGGTAGAAATTAAATTCCTGTGAACACTGAGTCATCGGGGGGGTGTTATTTATCCCACACCAGAGATAAACAAGTATGACAGTTCCACACATCAGTAGCTAAGCCTGGAAAACAAATAAATCTCCCTTGGACTCTTTAATGAAGTTCTTACTTTTGAATATGCTTCAACATCTACAGCAGTTTTTCTTCTGGATTCTTCTTAATTGTTGACATATTTCTACCAGGATTAAATAGACATACCCATAAAACAGTTTGGACATAATCTGTGGTATATTATAATCATTTATGCTATGAGCTGGTGCTGTAAATTTGTTGATGTATTATGATCTTCAGTCATATACATCATCATGTATATTTGAATCATACCAAAATCACATGCTCAATTAATGAAGAAACAGAACTTAAGCTGCACTGGTATGATGAAGTGACCTCCAGTAAACATGTTAAATACGATGCACTAGGCAGGTTAATTAAATTTAAATGAACTGTCTTCTGTCCAGCAGATGAAAAATGTATCACAGGCTAGTAAAACATCATCCTTTTACTGCAAAGGTTGGCATAATTTTAATAGAACACCACCCGTCACATGGTAATGATACACGGGATAAGAGATTTAATGATCTAACAGGGAAATATGTCCTTTACAAGCTCTAAAGTGCTGAACAAGCTAAAGTCTGTGTGCATGTGGGTGTTTGTGTGTGTAACAGACGGCTCTTATCTAGATTTATCAATAAAGTCTTTTTGTTTGTGCTTGTCTTTGATCGTATGTTGTTTTTGACAGTTAAACAGCACTATGTATTATTTGTGTACATGTTACTGTCCATGCATTTGTTATTTACTATGTTCTTTGTTGCTGCTATTGTGGCAACAATAAGTCAGTTCACATCTGTTTTGGTGCTGCACCACAGAGACAATCGTGTGATTTTTGTGATCCAAAAAGGTTAAATATATTTGTTTATTATGCATTCTCTGCTTACCCTTAAAGAGAGAAAATACCATGAATGTGTATGAGTGAGGCTGAGTGACGTGGAAGGATATGGCTGGTGTCGGCTCAGAGTTGAATAACGTGAAATTCTTCTTTTATTTATTCAGGTTTTCACGTAACTCCTTTTAAAGATTCATATATGGAAGGATTTTTGAAAGACTTCTACCTTTTACTTTTCCTTAGAGACTGTAAATGTTAGCATACTTTGATCATTTTTGATCAGTTACATGCAACAGAGATTGCAACAGGATTTATTATGTAGATCAGTAGTCTTGTTCACAGCACTGCTGATGTTGTGCTTCATTTTGTGCCTGTGTTTATGTTGCATGGACAGACAGCCACCGAGCGTGCATCTGTTCCCCAGCAGCTCAGCGTTTGTGACGGTTTCAGCGGTGGTGTCAGCTGGAGTCTCCTCCTCCTGCCTGTTGGTGGCCACACAGGCCGTAAGAGCTGCCACTGCTTTGTTCAGGTAAACACAAACAGACTGCAGATGTAATTAGAATGAGACATTTGTCAGGGAGACATGTGCAACTACATCCTGATTATGTAATGCTTTGTGGTTTATGGAAAGTTGAACTCCCACCAAAAGGGGTTCTTGGTATTGTTGCTGTACACAGAACCCTTTGATCTTTTTGAAGTGGCAGTGCCTGCTGCCACTGTTCACCTGCAGGTCTGCAAATCTGTCTGAACTGAGTCCATACCCAGCTGAAAACCAAGACTCCCACCCAGCGGTAGCTTATATAGGTCATGTGTTTACATTTACACTGTCCAAAACATAAGTTATGTCACATTTACATTCCTAAAAACCAAGAAACACTTGAAAGTAATCAGAGAGCAGATCTCTGCTGAGCAGCTCATTATCCCCATAATGTGATCCCACAATAATAAAGAATCCTTCAAAATATTCCTGGATCCAGACAAAAATGTCTTTTGAACTTTGAATAACAATAGAAAAGAAACAAACCTTTTTCCAGTCCTTGAACATAATGTGTGTCTCAGGGAGTAGCCGTGTGAAGAACGTCACAAAACTCTGTACACGCAAGTTGGCTTGTTCTAAAATAAAACACTGTCTGTGTATATCACCTTATTTGTATATTTTATGATTTGTATGCACATAAATCTTTTTAAGAGTGAAAACTGCCCCATTTCTCAGGCCGAGGGTAAAAATCTGTATAGAAAAGTGAATATTTTATTTAATGTTTGTATTTATAAAGGTGTTTTATATGAGCTCAGATTGCTTTATATTTGTTTGTGGATTACAATAAGCATACTGACATCCTACAGATAGAATACAATGTGCAATCAGCCACTACGGTAGTCTTATGACCAGCAGGTTACTCGGTTTTGGGAGTTTGAAGCACTTTTTGACAAAACAACCACAGGCTCTCAGATTTGACTTTCATCACTCCACTACCATCAGAATCAGCACAGGCTCCCCACAGCTGTGTGCTGAGCCCCCACCTCTTTTTTTCTGTACACTGAAAATTACATTGTAAAGTTTGCCAGTGACACTCATTTCAGCTCAAGTTGAGATGAGTCTGCCTACAGACAGCGGGTATAAAACTCAGTAAACAACCTGATAAATGCCAAAAAAAACTAAAGAACTCACTGGAACTCAGAAAAAGCAGCTCAAATTTACAGCCATTTGCTATGAAAGGCTAGTGGGTTAAGAGAGTGGAGCCGTTGAACTTCCCGGGCTTCCACATCACTGACAGATTCACCTGGTCTGCAAACGCCTCAGCAGTCATCAGTAACACACAGCAGCAGCTGCATTCCCTGAGAATACTAAACAAGAACAACCGGAGTGCAAGGTGCTGGCATCCTCTTAACATTCAAGATTCAAAAGACTTTAATAATCTCAGGGGAAATTATTTGGCTTGTTAGAGCTGCTGTCAGCACAAAGAAAGGAAAGGAAGAAAATTTGTATTACCAAAGAACATCAAGACCCAAATACACAATAAACAAAACACAATGCAGAAAACAAAGGTCACCACTATCTGGGTGAAATGTGGTGAAAAGATCACAAATGAATAAATAATGTAAATGTGACTATAGTAGTTATATCCCACCTCGGGGGAGGAGATGTACAGTTTGATGGACACTGTGACAAAGCATCCATCTTTTATGGAACCATCATCGAGAACGTTCTGACCTACAGCCTCACTGCTTGGTATAGTGGATGTTCAGCATCACCTGTTCTAACTGTTACTGTCTAACAGTTACATTAAATCCAGAACCATCAGATTCTTTAACACTTTCTTTCCAAATGCATCATGTTCCTTAACAAAACTGTCCCACTCACAAGTAAAGGTGCAGCCCAAACTGATGTTGTTTTGTGTGACATCTCTTACATTGTATATTAGGTTACTCTCTACTCCTGTATCACTCCTAATTCTACTAGTTTCACTGGCTTTCTGGTAGGGATGCAATAATACCACTTTTTTCAAACCGATATGATACTGATACTTGGATCTTAGTACTTGCCAATGCAGAGTACCAATGCCGATACTTCTACCACACAAAAAAAGGTAATGAATTGGTAGACAGGTTTTATTTTATTTTCTGCTTGTTACAACAAATGATTGTGGACTTGAATTAAAAAAACTAAAATATTCATAAAAATGACCACAAAACAAAAATTTCAAGTGAAAAAACAAACATTTTCTGTGAAATAAATCAATATGAGTACATTAGAATGGTATCGACCCCGATACCAGTGCTGGTGCATCTATAAGACTCTACTCTGTGATGTCTTACAGTGACATGACTCGTGGTTTTTGTGGTTTAGGACCCAAGTGCAGGGAGCAAACAATCGAGGCAAGATTTTCACCAAATAATAAATCTTTTAATGACAACAAAGATAGAAGCTGACCGGGCAGCTAAATATACATGGGAGATGAGGAGCGAGAGAAGTCCAAACAAGCACGTCCAACAGAAGATAATAATCCCAGCACAAAAACCAACTGACAAAAACTAACTTAAATACAAACCGAACTGATTACAAAACTCAAAACACCTGAACTGATAGATAACGAGGAGGACACTGGGAAACAAGATACAGGAACTAAAAAGGAAGTAAACACAACAAAGCAATCAAGAAACCTAACATTAACGGAGGGAAACAGGAAGTACAACTGATACAAAAGTAAAAGCAAAATCAGAAATACAAATACAGACCAAAATAAAAACGGACCATGAAACTTAAGACGGAACAGGGGAGCTGAACACAAAACAAAGGAGGGAGCGACTAAAACCCCAAAACAATCCCATGATACAAAACAAAAACACAACAATAATCAACCCCAGGAAGGAAAACAAAACCCACTAATACACTGAAACAAAACTCCAAAGACCTAACACACAGTTACACACAGATTGTTATACACATGAATATTATGAGACTATTTTCTCAAAATTCTGAAATTAAAATTGTTCTTATACTTTTCAACTCAAGTTCTTTTTGACA